>OX381704.1:31037204-31414651 GCA_947462335.1 Harmothoe impar
TTGATCTTTTACTTTAGCGCCTAAATAAAATAAAACATTACTGTCCTTCGAGCTCCGATGTCCCCAACTGAAGACAAGAAACTGAATAACCTCCATTGATTATGTAATACTAGTACACTGTACATCAGTATACCGAATACAGTAGGACACACATGAGGATCATCTCTACTGAAAGATGGGCTTAGAGGGTCAAAACATACGGGTCATCTGACTGATCCTCTCGTTGGCCCCGCCTCTATAGGCGTCTAGCCGGTTGCATTATCAGCCAATGAGAAAATTCCCTGGCCTTCACTGCGGAATTCTTAGGGGGCATTATGTAACAGCCTGTACCCATTGTGATTGCTGCATCAGTGCCTATCTCGCCAGTTACCAGATCAAGCAATGGTGCCCCCTACTAAGGAACCTGCAACATCGGTATATAGCAGATCCCTTTGTTTGTTACTACGGACGGATAAGCCTGTTTACCCCCGCGTACAGAGGTGATAACCGTGTTTATGTAACGGATCCCGGTGATCCAGGCGGCTAGGAGTACAACACTTTAGATCATTTCTTGGAGTTTCGGAATAGAAGCGCTGGGAGAGAGGATCGACATGCAGTCACCACCCCTCTTAGGCCCTGCCCTTGTACTTCTTCTAAGTAAGTATAGTATGTAACCCTAAAACCGAGTTTCAACCTTCTCACCCCTCACCCTGTGGTTTAAACCCTAAACCTACATTCCGGCTTTTAGCAGAAAGCAAGGCCCTAATGGGAAACACTTGGTTCGGCAGAAAAGGTTGGGGTGAGTGGGAGGGTAGCGCTGGGGATTATACAGGAGGGGGGAGGGACCAGCCGTGATCCGATCCTGCCATCTCGTGATCCCTGATGGCCCTCAGCAGGGTGAACCGGTAGGTGGGTGAAGGTGGAGGGTCGGCACCGCCTGCCTCCTCCTGGGTCCCTCCTGTACCCTCCTCCTCCAGGCGGCCAGCAACAGGGGGAGGGGGTGCCCGGCCGGGTTGTGATTTATCACCACCAGGACCTCCCCAGACGCCTCCAGGACCGAGGGGATCCAGTGAAATCCTCAAAGCCCCGTTATCGCGGTCGGAGCGTGCATGTCGTAAGTGGTAGTAGGGAAGGGGTGCCAGGGATGGGAGATGCACTGGAGGAACCCTCTACAAGCTAGCCTGGCTGCTGTCTCTGCAGTGTTCTCTCTTATACCTACTGAGTACTGACAAGTAGAAGTGCCTGAGACCGTGCACGTTGACAGTTGGCGACATGAATAACTATCCAATCCACAACCGACCCTATACAAAACAGCAAGATTTTTTTAGTCCCGATGACCCTACATTCAAGAGTAGGAGTGGAGAGGAGACCATAGGGGAGGCGGGGGTAATCTTCACCAAAAGGAACCATGCCAGATTGCTTGTATTAAACTACCAGTACTGTGCAACGGCGCCCTGTCGCCTTTCGCCCCCTCTTCATCCTTGCAGCAGAGACAGGGCCTGTTGCCAGTCTAGTGAGCCGGGGGGGGGGGGGGCTTTAAATTCTGAGCACAAAAGAGGGGACAAAAGACGCCCCCACCCTCCCCCACGGTACAATAAGTACATGTATTTGGTCAAACCTGCTGACAATATTCAGAATCCGATCTCACTGCGCGTGACCGATTGAAATGTCCAGAAGGACCGACAAGTTGGTTCTATACAAAATGAAATGGTAAAGCAGAATACAACTACCGGGCACTTGAGCATGGCCTCACACAAGACTGGCTACCATTAACCTATTTCACTGAATATATGCAAGATGGCACAACAAGTTAAGGGGAGTCACACATAATGTAAATACACCAAACGTCCATAGATTAGGCTATTACAGTGGGGAACCACCTCCCTGGCTATCTCCGTGTCTGTTGGGGCTTATAGGGCGTAACTCATTACTCTGATTAGAAAACCTGCACTCAGTCAGCACGCCAATAGATAACGACTTTATGTCACTCACATCCGGTGTGACGTCACACATTAGGTAACCATGGTACTCGGGGTGTAATGACTTCCAGGAAACATACGCCAGGTTTACAAACAGCAATCTGACCAGTCCCAGGCTAAGAACTGAGCAGATAGTGCATGTGTATATATACACATGCAGGATCAGTCATACACATGTACACTCACCCCTTTGCATGTGGACGGGTAACTCTCTAACTTTACTATTACATAAATCAAAGCCATGATATTTCTGCAACTATAGAGAGGAACAGGAGATGCAGTACACAGAGGGGTATCAGCATTAGGAATGTTTCTTCCTATACACACGAATCACACATCAATCTGTCGTATAACAGCATTTAAAGGGTCACAGCCCCTCCCCCCCCCCCTTTTTCGCAGAATACCCACGTGCTTCTGTTTACGATAGTCACGCTCCATTGCCTCTCCAGTACATTCAGGATGGCCACGCCCCTTATGGCATGTCACATGCAACATGTCACCACATTATACGTCCATACTTCACACGGTACAGTCCACATGAAACACACCGCCTTTGGTTTACCAGGCGCCTCCAAGGGCTTAGAGCCACCTCAAAAAGGGATAAAAGTTTGATATAAAGGTGCCTTGAAGTTGTACTGATTTTAGTGGTTAACCACGCAAGCACAGGCAAAATAAAGTTGTCATCACAGTCATATAGTCACAGACTTTTTATGGAGGCTTTGCTTCTTGAGCAGGTTTATATGGAATACTTGACCTGTAAAACGCTCTCGCCCTGCCAACACAGCATAACATTTGGGTGTCCTGTTGAAATCTGCCATTTCGTTGGGACATGGTTTTACCAGTATATTTTCTCAAAATAGCTTCATGGGTTCATTAACCCATTATGAAGAGTGGACATCAGGAGCAGAGCTACAAATGTGTTAACATCGATTGACGTGGGTGGTCACAGAAACAAAGTCCACCATGGAAATAACAACATTGAGGATTCCAACGTGTCTTCATTTCTACCCAGTGACAATACACAGCACCAGAGATGCAGGCCTACTTATCAGAGGGGTCAATTTCTGAGAAACCCCATCTCAAAGGGTGCTAATTTCACTCATGGTTAGGCATGAATTCCAGGAATCGCAGGTTTAGGGCTTATCGTGGCCCGTCTTTCTAACCCTTGACCCCGACGGCTCACCCTGACTCACAACCCGGGGGGTCCGCACCTCATTCCCAGAATCACTTGTCACGTGACTACCATAGGGGTTCACGCTGCTTAGTTTTAGATTTGGAAAAACAAATTGACCAACTTGAAAACCAATCATTATTCGAAATCGGCCCGACACATGATGGGGATAATCTTATCCTTTCTTTATATATAAGGCAGCATCTTATTTACTTTAAGTTTGACAATATACATGGACCTTCCTCACGGCTTGACTGTATGTTACCCCATGATGCACGAATGCATTTAGGGCAACATGTATGCAGTCACGATGGGACGAAGGAGTTGACTATCGTCTTCAGAAAAGAGTTACAGCCCTTATTTTAGACTAGTTCTATGAAAGGTGTAAAGCCGCACCCACAACGGCCTTTGATTGGCATTCATCAAAACTGTAATTTTCTGTACCAGTTTAACAAATTATATAAAATTAATATCAGCTGGTCAGTGATTCTGGTCAGTGATTAAGTTGGACATTACCGGCCAAACAATCATGGTTATAAATCAGAATATGGAATAATATGGATGGAAAATGCATGCAGAACCATAAAGGTGCATTATACTTCCGGTTGGTCATTTCCACCCTCGTGGTCCACTTCCTCCTTCGCCATAATCTAAAAACCAGACACTAGCTGCTTTGTGTTTGACCACCCTACCGGTCAAAACACGGTCACCTAATCTCTGTCACTTCCGAAAACCGATATACCCATGGCAATAACACCGACGCCCCTCACCCGGCCTCCCACTCGGTCCCATGGCGCATTGGATAGGGCACTTTTGCTGGGTCAAATCTTAAAGCGGAGCCTCTCCCAAGAGCGTCTCATAAAGTAGAGTCAATCAGACATGAGGCAGTACTAATCTTAATTTGAGTTTTTGGTAAAACTAAAGACACAATTGTAGACCCCTGTTATAAGTATGTATGGTCCATTGAACAACAACATTGCAAGTAGGCCACCGGGCCGGTACAAAGCGAATAATGTAATATATTCACTGGGAGCGACAGCGGAGGCGATGAGTGTCTGTATTTGATATCGGCGAGTAAATTGATACATATATTGAAACTTTTAAATTCTGATGGCATGGGAGCAATAAATCCCAATATTATTTAGGAATCGAAGCTATTTCAAGAAAATATTCCATCTCAGTCCATATGTAAGCCCATCTGGAATCTGCACCTGTTGGAATGGCACCCACTGCTTCATTGGGGAGCAACTCGTCTCCCAGTCTCCTTTTGGGGTCATACCCTGCTGAGCTGCTCCATAGCGGTCCAAGTCAGGTCCCTGAACTCCCCATGGGGAGCCTGACAACTTTTATCTCCAAGGTCATTCCAAAGGTGATGGGATGTGTCACCTAGAGGTCACATCGCGCTGACGCGAAGGTCGACTAGCTCAAGGTCATCGCGGATATCGTCAAGGTCAAGTGAAAGCTGACGTGAGATTTGGCCAGTGCTATCTTTTAACACTGAGCGTCTGAGCTCACCATAAGTCGTAGGGGTTCTGTATATTTAGAGGCCGACTCGGGAGGCAGCTGGACATAAACAGGGACCGGCTATTGAAGCACCTGCAGCCGCCGATATAAACCGGATATATACTGCCCACCCGCTACTTGGAATCGACCTCACTATAACCCTGGCTAACCCTGGCTAACCCTCCGACCTGACTCCTTCAGGGTTTCCCAAAAAGACACCATAGAGCTACAATCTATTTCCCCAAAACCTGAATTGTATGCTTGAGATGCATGAGTAGAATGATTTGTCCTTACCAGGTCTATATGGGCCGTCCAATAGTGACGTTATACTGAGGGCAGGTCCAGCCTTCCAAACATTGATGTAGTTAAACATGACTTAAAAAAGAAAGATAGAAAGAAAGAAAGGCTTGGGGGGGGGGGGAGGGGATGGTTAAACATGGCATTATGTAATCCATGGACGGCCCCCATCTCGGGCATGCTATCTGTTTTTTGGTACTTCAGGTAGTCAGGGGCTATGCCCCCATCTCCATGTAAAGCTAAATCCCTCCTTTCACACCTGGAACAAAGGGACTGATAAGAAATTCACCCATAACTCACAATGCACTGATCTGGAATCAGGGGCCTAACCACAATGCATTGCTCTGAGTCAAGATGGCGACCTAATGTGCGCTAAAACGCGACTGTACGGTAGGGCTGGTGTTCCATGTAGCAGCGGCTACCCGGGGGGGGGGGGCTACTCTGCCATGTATTGGATAACCACTGCAGCACAGCTCTGAAAAGGCGGTGGCGGTGAATTTCCATTAGATCCCGAAAAGGGGGGCGGTCAGATGTAGGTAAGGCGTGGATAAGTAAGGATTATTGCTAGAAGGGATGAATTTGTACAAAATTGTGAGAGACCTAAACTTATAATATCCCATCCAGCAAGTAAATAGCAGCAGTGGGTTGGAGTAGGGCAGTACATGTACAGATTATCCACATACATAGGGCGGTCAAATCTCCCAAGCTCTGAAAAGTAGGGTGGTCAAATCTCTCAAGCTCTGAAAAGTAGGGCGGTCAAATCTCCCAGCTCTGAAAAGTAGGGCGGTAGGGCGGCAGTTGCTATCTACCCTCAAACACTCAGTGCCCACCCCGGGAGCGGCTACCACCCTGATGACGGGGTGTGGGCTCCATGTGCTGCTCAGGTAGGTGGTCCGGCACCACGCCCCCAGGAGGCACCACCAGGCCTGCAGCGGGCAGGAAGCAGCCACACAGGCCTCCCTTCATCTCCCAGCTCTGACACACTCACACACAGACTGTGTTTATTTGCCGCACACCAATGTGTTAATACCAAATCCCTTACTTCTCATGACATCACAGTCACTGCATTGTGAGGTAATCGTCAGTGTGGGGCGATTTGTGTACTTGTACATCAGGATGTTATCGTGATGTACAAGTAAGTGTCTTGTGTATGCTGACTTAAGTAAGTTCGGTGCCTTCTCATCTTCCAATAAGTTGAACAACAAAGTGGTCTGGCTAGAATATAACCACAATTTGCGCTAATGGCTCACCATGCCAATAAATATCAAGCATAACCGATTACGATGGCGACATCCAGGAGATGGACCATGTTGCTCTGGTTAAGAACTGGCAACAGCATCAGCATCTCTGAGACAACAACTATCTTCTGAACTACTAGTAAACATCTGAGCCCAATAAACCTATATATAGAGACACGTAATGCTACGCATATCACTTTGTAAACTAATAGCCGACAGAGGTTAATGAACTTGATACTTCCTGTTCACGATGGGGCAGTTCTCGTCATACACTGATAAGGGAGGAACCAGGCACAAAGGGGCGGCTTGTATAGATAGCAGGGGATGTCGGTGCAGCAGTAGCTGCGGTGGGCTCCCTCTGCCATGCATGCCATGTGACTTAGATATGACTGGTCATTTGAGATACCCATACACCCTCAGAAAAGTGAGAGTCATTGTCGCTAAAACTACCCTCACCTGAGAGCACTGCCTGACTCTCAGGTGAGGGTAGTTTTAGCGACAATGACTCTCACTTTTCTGTGTGTGTACGTCCGTTTTAAATGATCGGAGACATCTAACTACGTCGTATTGATATGTGTCGGAATGTGTAATGAATTCTGATGGGGGTCCGCATGCATAATGCAGGTCTTCAGATGGTTTGTGCATTACTACATGTAGCGCTTATAATGTTCACTGCTAGTAACGGGGGAACGTTCAGAAATGATGTCGGCGACTAGGGTGGGTGAGTGTATAGGTCTTTGGGTTTAGTGACGAAACGTGATCCGCACCATACACATTTGTGTATACATGAGTCACTTTACATTAGGAAATAGAGACAAGGCGATGGAGACTCTTGAAAAAGGTCCAAAAACGAGGTACATCATTTATCAACGTTCCTTCACGCCTTTGGAAACTGTGACATTGGTGCATGCAGAGAAAAGTATACACAAAGTCATCTTTGATAGAGCTGTCAGTGTCACCAGGCAGCATGACAAAAAAAAAGAGACTCTGTATAAGAAAAGTCGGTCCCTCCAACAGAGTTACAGAGAGATCCATAGTTAACCCTCCCAGAGTTGAGACACCAGGCACACCATACCTTTTTTTCTTAGGCTAAAGCAGTATATGGTATATCTGTGCGATATTTGGTGACGTGACACGGTGACGTACGTGACATGACGTATGAGTATGAGGACTGCGCTGAGGGTTCTGTATCCGGGGTTCGGTGGAAAGGGTGGGGCGGGAGTGGGTCAGAGGTCTGGTTTAACTCTCAATGCCAAGACTCCCCCTGGATTTGATTGATATGACCCTTGGGATATGACACCCACGCATTCTAATGTCTTACACATGCATTGTGACCTAAAGTTGGGGCTTTGCAAACACGATGGTCGACCGATATTCGACCATCATGAAATGGGAGTCTGAGAATGCCAATTGTGTGTCGTCCATTCACTTTGCATGGATATTAAGACACCACATTATGGGAATTATTAATATCCAATCACTATCTCACTCTTGGGAGGATAGAACCATGCCAATATGCAGTGGGAGGCCATCAAACAATGTATCTTTGGCACATCCCCCGGTGTGTAATTCTAGTTGGCGCTGCTCCATGATGTTTGTTGATGGCCTTTTTTATATCTAGTGTCCTAGTGATTGCTACTACATGTTGTCATCATATCCAGAGCTGGGGTATCTTGGAAATAATGCATGCACAATCCTATATTTATCATATTTTATCATTGTTTCAATAAACGATACAACTACCTAGATAAATACCCTGTTTGAGATATAGGGACTCTGAAGTCTCACGGTGGGATCAAAACGGACCGACACTCCATGATAATAAATCCTAACAAGTACCATATCTGTGTATCAATGCACGGGAAGGGGGGGGGGCGGCTGACGATAACCTTCTCAGATAATACCTCAGATATTACAACATAGGGCTCCCGTTCAGAACACCATCACATAACTCATAAGCCAATGTAACACATCAAATAAAGCTCTTATCATGATAACCTCAATACCCACAAGTTGCTGCAAGCCACATTTCCCTCACTTTACAGGTATGTCCACTTTGGCCCCCACTTATATTCTCATACTCAACAGTCTGGGTATTTTGAGGATCTCTAAAGATAGGCAGTATTAATGGACTGGTGGTTATCTAGAAGCCATATTATAGTATGGATGAGCTGTTGAGTGCAGCCCACCCCCTTTGTCATTTAATCTCACTGCTAATCCATTAGACAGGGCATCCAGGTGGGCCAGGTAGGGCCTACTGACTGTCAATGAGCTCAGCATGTGTCAGAGGGTCCACTGACGTGTTAAAACGTCGCTGACAGACAGGGTCATGTCATTGACACCTGCACAAGGATCCAGTGACTAGGGCCCTTGTGAAACCTGTTGAAATTTGAACTAAGTACTGCCAATGGAGTACATGCAGTGACCCTGGTCTACAAAGGGAAGCCTAAAACCCCTGTGCAAGTACATTGAGTGCACAGTAGTTACAGTGGAGACTGTATAACGACAAGGGTCTGGTTTCCATGCCAAATCGACTGTAAAAAGGCAGCGCATGTATACATGTATAACTTTCTTGTGTTCATGATAATGCTCATGTATGCATACTAACACACACGCAGATTCCCACTCATGACCACAGCCGGCTCTTGCAGGGTCAGATTCCTGAGACTCACAGATCGGGACCACGGATGCCCCTTTAAGACTAGCGACAGGCAGCTTGCACTGATCTCCATCTTATGTACCTCCAGTGTTGAAAGGTCTGTTAATCCTCGACAGCGATTAAGACCAGACTCCATCTATATATACAAGGTGTTTTTAAGGTGTCCCGAAGTACAACGTTGTAGTTAGTAGTCCCTAAGTTTATTTTCTAAAAGACTAATTCTGATTTAATGCATAAAACATATGCCCATCTCTATGGCTATGCCTATATATATATCCTACTTCAAATAACGTATGCCCTTATTAAACTTGTAGGCTACTTGTATCCCATGTATCATCGATGAGACCTGTATGTTCTCGGTTTAAATAAAAAAGAGATGGCCGGGTTTCTTTTCCATGGTATAATTATTTTCATTTTACTTTAATAGAAAAATAAATGATTAAATATTATCCACCCATTCGATTTATTCGAGATCCCACCCCACCTCTCTCCCACTAGACAGGTAAACCAGTACTGAAGTGTTTCCTTACCTGGGCTTGGGCAGAAGCTGCTAAACTAAGCACGACGAGGGTGGCTGCACACAGCCCAGTTCTCACAGTCCTCCAGGGGCTGTAATCCCCTCCTCCTCCATGGCCGGCCATAGCCGCAGTGGGACCTGCTACTGATGCTGTAGGCCTACAAGGGACAAAGGGCTGCATTCAGTCTAGAGCAAAGGATGCATCATGTGCGATGCATTATAAAGATGATCCAGTTGATAATTAATGGTGGTACAATTTAGCAGGTGATCAAATACAGCTATATATATTATGCTGGAATTTTTTTATTTTTTTATTTTCTGTGAAGACACTCCCAAGAGAGTTGCAATGTATAATGTTGAATGCCTGAATCCCGGCTATATAATACAGGATTACAGACATCGTCCAAAGGTACCCTGATACATAAACATTCATCATAATACTAACAAGTCTTATTAAACTAAAACCACACCAAGACAATAAAATATAGCAGAAGATAAAGCAGACTCTTAAGCTAACATAAGATAATACATGCCATGTCGTATGCATGGGGTAAACTCAAGATTCAATTTCCACTCTTGGAATGCAACTACACCGGCATACTTGTAGTTGTACATTGCAGTTGGCATAGCCACTCAAGGCCATGGCATTAAAATGAAGACACTGAGTGAAATAGCAAAATGCAGTTTCTTACCTTGTAATACTAATTATCCCTGGACGTTGACCGGGAGTAGGTCAGTCAATCCGTGTCCACTCCCCAGGTCGTCCTACAGGAGGAGACAGTAACAAGTAATGTATAAAACAGTCCCAACACGTCGTCGTCAGACCCAGTCTGGCTGAGTGCTACTTCCAGGGGTACAAGGAGTGGTACTCAGACACGTCCGGCGTGGTGGATCGCCCAAGCCGGTCTGGACGCACATGGCACATACATAGAGACGGGTCAGCTGCTGCAGCGGGCCGGGCGGGTTGGAGCACTGGGGGCGGGGGGTGGGGGCAGTGGGGCGGGGGGAGGGGGTACACTGACCAGCGTGTGGGTGGCAGGAGGGGTCAAAGACGACCCTGTGAGGTCCTGATTAGTACTACATGTGCCTACATTAGACTGGCTGAAGTCCCGACCGTGACCACAGGGATTGGAGGAGGAGAGTACTCGTAGTTGGAGGGGGGGGGGGGGGGCAAACCTCGCCCATGAGTATCAATCGAAATTAAAAGTCAGGAAGTGGCCATTTTTTAACAACAGGGGGGGGAGAGGGGTGTCGGTGGATTTTCGCTCAAGCGGGTTGAAATTTTTCTGGTTCCCCCCACGGAAGGAGTCGACATTTTTTCAGGTATATTGAAATTGAGTGCGGCTGACCCCTTGAAGCTATAGTAACACGTGGGCAATTTAGCCAAAAAGGGGTGCAAATTCTTTTGCCCCCCCCCCCGAATCAGCTCCAATCCCCTGACCAAATTCACCAACCCCTCCCCCTGTTGTTAAAAAATGACCACTCCCTTATATGAGCTGTTTTACGATGGAAGTTCCCACGTATGACCCGGATCTCGCGCACCGACTTTGGGACAATCCTATGATAACCCGCACTTAAGGTTTGGTTCGCGTATTACCCGCGGGCTATACACAGGACTTTATGGTGATAACTAACCAGAGACTTGAGCAAGTCTTGCTCTTCAATGGTGAAAAGTGGACAAAGGTGCAGTGCCATGACTACTCTCGTTCCCAAATCCTTCCGAAGGAAGGCTCTGGTAACTGCCAAATGAAGGGATTTTGCTGGTTCTGGGCAACCCCTGCTGGTAGCTTGGAACCAGCGAACAGGAACAGGAAATGGACCCAGAAAGGCTGATGGTAAATCTACCTAAAACTACCATCATACATTCTGGTTCCATTCCCTGTTCCTGCTCGCTGGTTCAAGCCTACCAGCAGGGGTTGCCCAGAACCAGCAAATTTCCAAGTTCAAGGTAATTTGGCTGTCCCCAGAGCCTTCCTTCGGAAGGATTTGGGAACGAGAGTATGCCATGACTTGGTAGTCTGATGGCCCTAGACCTAGACACGGCGACATGGAGGATTTCGAGGCTTAGTGACATGTGAGAGGAGAAACAATTAGATAGTGACACGGGACATTGGGAATTTCTTAAAATCGATATGGCGACATGGCCTTATCTTAAAATCGATATGACGACATGGCAATTTCTTTAAATCGACATGGGACATGACAAAATTCTCAATGTCATAGTGGTAGCAATGTCAGCTAGTGTCCACTCCCAGCCCGACATTGCTCCAGTGCCATCTGCTATGTATGGTCTGGGAGCAGAGCTTATTTTCACTTGCTACCTATTTGACTTATTTGCGCCAGCTTTGTGCATGCCCCGGAACCTGTTCACCAAAACCCAAAACGGATTTCTTCTTTTACCAAAAAAACCCACAAAAAAACAAACCTCACCAAGGGTAAGGCTACGTAAGATTTGTTGGAGGGCAAGCCGTACACCCGTGTCAAAATAAAATTGAGTGCCCCACCCCCACCACCGCCCCAGCTGTTGCCTCCTCACGGGTGTCTTAGCACCCACCTGTCTCACTACTATCAGTCAACAAACCACCACGGGGATTCGTGTCCTACACCGCCCCTCGGGCCGCCCAGGTGTGTCAAGATAACACTAATCTGGATTACTTATCATCCAGGTGAAGGTGTGGACTTCTGGCATGCTCTGGGGTCGCGGGAGTGGGGGGGGGGGGGGGGTCGCAGGTGGGGATGTATGCACAGAGTGGCCGCCTATGTAAACCTAAGGTTTCAACTTAAGCCTGGGATCATCACACCTCACTAAAATATCATACAACACTACATGCCACACTGCATGCCTTATCTCTTATCTCCTGTACCCTGGCCTGCTCTAACTCGCATTGAACTAAAAGGCGAGTGGCTGCACCACACGGGTCTAATGGTGGGCATAGTGGTGTTATCTCTAAGTCCACCTTGGAGGACCCACATGGCCCCCGTCTACTGGCACCCACGTGTCTGTGAGAGGCGCCTACCCGGCGCTCACCGTCACTGGGTTCTACACTCCTCTACACTCCGGGTTCTACAGGAGGAGAACAGAGCGCCGTGTAAAGGGACTAAATGCCTGGAGAAGGAGGAGGGGGTTCATGTGGGGCCTGCCACCTTGGGGCCAAGTGATTGCACATGGTGGCCCTTTACGTGCCCTGCAGTGCTACCAATAGTGATACCCCGATAGTACCATGGTCCATGCCCCACATACTGCGACCCCCAACAGGGGCAGACCAGAATTTGAAAGGGGGGGGGGGTCCCAGCTGGATCGCCCCTGCCCAAAAAACAACATAATAGTGATATATAGGATTATATAGGCCTGCATCAAAGTTGAACTCAGGAGCGGACCGACCCAGGAACTTTAAATCGGAGGCTCAACCAAACACTTTAAATTACCGAAAAGCGTTTCGCGGCAGACCAAAATAAATTATCATTAGGAAAATCTGTTATTTTTCCAAAAGGGAGATATCCGATTTTTCTTCAAATTCGAAATCTTACTATATACCCCCACCCCCTTACTTATGTATTCCAAACACTGTACATACAAATAGAATATTTAGAGAGTAGGGGTCAGTTACATGACTGTTATCAATGATGGTTGATAGGTCAACCATGGGCTTTTCTAATGCATTTTTCGATGAGGGGAATAAAAACGTGCATGCTTTTATTCCAAAAATGACAAGATTTTGGACAATAAAATCTATTTAGAGCAAAATCTCTATTAGGATAAATGGAATAGATAGGAAGTCAAATGTAATTATTTGTGAATATTCTGACTCATTTTTTTTGTCCCACACATTGGATGTATTAACTCTAACGTCATTTGCGAACGTTCTATAATACGCGTGCACACCATTCACCCCTACTGGTCTCAGTGAGGGTAATCCCACACAAAACTGAGAGTCATATACGATTCTGGTCAGAAGTGAATACTACAGGGGCACTGAATGGTCCATAATTAAGTTGGAAATGATGCCAATATTATGAAAACTTGTACACATGCTGCTGAATGTCTGCCAATTTCAATCAAATAATAGGAAAGGGATTCTCAGTGAGTTTACATTTTTTTCAAAGGCTAGATTGGGGATCAGTGAAAATGCAAATTATTCAGTGCAAATTCAGGCGGAATTCAGGTGGTTTTACGCTACAGACCAGTGCTCAAATTTTCCGTGGTCAGTAGCTAATTTCTGTTGGAAATGTTTTGTAGGAAAGATGTATCTTTTAGGTCAAGGGTGATTTTCAAATATTGGAAAGGTCCTGGTAGCTGTTATTGCGTTTTCCGCTATATTAAAATATATACTAAAAGGATTTCCTTCGCTGAGACCTAAAGCAAAAGGGCTATTACCATGGAAAAGTTAAAAACCCGTCAGATTTATTTATTTTTGCACTGGTTATGTACAGAATAATTACTTTTGCAAAATCTCATGGAATATTTATGACTAGGTCCTTGAAATGTGAAAAAAAGGAGGAAATTCACAAAAATATTATTGTCCGAGGGTCCCCGCAGCCGGGCCGCAAGTTGATTTCAGCTTATAGCCACTGGGGGTAATTCAAAGTAATTTGATATGTCTTATATATTTTTACATTAATCACAATAACACAGGTATATCAAAATCATGTAGTATCTACAGTTTGCAACCAGTTTAGGGCATAGAGGGAGCAGGGGTTGATGACTTTTGAAGGCTCCACGGTGAGTATTTAGTTAGAGGCTGGTACTGAAAATTGTATATCTGCTACTACAAGGACAATCTCCACCATATTTTTTTAAAGTGTACTTTCTAAAAATCATGAAGAAATGTAGAAAAACATGAGTCAATGGCCTTCCAATATACTCTAAAGAATCAGTCCTGGCATGACGTGCGAATAATGTCTATTTTTATAGTAATTTTCAGGTATTTTTCCATATTTTCCCATAATTTGTCCACCTTATGAACAGAAATCTATAGTATTGGCACATGTATCACATAGAGATATTCTATGCAAAGATCCATGTTGGATTTGATGGTCCTAGAGGTTCTCCTTGCTGTGAAAATAGCTAAAACATGGAGGAGGGGGCGCTCTCGGCCCGAAGCGGGAAGTCAGGGTGATTTTGGGCCTGAGTTTGTCCAGGAAACATCAGCTTATCTTGGTATACAGGAGTCCAAGGGACATAAAACCTCAGGGCCTATCTATAAACATGTATTGGGTTATAAAAATCACAATTATAGACAATAGAAAGCCACATCCCACTAATAGTAGGTCTCAGTGAGGGTAATCCCGCACAAAACTGAGAGTCATATACGATTCTGGTCAGAAGTGAATACTACAGGGGCACTGAATGGTCCATAATTAAGTTGGAAATGATGCCAATATTATGAAAACTTGTACACATGCTGCTGAATGTCTGCCAATTTCAACCAAATAATAGGAAAGGGATTCTCAGTGAGTTTACATTTTTTTCAAAGGCTAGATTGGGGATCAGTGAAAATGCAAATTATTCAGTGCAAATTCAGGCGGAATTCAGGTGGTTTTACGCTACAGACCAGTGCTCAAATTTTCCGTGGTCAGTAGCTATTTTTTGTTGGCAATGTTTTGTAGGAAAGATGTATCTTTTAGGTCAAGGGTGATTTTCAAAAATTGTAAATGTCCTGGTAGCTGTTATTGCGTTTTCCGCTATATTAAAATATATACTAAAAGGATTTCCTTCGCTGAGACCTACTCCGCCTCAGGTACAAACTAGTACACCATCTGGTGTCGGGGAGGACGACCACTCTGTCTCAGAACGCAGCCGGTCCTCCTGGGTAATGTATACTGCCCCCCAGTGGGGAACCGCCACACTAAGGTGCCGCAGCATCCAGTCATGAGCTACTCATCTATTATTAAAGAGACCCTATATTATAAAGCTGTCGCATAAAAGTCCTGTAAACGAGTAGCGTTGGTGAGAGGGCCTCTTTATTTAACGTAGACTACAAAGTTCACTATGTTTTATATTTCGTGAAATAAGGAAACAATCCCCTTGCACTTAACGACCTGTCATGATATAATTACAATACCGCTGTAAAAGTTTAAAGCTAAAAAATACCACTTTTCATGAGGGTCAAGTCATGACAAATGATGATCTGCAGTAACAAACGTTATCTGCACTAGTGCATATAACGGCAGGCCATCCAAACGTGATCTACATCAAATCAATGTGATCTGCATCAATTTATATAGTGCAAAAGGCCGTTATCTACATCAAAATAATTCTACTTTACATTACGCAGAGGGACACGTGCATCATCTAGAAAGTATTTGGAGGTTGTTTCACAGTACCCAGCTCTTTTATTGGAGAATGGTAGTTTATCATCGGCCTTATTCCCAGTCTATGTCCTGATACTTTTCTAATTATCAAAGATACGCTGATTAGATAGAGATATCTTGGGAAACTATGAGAGTTAGAACACATTGGGATTTTGGATATAGCAATGCCCATCCTATATTCATTCACTAAGCCAACAGTTACAAAGTTGATGCAGATCACGTTGATTTGATGCAGATCACGGTTGGATGGTCCGCCGTTACATTTTATCATTTGCACTGCCCCTCATATTTAATAGAGCTACTTCTAGCGGGGATACAGGACAATGGTGTGGTTTTGAATACTGCATGGGTAATGGACAAATGACCGATACATGTATGTATAACAGTATAATGATCCATGTGTTGTGGCATACACAAGTATACAACCCCGGATACATCCTCTCCACCCCCGCACCCCACACCAACCCAGGGTTAAAACGGTCAGTCCGCCCACACCTTTTGGGATTATCTGATCCACCCACGTCTCCGAGACCAATATCCTTACCTTCTAACATAATAAATACATGCAATACGACCCACTTCGATACTGATCAGAAGCTGAGAATACAGCGATCCCGACAATGTTGTGATCTGATGATCAACAAAAGAAAGACACACCATGGGAGTGATATTTTTGTAAAATGATCTTTAGTAAACCATCTTGCAAAGTGTACGTTTATTTTTTCTAGAGGGTATAATGGTAGATGCTACCTAGTTATACGATTCCATGACCCTGGACTCCTTTACATGACTCATAAGCTTCATCCAAATACATGAAGAGGCCCCAACAGAAAGGTGTCATCCAATATTTAATACTTTAGAGGGAGCCAATGCTAAGCGGAGTAACGGGACCCTCACACATTTACTGACAACGGTTCTTTCACATCCCAAGCTACATGGACACAGTATTAATTACACCAGTTGGTATAACATGTAGTACATCCATACGCTAAATACTGGCTAGATGACAGCAGAAACATTCACATGCCTATGGGTCCATACCAATGAATCACATAAATTCTAACTTGTTGAATATAATTTAATTTAATTGATTGTACAAACATGTATTAGCTTCCACACCATGTTCCGACGTAACTATATGTACATGGAATGATAATAATCGTAAAGGTATTTAAAAACTCGATAACTATGTTGTATAAGTATAAACACGTATACCCCCAGTGATGATAGTACAGTGTACTTGTACGTATTTATAGAAGGAATAGAGATGTCCAAAGGACGTCATATTGTATGCATGTATCATAATATGGATGTCTCAAAGTCCCATATGCAGGGATCAGCTGTGAAAACAGATGATATGCATCACTGTAGGTAGACACAGACAAAACATTACAAAACAGTCCGAGGTTCACCCGTGCCAAGATACAATGGTATACCATGTACTCGGCAGCGGTTCAGTTCATACAATCTCCACAATCTCCTGTTACTGGTGGTCTGTCGCAATGCCTCTGTGTATTTATATCACTAGCCCCATCGGGACTACATACAGTAGATTACAGAATGGAGATAAGAAAGCCTTGAATGTGATTATATTGAATGATCACATAACATATGGGGAATGGGTCACACTGGTCTCATACATGGATCAATGATAGGTTGAAGTTCACTCTTTCAATTTGCAATGGGGTGTAAGGTTAGCGATGTATGTATTATGCTTTCCATTTTAATACAGAAGAATCTGTGATTTATACCAGAAACATCATTTCATATCAAGAAAAATGTACATCTGTTTATGACTATTCTTTAGTTAATTTAAACGTATCTCAGGTAGCTTATCTAACACGACTGATTATCCTGTTTCCTGTATTACATATACTACATTTCCTGATGCACGTGTCCAAGTCAACGGCGAAGGAAGGTTGTTGCAAGACGTGGCGGCTAAAGACGGTACATTGTTTATAACAAAGTACTGTCTACTCACCTACTTCTCCTCCAGGGAGTCTGCTGGGGGGGAGGTAGAGGTATAAGCACCAACAGGTCAGCTCCTGGAGGCTCCTCCGGCAGGGGAATGATACAGGTAGTCTTCCATCTAGCGTCCACTCCTAACTATATAAGCAATGCCTAAATGCATGATATGGAGAGTACCTACAGGAACCACTCACTGAGTGTGTGTTATAATAGGGTTAGCATCAGGAGCAGGTCTGAGCTGCTCCTGATGGTAAGTGAGGGCCCCTGAGGTCAGCCATGGGTTCCTCCTGTCTCAGTAGGTACTGGAGACTGACGGCGACAGGTAAGACTCTCTCCCTGACACTACACACCTGTCCCCTGCCTACCCTGCAGTCTGTCACCCACAGTAACCCCGCCTTCTCCACCCCAATTGGTCCATACCCTGAGAACGAGGGTGGTGTTTAGTGAATAAAATACAAATACATGTGCAATATGAATAAAATATTAGAGCAGTCATTTGTCTTCCTCTCACGACATTGTAGGGCTAGCATTTTTAACACAACTCTAAGCTAGCCGTTTTAATTAGTTCCTTCATTATACTGAAATCTGTAATATTTGAACTAGATGTAATGATGATAAATTATAAAGCATGCTTTAGTTTTGATGCTGCTCCCGTATGAGGGATGTGGAGGTGCTGGTGCTGTTAGGTGGTAGATTATTACAACACCTGTCATATTTCTACACAGAAACAAGGCATAAACATGGCAGGGTATCGCTTTGCCTTTATCCTCTATGTTTACAGGTCTCCAGGGGTGAAGGGGCTGGATACCACCGCTGCTACCCCGTCCTCCTTCTCCGACGATGAACACGCCCCACTCCTTACAACCGCAAATACCCGTCCACTCAAAGCACCCTAAGCTCTACACAGAGTCCAGTCAACTCGTCCACTCACCAACTCGTCTACTACAAATTCGTCCACTCACCAACTCGTCCACTTTCATATAGGCCACTCACCAAGTTGCCCACTCACTAAGTCGCCAACTCACCAAGTCGCCCACTCTCCAAGCCACCATTCTATAATACCCAAGGTGTACTGGTGGCTTGGGGTAGAATGGATCACAAGGGCGTGACAATCCCCCCTCCCCCCACCACCACCAAACAAAGGCCAAGGTGACGGACTTTAACCATGCAAAAGGTTAGAACCAACATCATCCTTCATCCAAACTCTATTATAACTACAATAAACAGCAACCCTAGTAAAACTGTCCTCAGGGGTACATCTATATCGCTGTGCATGAAACCTAGACTATGTGGCCAAGACTATGTGGTCAAAATCATGGACGGTGTGACGATGTGGACCATACCTCGTATGATTCCAAGGGTTGTTAGGACATAGATGATACCCACCAATCTCTTACAGGCTTTTGACCAAGCCATATAGTGGGCGATATGGAGAGTGTGCGACTTGAAGAGTGGACGACTTGACCAGGAGAGTTGGTGGGCGAGATGGTAGTGGGCGACTTAGAGATTGTGTGAGTTGTATGGATACCCTCTACACATTCTGGTAGTGGTGCACATAATGGGAGTGGGGGTATCTCGATTTTATTCTGCTCACCGAAAGATGGCGTGATGATGCAAAAGGCATGATGGTTAATTGTGCTCCATGAACATGTACATACATTTTTGTACATGTGCGTATGAGACTGCGGTGTTGTGTTTTGCCAAACGCATTCTACATGTATTTTGGTTATAGGCAATTACTGTGTCGATATAATTCAATACAAAAATCTCAGCAAATAACTTATAATCCCTACTCCCATCTCTAAGATTATCATGTTGTTATGAAATAGAAATGCCTTTGGGACACAGACACTGTTTTATGTATCAACGAGATCATTTTTTGTTTGAAGCGTATTGGATGCAGATATCTACGTACTTGCCTCATTTCCATTTGGGGGGATCCTTTGTGTCTCAGGTAGCATGAAAAAGAAAAGAGTTTCTTTTCAGGATAATTCAAGATATACCTAGAAAACCTTTTTGCATATGCCCTGCTTGGTTGTCCCCCCGCTATTTCTCCTCCCCTCTCTCTTTCTTCTCCTGCAGCCATGAGTTTCAGTTCTAAAAAACCTATTTAAGCAAGTTCAAGATTCAGTTCAATAATCCATCATTTCCCGGTTATGTTTTTGAATTCCTATTAGATACCTACACTTTTATACACACTTGACAAAGTATTCTGATCCTCTATGAGCTTACAAGAAATGACCGCCTCTATTAAAGGTGTTACATCTGTTTACGTGGGCCACCTTGAATCCACTTATGATACATATTACAATGTAGTTTCATTTTATGAAAATATTTATGAACCTGTTGTCAATATGTTACCGGTAGCCATATAGGTTACTGGTGTATATTACACACACTAGGGGGAGTTGCTGAAGCGCCACTCTCCACTGTAGGAGGTGGTCGCCATTGTTCATAACCGCCTAAGATGTCGATGTAACCGGAGTAAAAAATTTTACATTTTACATGAACTATTATGATATGTAAAATTGATTTATACATTATGTATAATGATAAATATCTTTATACAATAAAGTAGGGAATTAAAAATCGTGCAACTTTGGAGATTGTCATGATTATCGATTTTTAAATACAACAATTATGTTTATATAAAAAATGACATTATAATTTATGTTTATGAGGGAATTCCAACCCCGACGTTTTATGCTGCATGAACAGATACAAAAATAGGATAGTCCAATTATCCCTAACTTTTATAACAAAATACAGGTCCCAGCTAACAAAAAAACGTTTACATTACCAGGATTTAACGTTTGTAGAAGGTTTGCAAACGTTTGCAAAAACGCACATAGAACGTTTTTTTAACGTGAAAACGTTGACACAAAATAACGTTTTTATAACGTTATAGCCAAACGTTTGTCTGCAACGTTAAATAACGTTTGTTTAACGTTTTTCCCATGAAAAAAATAACCATAACTGTAGGTATGAATAAGTAGCAAATCTAGCTTAAAATCTGATTAAAAGTCAGCGTAGGTTGCCCTGAGATTTGAACCCAGGATCTTAGGATCAAAAGACAAATGCTTTCACCATTATACTATAGAGTCTGTAGTACACGGTAGATGATTACAGAGGAACTTATATGCCCATGCATGCTAGCTCCCCTAAGTGAGAAGGGAAGAAAATAATATATTATAATTGTATTATGTACTACTCTATGAATATGAATGTGTATGGAGGTAAAAGTAGGAAGAAAAAAATGTGGATAGCTATGTCATGCTTGGGGGA
The DNA here is from genome assembly GCA_947462335.1 of Harmothoe impar. Taxonomy (NCBI): domain Eukaryota; kingdom Metazoa; phylum Annelida; class Polychaeta; order Phyllodocida; family Polynoidae; genus Harmothoe; species Harmothoe impar. The sequence continues at coordinate 31,058,113 of OX381704.1, forward strand.
CATCCATTAATTACATATGCATAATTCTGCCCAAAATTACCCCCCCCCTCCCCCCTTGTTGCAACATGTACGCATTGGGACTGCCCCCCCCCCCCCCGTGTACATACTCAAATCACTTGGACCCACCCCCCTCCACACACACATAGGCCATCCTTTTGCAACCATTACACAAGTTAAAAGAGGCCCTTGATGTGTTGGTTGCTCAAGAAAATTTGAAAATTTTGGTTGGGTATTCGGGCCCAAGAGGTAGTCAAAAACGACCAAAAATATGGTCCAAACAAACCAAAAAGTACCCCTTAGGCCAAACAAAAAAAGGTTGTGTTCAGGTAAATCGACTGACCCTATCATTTTGGCCCGACCCTAATCTTTTTAGATTTTTTTTTCCCTGATCTAGAATATCGCCAAAGAGGACCGGACGTACCTAATGACCTAATTGTTATCCTTTGAAAGATAAAAAGGGAGGAAATGCTTTGTATGGCAACAACTGAACGGATAATGGCTTAATTAGACAGATATTGGTTCTACACTATCAAATAGCCACTCTATAAAGTGTGATTCTCCCATACAACTCATCTCAAGACCCTAAAAATAAATCCTAAAAAAAAAATCGTTGTGTTTTTTTGGCCATGTTACCTGAACACAGATTATTTTTTGTTTGGCCTTATGCGTATGCCAAAATGGCCCTTGCATTGGTAGTGGCTTGGATAAGGATCGAACTCATAACCTTCGGATCACATCCCCACGTCTTAGACAGAGAGGCCACAGAGCTAGATGGTATGCATCACACATTGAAGACTGTATAATGCTTCCTGTGATCAGATCACATTCCCTTTACCTTTTTTTATTTCAAAGAACAAAAACCAAAAAAATATGGCCGGGAACATTAGGCCCCTATGTTGAAAACACATTTTCAGGATAGATAATATCATAAACAATATTATTGTAATAGAGTATTAAAAAACGTAGTTACTTTTTAGAGTCATTCTGTGAGTATATGTGAGAAAATACTATATGTCATAGGTCCCTCAAAGTTTGTGTTGAATTAATAGGGACCTTTAGCAAACCCGACGTAGCTCATTAAACGCAGACGTAGTAGTGCTAAAGGTATAGGCTACGTCTACGTTTATTGAGCTTTTACGTGGTTGCTAAAGGTCCCTATTTTAGAATCTATAACTCAGGACCCCCCCATTCTTTTTTAATGCATTGCTCCCCATCTAGTATCACATACGCAACATGCTACAAGCTAAAGGCCCCTTATGTACAGACAATATGGCTGTGTGGTCTAAGCACCAGTACATGGGTCTCACCATCACAGGTTCGAGTCTTGGGCATTGGGGTGACTTTTAGTGTATATATATATATGTAAAAACGATGGTCAACAAACCTTCTCCAAACCTTTTACAAACCTATTCTAAACGTTTTCTAAACGTTTTTAAAACGTTTAACTAAAAACGTTTTGGTTAACCTGGTCCAAACGTTTTCCTCCAAACCATATGGGAACGTTTGCAAACGTTTGGAAAACGTTTGTTGTTAGCTGGGGTGTAACTCTACGCACATTAGTTGACAATGGTAAAGGCAAACTACATCCACTCCCAAGCCGATAGTTTTTACACATAGGATTTGATTTATAAATGTAATAACTGACAATTTACCAACCTTGTCCATGATCGTTAACAAAGAATTTGCATTCTTAATTCAAGTTTCAGTTGTACTTTAAACTTCACCATGCAGAGCCTTTATAATATTTCCTTTAGTTGAGTGTAACCCATGCCAAAGCGTAGGCATTTGACATTCAACACTACCTTTTTAGGCTTCACAGTGTGGAATTCAATTACTGGTACTTAGAAGTATTTACAATATTTGGCATTTTCTGTGCTCCCTTATACCTAACGATATATGCATATGAGTCATTCTACGATGGGATAACACGTTTCTTTCAGACTGTGCACGAATATTACATTGGTGTGTGCCCTTCTATATGAACCTTTCTAGTGGGCACAGAACATTAAATCAACACTGAAAATTGGTTGTCAAAGTTGTTTGTTCGTTTAGTGTTGATTCAACATTTAACAGAATTTTGTGCCCTCTAGGTTGAAACATACTTTCATTGCTCGATTTTGGCATACTTGTAGTTTTTCTATAGTTGTGACATTGGCCCTTTGTAGAGGAATATCATCATAGTCTATGTTTGGAAGTATAAATGCTCAATAAATCCTTAATAAGCAATATTTGCGTAAAAACTAAGCAACTTTGTCTTGATTGATAATTACTAGAAGCAGTAGTTCTCATCTGTTATCTCTTCATATTTCCTGTTTGTTAATAAATGGTACAGAGGAAGGGAATACACACATTTGGCCTACCCCAGTAATAGGTATAGGGACATACAATCCCAACTAACAAGAAACGTTTTCCAAACGTTTGCAAACGTTCTTAAAACTTGTTCTATCCCAGTGGGCACAAAATGCAGCTCGACGTTCAATCAACGTTCAATCAACATTGACAACCAGTTTTCAATGTTAAATTAGTGTTCTGTGCCCACTGGTATAGGTTTATATAACAAAGGTTTTCCTCCAAAACTTTGCAAACGTTTGGAAAAAGTTTTTTGTTAGCTGGGATGCCACCCATCATGGACGGTACACAACATTTTAAGCACCTTCCACTGTGCATCAAGGGTGTGAAACATTACAGAATAAAGTGAAACAGCACGGGTAGGAAATGTCAGATGATATAAAATGGGGACACTCGACATGAACAATGGCAGCTTAGAACTAAATACGGAAAGACACATCAGTGGCCATAATGATCGTGTAGCTGTGAACAATGAATATACCAAAAAAGAAAATAAGGAAAAGATTGAAACTGAACAACACGTCAGTTCAGTGCAACGAACATAATGCGAAGGTTACTTTGACATCTAAGCTTGCAACGAGGAGGTCGACAACCGCAGAGAAAAAAACTATATATAAAAACGTGTTCATTTTAACCGAGGAACATTTGCACACCCTCAGAAGTTATTGTAGCTGCACAGTGAGTCATACTGTCGATTTACAGTATAAAAGGAGGTATTTTTGGTTTTGAAACCAAAAATACATCCCTTAAAACTGTAAATCGATAGTATAGGTTATAACTCACTGTGCAGCTACAGTTACTTCTGACAGTGTATGATATCATGCTGCGGAGGGTGAATTTATTACAGTTAGGGTAGATTCACCAGAAGTCGGCCGCTCCCGTGCACATATTTCATGAGTGATGTTCAGAACAAGGAAACTGCTTAAGTCCTATCTTATTCACTCTATACCTAGCAAAAGCACTCCAGACACCAACGGTGCACCAACCACAACTACCAACAAAACCCAATATAAGTGCCAAACACAAAGCAACCACCAGCACTGCGAGACCACATCTACGTGAATTAAGCCACAAGAACGGGGAACTCTAATACGACCGAAAAACGCGGATGACATAGCCTGGAGAGTGGATGCTGAAAGAGAGGAGACCATACCAAAGCTGTTAGTGAGAGGCTGAGAATAAACGGAGCCAAGTCAGAAAAATTGGCTATCCAGGAAAATGGGCAAGAAGAATGGGAAATTTTCTAGGATGTCTACTAGACGAAATATGAGGACCTAAGATGAAGGAAACAACTTGCCAACCATGCAATGCAAAAACTAAAACACATCTTTGAAAACAACAAACTCAAAAACAAGATCAAAATAAAAATCCTCCGCCCATGTGTCAAAAGCATATTCCTCTAGAATTCAGAGCTGTGGACAGTCACCAAGATGATCGAGAACAAAATGGACTTGTATCAACATAGACTACAAAGAAGGGTGGTAAACCTCAAGTGGTCCAAAAAGATCTCAACTGAAAGACTTAATGCGTTAACAAATGAACGAAAGTGGAGCGAAACTATCAGAATGAGATTGATCAGATGGTTCATGGATGCAGTGAGACTGTACTGTGACACTCCAGCACTAGAGGAACACTGTAAGAAGTTATTGTATTTAAACAGCACAATGTGCTGTACATTTACAGCACTTTTTGCTGTAGTTGGTAGTACAGAAATATTTGCTGTATAATTACAGCATTATATACTGTAAATTGGGTCTCCGGCAATGTTGCTGTACATTTACAGTACATTGTGCTGTAGATTTCCGCCGCTAGGTGGCAGCAGTAGACTATTTCTGTATTAATTATTCCATCGAACCCTTTCCCGGATAAAGTAATGCCTCATAAACTCTCTAGACATCGTAGAATAAGAATGGATGAGAGAGACTGAATGCAGTTATCATTAAGTGTATTGATATTTGCATAATTGTGTTGAATAATACCAAAAAACAGCAAAAGTATAGAATAGACACCACATTGGTGGGAAAAGTTAAATACTTAAGTGCCTGGACTGCATGCATGCGTATTAATTGATATAAATTGATGAGAACAACAATATGAAACCTACAGTAGAAGTTGCTGTAACTGTACAGCACCCAGCTGCTGTACATGTACAGCAAAATCTACTTGAACAAAAGTTGCCAGCAACTTTTGCTGTAGATGCACAGTAGAAGTTGCTGTAAATTTACAGTAGAAGTTGCTGTAAATTTACAGTAGAAGTTGCTGTAAATTTACAGCAAGTCAGTTGCTGTACACCTACAGCAAAATCTACTGAAACAAAAGTTGCCAGCAACATTTGCTGTAGGTGTACAGTACTTACTTTTTACAGTGAAGCTACTAGAAATGTGAAAAAGCTGAGAGGAGGACAAAAAACAACCTGGATAAAGACCCTACAGAAAGATCTCAAACAATTGGGATTGATAATAGACAATGCAAGGAAATAGCAGAACAATGCAAGGAAATAGCAGAACAGAAAGGTACAGAAAGGAGTGGCTAAAGTGTACCCGCACTTTGTGTGTAACAGAAGAGAGAGAATTAGTTTATGATGGGAGATGGATGGAGGTCTCTGGGTATTTTGTATTATAATTCAAGTGATCATATCTATACTTAGAAATATTGAATCGCAACGTATTTCAATCATGTATACTTCCATAGGTAGGGCCATCAGGATAAACCTATGCTCACATTTTTCCTTTTGCTATTCTGATGGTACCCCTTCACTAAAAGCCTTGCTCTCCCAAGCAGTATGCCCCTGCCCTTATTTCTACTGCGACTTCTACCCCCTTATCCTGTCCATGCCTATTTTTACTATTCCCCCATCCTTTCTTCTCTCATCAGACCCCACGGTCAATACGATCTGGCACATAGAGCGTTGTTTGTGGACAAGGGTCTGATGCCTGACCTTACAAATAGGTACAGGGCTTCACGAGGATGGCCCCTGAATGACTTTCACCATGATGGAATAGGTTCTAATAGCACTGAGTAGGAGGCAGGAGGCATTCATAGGCACTACCTCCCGTCACATGTCCGCCGGCATGACTGATAGTACAAAGACCCGGAAGGTGTTTCACAACGGCTTTAATAGAATATTCAATTGCCAAGAGTGTTCAGTGGGCCCATTGCACATACGTGTGTTCATCACTCGTAAGTGGGGAGGACAGCATGTGTTTCCCAACCATTTACTAGTGATCCTTACTAGTGGTCAACCACTAGTAAGGAACTTACAACCGCAAAATAAGTGTTTCAAAAGGCTGAACGCTTCACATTTGCGGCTATTGTTCATTCTATGTTGCTTTCTGTTATTCCATAGAACCATAATCAACACTCATAACTCAGATAGAATATTTAAAAAATTACAATTCCTTGTGAAACACCTTCCTGACCACATTATCTTCTATTCAGGACAGGGGGTATAATGTGTCATGCCTCAGGCTGGTACAAGGCAGTATTAGGTTGTGATGACTAGTATAGGTCTTCATACACGGCTGTTGACAGGCAGCATAATATCCAATCTAAGCTGCTCCATCCAATGCCACAGGTCATTCTGCAATACTTCCCAACCATACAGGCCATGGACAATGGGTGCGCACTGCATGATCAATGTCCATTGCCAAGGGCTGGGCTTTTCATGGGGTGGCAAGCTCGCAACAGATATCTAAATTTCAAAGCGTTCTGACCTTTATTCCAAGCCGGTGACAATGATAAAGAAACACCATGTTTCTCATGTCCAAAACACTCTTGGGATACTGTACACCTACAAATGATGTCACTCCAGCCAAAGTGCCCAGATTCGGAGAATATTCCTCACTTCCTTCATGCCCTTCATTCCTGGTGAAGACACCCTGTTTTTACCTGAATTGGTTATTTCCAAAGTATTGAATTTATTATTAATTTATTATTATTAAGTTTGTTTTACCCTCAGCAATATCTCCGAGAACAGGACTAATTCATATAACATAATTGACCGGCAATTTGTGATGTGTTGATTTATGATTCACACCCTGACGAACCCAAAGGCTATTAGGCCTACAGGATGGCCTAAAAGAGAGACTACAAGGTATAATATGTATGCAGCGCCCGAATAAACTGTGTTTATATGACCAATTATACCAGCAAAACCATGGGCATACAGTTGGTTATTTCTATCAGAATTTACCATAGGTATCCAGATGTTGAAAGCCGAATATACTGTTGTTCAAAGAAGTCAGACGCCAGGTCAATTTAACATGCAATGATCTTGTTTAGGCCACTCCAAACAATATCCTTCTTTCTCATCACCGCATGCATCACCGAAATCGTGTTTTGAATTTTTGTTGTTAAAATTTTGATGGAAAAGCATGAAAATAATATTTCAAATCATTGGTATAGTCAGATGATATAAACAGGGGCATGAACAAAGGGAGTTGATAATGGATTCGAATGAGTTCAAAGTAATGTGATACTGCAACTTTAATCAGTATTTCTTTGAGAACAATGCTTTCACGTGTAAAATAGGACTGCATTCAACTGTATCCAATTCATCTCGACATTTATTTTACATTGTCATATTTTTATCTTGCCCACTCGCACCTAATAAGTAAATACAAAATAACGGCAAAGAATGATAATACATTATTTCACCCCCGATAAAGTTAACACAAAGCTACGTAAAGAGGATGGGTTTGTTATCCACATAATAGTGTTTGGTGACGTTGTGTTCTCCTTGATAGAGACTCTTAGGTAATACTTTTACACAATTTCAATTCAAATTCAAGCTTGATTACTAAAGTCTCCAGCTGCAAAAGTGCAATGCGGCAAATAGGCCTACGTAGTGTGATGATTGGGTCAGAGCGAGACATGGTCAAGGTGTGGTGATACATATATCTCCAGGGGGGGATCAAGAGCAAAAAAAGTTCCTTACTAATCAACTCGAATGCTGAAACGATTTAAAAGGAAAAGAAGAGTTTGGATGCAAAACGACAATTACAAATCTATCCCTTTAAGCATATATAGCACTTTTTGTAAAGACACCCTGGGATCAATTATTTTATTTTGGTAACAGAGTATATCATTGACAAGCCCTAATGACATAAACATAGTAAATCTTGGGAAAATTGTTTGAAGATTGCATCTAACCACCCGTGAATGAATGAGGAGCGGACCTAATGGATTATTTTCTGCTTAGCTCATCATGGAAGAGGGATGACGTTTCTGCTTATCTCATATTATCTTAATTAACATCTATCGTGTGGATTTCTAACTTATTCCCATCATGTCTTGTTCATTTATTCGGGTGGCAAGCAAATACATGTAGTACGAGTTAGGGGATTCCCACAGGCAGTCAATTCTGTATCCATCCACAAGTAGGTGTATTGCTCGACTCATAACAGCCGCTCATAAGTTGCTGCATAAATCAATATCTAATGATGCTACCATTTTGCATTGATACTGTGCATCTATATACCATTTGTAGTCTAGAATTCTTATGAAATTGGGGGCTCTGAACCGTAACACTGCATGTGTACGGCCATACTATAGTCATGTATTATGTGGTAGAATGAAAGGATTTTTAGCCACAGGGTTTGCTGATCGGGAACTACTAATAACATCCATGGTCAAATAGGTGCTTACATAGTATCCGATGGCACCACCTGTATATTACAGAGGACACTGGTAGTTTATACCCTACTTGGTGTAAAAACGTTTACATTTGCAAGTGAAACTGCAAGGAGATGGCTAAATACATGTAGTCAGGAAACAGTAAGAATTCAATCTTGGCGTTGGTCTGTGAGAGCCCAATTCTGTCAGATAATCTGTGTAGCCTTTTTTAAAACTAATCCTGTTACACAAACAGTTTTTCTACATTTTATAACCAGTTTATGCTAATTGCCTTAGGGAGCATCTGGATTGTCATTCTATCGTCATTTTTGTTGTACCACTTGAATCTGATTTGCCAACAGATGTTTTATTTCAAAGAGTTTTAACCCTGTTAGTTGTCTTGTCTGCACAATGAAACATGCACTCTAGTTTTAAAGTGACAAATAAGCGGGCCGGATTGGAGGGCAACTACATCATGTAGACCCCGCAGTACCTTGCATTTCGTGTGGGGTTATACAAGACATAGAAATGTCCTCAGTCGGACAGAGTCTATAACTGGTTGTCTACAGATTATAGGACTCCTCCATCGCCGGGTCCTATATTCCTGTAGACACCGCAGACCGGGGTTTATCCCTTACGAAGTTAGGGCGGATCTCCATCAGTACAGAAGAAGACTCGACGTGGTGTGGGCGATATAAAAGTCTCCCATTACTAGTACATAAAATACTTTCTGAGCTTGGGGCCATTATTATGTACCTGGAATATTTACAGGACATATCTTCAATGCGCTTAAGATTTATCACCGAGCTGCATGGTTATTCGGTGTTACAAGTCAGTGTTGGACTAACTTATTTCTGTCACCTGTAGGGAGGGGATTAACTGAGCAGTTATCCCTTCAGGGACTGTCCTCCATGAGCGGCTCAGTCACAGCTAGGAGCGCCTCAACAAGCATGCTATCCCGGGATGCTACCACAGGTAGGGGACACTTCTGTCAGCTTGCCACTCTTAAAATTACCAATTACCCTAGGAGCTAATATGAGATGCTCATGTGTGGGTGCTCAGCATCCACGGAGCAGCTCACCCATTGGGACATCTCTGTAGCTGGACGGACAGGTGCATTTTGGTGTCTATCTAAAGCCTCGTAGTAGTAAACCCCTAGCTGGCGTCCCCATGCAGTAATGGCTGATTGGTGATTGATTGCACGCAGTCCACACTGTACTCCATAAATCATCACTGTCAATAAGACCTCGCGACCAACAACTTTCCACAAGCTGGTCCCTATATATGTGGGTGCAGATGGACCAAAAGAGACCTGGCGACCTGGCAACCTGGTACAATAATTTAAGCGACCTGGCGATTTTTGGACCCACTTTAGCTATAGTAAAAATGATCCAAAAAGCGGCTTTGTGACCAGGAGCACTTAATTCCGGTGACTTTCCGACCTGAGGGCGGGGGGGGGGGGGGGGGGGGGGGAGGAGGTGGACCCTCTGCACCCCTCTTGTATTTGGATGGGACGTCTGAGCCATCTAAAGGGGGTCCTGGGTCATGGAATCGTATGCTAGTAACTAGGTAGCATCCGCCATTATACCCTCTCGTAAAAATGAACGTACACTTCGCAAGATGGTTTGCTAAAGATCGAATCTGTCTATAAGCATTTAATGGTCTAAAAAAGTGACTTTCCGACATGGGGCCCCTAATTTCGGCGACTTTCCGACCTGAATGGAGGAAGGGCCCTCTTCATCACCTATATCCAAGGTACTGTCTGCCTGTCACTATATCATAATTGGGATTTAACGGATAATTGGGGGTCTAGGGCCTGAATCTAGATTAGTCTAGTAGGTTTAAGCCATTCGGTGTGATGCTGTGAAAAGTAGAGGATAGAAGTGTAATCCGTTTCTCCTATATCATAATTGGGGCGGTGGCGGTGGTGGTGGGCGGCTCAGTTATATATAGGTTAATTAAGGGATTACATAGTACATACAGATAGTGCTACATCAATAGCGTCTACATGGATAAGTGCTCTATTGTCATAAGGAACCTGAGATACATGTATCTACCGAAAGATGTGCAACCAAAAGAAGGTGTGTGGTTGGACAGTTTAAGCCATATCAGGTTCAGCATGATGCTTCCATGCCTTTAATGTCTCTTCATGTTAGTGGAAAGTGCTATTCTATACATTATATAGGTGTGCATAGTGTCAAAATACATTGTCACAGTGAGGAAATGTGCTAGGTCAATTATGTCGACGGTTCCCCCCTTTCTAGTCAACATGACCTCCTGTGTACCCAATCTATCATGCATGAATTACGCGCATACTGTCTCTTTGCTCATACTTATTGATTTCTTCCTTGGTCAGGACACCCTGACATGGGATTTGGCCATCGTTTGTTTCCATTGTTGCGCATGCTTTTGTATATTTAGGTTAACCCTTTCAAGAGTGCATGATGATTGTTAAAAGAGTTCCGATATAATTATTCATGCAACGCTGCCGAGTAGACTCGCAACTGAAGGTCAACAGTGAATTAGTGCCATTAGTTTGTCCCCAGTTGGTTATGGTAATGTACTTTCTTATAGGTCGCGTGTGCTGGTCTTAACTGTTTTGTAATTTCCCTTTCTCTAAGGACTCTCATTGACCTTCCAGTACAAAATATGATGCTAGTACCTAGCTGCCATTTGAGTGGGTTTCTAAGGGGATCATCATTATAACAGGGAGAGATCGGATATTTTTATGGAGGCGCGCAGACAATTTTTTGCACGTGATAACGATCCAATTTTACTGCCCTCTTCCCCAAGCATGGGAGATATATTACGCTCCACCCCATGCCCTTACATCCAACCTCCTCTCCCTGGTTGTATCCCAGATGTAGCTGCAACCCCTTGTCAAGCGTATCCCTATACATGTGTACTGTCCCTGTCTCCGAGCAACCAGCTGCCCTCCCCCCTCCCCCATCCTACACTGGAGCATAGGCTGCTTTGTATATACTACTCGCACCGACGCGGTCACGGGACGACGCCAGCAGACACCTCCAGGTACATCTTGTACTCTCTGCATTGTACGTCAAGCAGCACATTTAATCGGTCATGGCGATAGTATGTTATTTATATTGCAAATAGTTCGATGTTTTTGGTAGTGTATTTTAATTGACGAGATGATCGAGAACAACCTGCCATTTTGGACTCCATTTTCCCCCCAATCAGTGTAATTAAGTGCTGGATAGAATGTTAGAAGTATTCTATTTTTTCTGATCTATATCTTCGAATTTAGCACAGTCAAAAGTCACAAATTAGATGGGGACCTTACAAGTACACTGCACTAATTAAGAAGACCTTTTATAAATATGCAGACAATGAACTATCCACATATGTGAGGTGGTGTATCAGCTTTAGGTTGTATCGATTTGGTGAGACTCAGCCTTTACATGATGAACAAATGGCTCCAAACAAAATGGTTTTCAAAGAGAAAATAAAGAAGAAACTAGGTACTAACCTGAAAGGGGCTAGGGAGAAGTTATTGGCGATTAGAAGAAACAGAAGGGATGATGGGAGGTTAAATGTACAGTCAAACCTCTGTTTTATGTCTTCCCAGTGAGGAGAAAGAAAAAATATGTGAACCAAAAGAACCGGTATTTTAGGCCTGATAAGGCTGTGTAAACTGTGTATTTTTTAGGAAAGATAGACTACTAATTTGATCTTCTCTGGTGGAATGGATTATACATATTAGTGGTGCCCTGACACTGTTTGTCAGCTGTTGATGTTAAACCAGTTCATTTTGTTGGATTGTAGCAATGATATTCAATGTACCTCCCCTCCCCCCCCCCCCTCTGCACTCAAACCTCTACATAACCTACTCGGTATTGGATACCAGCAGTTAAGTTGTCAATGGTTGTACCACCTCATTCATTTGTAAATATCATCTATATGTACTTAGTTTAGTAACAGACTGTCACCTAAGCATCAAAACCGGTCGGAGCCAAAAGGTTATCTAAATTTGTTAAAGCTTATGTTAAACTATAAGTATCTACCTGACTGGATCGATTATCCCCACAGAACTAACCGGGAAGACCTTCATGTATCACTTGTTGTATGTGATGATCGGTTAATAAAAAAAACAAAAGAAAACTATCTCTATAGCTAGAAAAGAAATAGTTCCGAGGTAGTCCTGCAGAGGGCAGGTCCGAGTCTCTGAGCCGTCCATCAAATGCCAAATTAGTATCGACAACATGTACCTACAACTTCCTTGATACTGAAAGGCTTTCGTATATAACGGTCTCCTTTTAGCAGTGAACCACGTGTATAATCTACATGTGCCTACCTAGAATCTATACCATCTAGTGGTAGATTAGTCCTGAATGTATGGGGAAGAACTCCCAGGTGGTGTTACAGTGTTATCAATATCTAAGAAGCCATAGGTGCAGGTGGGACCTTGCCGCTGTTCTCCCACCAGAGACATCATAGAACGTATCACGGATGCAGTCTTGGTTCATGCAGAATAGTTCTCGAGGGGCATTCGCCGCAATCCCTAGATCACCAGGATAAATGTGCTATAACTTGTTGTATGCTGTTTGTCATGGAATGCTCAGATATTGTGATTATTTTATAACGTGTTTTGTTGGGTTGGAAATACATAGTAGAATGTATTAGCTACCTGGCAAACGGCATGGTAAACAGAATGGCCATACCCTGTGTCACATATAACTTAATTGTCATATCAATGATGATAGAAATGATACACATGAATGTCATCTATTAACCAAAAGAAAACAATTGGGGTAAGCTTAGTTAACATTGACATTGAACTGGTTTAGGTCCTTTATAACATGCAGGCATTAGGTCGTGCACTTACACAGTCAAGAAATTATTCATGTCAGTTTGAATTTAAAATGAGATATGAGTTTCGTGTTAATGAAACGCTTATGGATGAGGTGCATTATATAATAGGGAACCATACCTGCGTATGTAAGGATATATCCGTACTTTACCTCCATAGACCATTACCATAACATTACCTGGCTACTTGGAAACTTTGACTTTGATCTTTGCTCATAATAACATGATATAAAGGAAGCATATATATACATGACTGTAATTGCGTCCAGACACTACTAGAGAGGCATGTGTCAAATAGGAATGAGAATTAACGACGTATTTAAACAGTTTATACACGAGTTGATAACTTTTAAAAGAAGTAAAAGTGAATGAGATGTAACGCGCCTGTCTACCTTCATGTGAGAGGAAGCAGTGACAAACCAGCTAACAAGAAAACGTTATTTTACGTCAAAATAACGTTTTTTGTTCACTGGGAATGACCTATGGAAATGAGTGTGCTATTAGCTGGTTAATGGAATATCAATAGATGTGTTATTGCCGAGAGACCAATTTAGACGTTTTCCGATAGGCCACAAAACACATGAGGAAAAATCGGAAACTTGTGCTTTGTGATCATGGCTGCCCCTGCAGTCTGAGATTCTGCTCAGCTGTGAATACTACCCACATAACCGGATCAATAGGCCCTCCCTGCCACAAACTAATGAAATCGGGAATAGTAAGGCAGATGAGACTGGCCGTTTACTAGCTGGTAACTGAGTGAGAGATTTACCTGATGGTCAGATGGCTCCCTGACCCGAATAATGAACTATGATTGGTCACATTATTCATATTGAATATTCACCAACAACGATTTTATTTTATTTCGTGCTATGACAGCACATAATTATGTTAAATGCTGTTGATGCCATATAGTAGAGGGTCCGGGATTTGGAGATACAAAGAAAGTCAACCACTAAACATGCATGCGCTTGTCAAGAATGTCGCAGAAATGCCATCACTGAATATCTAGACATATATCTAGTTCATATGAAAATGAGTGAGTGAGGGTGGGATCTGCGCCGGCTGTTATTACTAGTATCAGCAATATCAGGACTGCTGAAATTGGTTCCAGGAAGGTCCTACTTTTCTATTTCATGTTAAAGCTTCACTCTACACATGGCACTCATTTTCTGACTAGCAAAGTGCCAGAAAAACTACATATTAGACCCTTGGTGGGAATGGCACTTTAATGTATATAGTCATTCCTTTATTCTGAGAGGAGCCTGGTTGCGAAGTGTAATGATAATTGACTGAATCCATGTGCATACTCACGCCAACTATATGGTGTAAGACTTAGACAGTTCTATACTCGTTTTAGAAAAACAACTGAAACAAACTCTGAAGTAATATATAGGGGTTCACGGACGTAACATTATGATATAAGTAAACATTCCTAGATATTGAGCCAACACTAAGAAGAGCTGTGCTTTTTCATTATAATGTTCCACTTTGTGATAAAATATTGATAATTACCAATATGTCTATCGCATACAATTACCCGTATTTGCGATTTTTCGATTGAAGTGCCATTTATCTGATCGGTAGGGAACAGACTGTTATCATCGTTTACATAGGTTTTAGCATAGGTTTTAGCAGACCATATTCCCATGGGATCGATTGATGGAGCAATTAGTCGTAATTCGATTCGCAGCAACATCCTCTTTTACTTTATCAGATTAATCCTAATTACAATTTAGATTTATATAGCCCAGAGTAATGAGTTATGTCACATAACAGATGAGATAATAAAGAACGACATCAGAATAAATCTGGCTGAACGCCTTTACAGACCATTCATTATGCTACTCATTAACAATAGTCTGTGTGGGCCGGTGGATTGTCATATGGGTGTGCAGACACTTTTTGGCCCCAAACTCGAGAGGGGTCGGCTTATATCCCCCCTCCTATTATAGTAGAATGCACAGGCCGAACGGGAATTCCATTTTCTCATCGTCTGTTGTACGAACGTGGAAAATACCCGTACATCTTAATCATGATAGACTAAATCATATTCTCAAAACTGCAAGAACGTGGGAGACCTGTAGCTTTGTGATGATCACACCTGCATGCATGCACATGAGGCCGAACTGCCCAAGTGACTATAGACGCCGTCCATTTTACCTGTAGTTTCAAAAAACCCACTATTCCGGTAATCTTAATCAGTTTCCATACCTATTCTCTAGATTGCATCACTGTAATTTGGTAAGATTGCTGTATATATCTGGGGGCTCTTTCCCCGCACCCCTCCCTTTTCTTTCTCTCCCTGTATTTTTTCAAAATGTAACATAACTATAATCGAACCCATTTTCCTGTAAAGGGTGGGATGATTTAAGACTAAAGTCATATTGCAGACTTACAGTGGTGTCATCTAGAGAAGAGGGGGAATTATCAAGATAACTGGAAAAAGTGGGTTTTCAAGATTACAGGTATTTCAAATGGGTGACGTCTAGGCACTTGGGCAGTTCACCCCTTGTTGCATCACACCTTTTGACAGAGATAATGATAGAACCGTTTTAAAACCAACACTACTGAATGCTGTTCAGGCAGCAGACCTGTTCTCTGTGGAGTATTATGTACAGCACTACAGCGACCTAGAAAATGTCTTAAAGACCAGTTAGTAATATTTTGCCTGCCTATATGACCAACCTCTAATTGAAAAATCTCAATACTGTCAGGTTAGTCAAACTGACTAACTTATTTTCTATTAGTCTACACATTTCTAAGAGTATAAGAATATTGGTTTCGACTAAGGTATTAGTTTTGCCTTAGGCATTTCTGAAGACAAGTTCGTCATTTTGACTAACAGTGACACGCCTATGCCGAACCTTGGATAACCTCCCAGATGTATATACTATCTGTGCATAGCTAATTGACGGTGGGTAATTCTAGACCTTCACTATTAAACTTTACACAAAAGCCTTATTGCAGATTGAAATTGTATCCTAGATGTGGTTGAAAGACTCAGGGAATATTTAGTTAGGGACTCAGATACAATTCTGGATATTGATAAAATAACATAAGAAGAACATTCAAATGAATACTCAAAACCCACTGTTCAGTACATATATTAACGGTATTATATCTTAGCTATCTATAGCTACAGTTAATGTAATTACAAAGTCTTCTTCTTCTTTTTCGAAAATACATTGGGTTCTTAACCTCAACAGAAAAAGCTATTGTGAGAACCGCAGATGACTGTCAAGCATATTGCATCACACATATTAATAATATACAAAAAAAAAATACAATCACTAAAGTAATTGAGATGACATGCACAGTGGGGTTGTGCGCCATATAAGAAACTGTGATAACTTCGGAAGGCTATTCTAGTGACATATGTGTCTGCTTACATATGGCAAGCATTAGAGAGATAACCTACAGAGAGCATCCTTAATGTACATTTCTATTCCCGTCCCATCTATTTCTCAAATTTCATCTCAGCCAACAAGCTTCAAAGAGAGATTGGCTTAGTGATTCGAAGTCAAGCCAGTATACAGTATACAGTATAGCATAACCTTATTGGGGGAGGGGATATACACAGGGTGGATACAAGATGGCAAGATGATACAGGACAATGATACATATAAAAGACATTGGGTTCGTTTGTGAAGAAAAATGATGGGGAAAAAGTATGAGCACATGGATAGAACACAGGTCAAACATTTTACATCACGATATTGGCAACAGTTTTACGTCACCATGTTGTGATATTATAAAGACCTCCTCCTCCCCAAGGGTCTTATTGTGTTGTGTTGCGATAGCTCACAAAATGATTAAAATACAAAATAGCGCTTACAGTGTACCTTATTGCGAATGAATGATTGCAGGAATGATGGTCAAACCTTCAATATTGATGATGAAAAATGTTGCTAATAGTGTAAAACACATTGTACCTTCCTATTTGCACGGGCCTATCACAATGTCTGCCATTTGTTATCCCTCATCAGCCCCCAACGGTGGTACACTGTCAGAAGTAACTGTAACTGCACAGTGAGTTATACTGTAGAATTACAGTGTGAAAGGAGGTATTTTTGATTTCGAAACCAAAAATACCTTTTTTTATACTGTAAATCTACAGTATAAATCACTGTGCAGCTACAGTTACTTCTTCTGACAGTGAAGGGCGGGATGATCTAGCCCAGTCAACATTGTTGACAAAGGCCTGGTGCCTGACAAATGTCCATGGGACTTAACGGTAATGCTGACAAGCACCCACATTCCCTTTAATGACCTTAGCCATGATTGAATATTCTTATATAGGCGATTGGAGCCCCAGGAGGGTACTTGATTTCCTTTTGACACAGGAGTGCGGCAAGTTTTCCGATCACGCTGATACCCTCGTTAGGTCGATTTTGACCCAAAATATCTCCTCTTGTTAGGCAATTTTCAGCCAAAAGCTCCTAGGTTGGGGGGGGGGACGCGATAAAATAGGTTATGTTTGGAAAAAAACGGCTGAAAAAATGTTTGCGTTCGAGGGGGTCAAGGAATGTTGTTAGGACAATTTTCATTAAGGCAGACCCTTGTTTTAGGGCGATTTTTCTTGGAAAAGTGGACCGTCTTTAGGGCGAATTTGTAGAAAATTCCCTTGCCGGCGGCACACATATGTATACAAAGTGACCCCCCCCCCGCTGTGGGATTGGAGGTCTGTCTCCTGGGGTCTCTCTCTTAAGAAGTGTTTTTGGGCCGTTATTTTCAGGTCTTAGTAGAGCGGAGTTAGTTTAGCCATAGGTAACTAAAAACAGCGTGTTCCTAAACCTGAAACATTGATGTTTCTATTTTAGATACATTAACAGAAATATTAGTATAACGACTTATGAAACAGAATTGCCAATTTTTCGACCTTCAAAGTCGTTTTATTAGGACATTTCTATTATTAACATTCAATATTTTAAGCTATATTAGTGCTACCAATATACTAAGAAAAATTAGAGACAGAGTATAGTGTGGAATCCCCATTAGACAGATCATTGTTGGAGGGGAATCCCCAGTGCATGAATAGCTGCAGGAGCAAAACGGTGCTGCCGTCTAGGTGTATAGCAATGGAAATTCTCCCTGATGTTGGTGGTGCCATCTCTCCTCCATAGTACTAATTTACAGATCAGTCAGTAAGGCCCCACCAGCAATGATAAATACCATATACAACAACAATGATAATTAATATAACGTGAAAAATTAACAGAGCGATCAGGATCTTAATAGAAAGATGAAATTTCTAGGTTCAAACTGTGTTTCTCCTCCACATTGCTACATGTAGAATAGATCTGTGAAATTATCTTTTTAATTAACCAATTCTTAGAAGTTTACGTCCGCCCTCGAACATGGCCCTAAACAGCTATATTGCAACAGACTAAACAATATATTAGTCGCCTTTATATAATGCTGGGGTAACAATGAAAAATAGGTTTAGCAACATATTATGAAATAGTAATATTAATGAGAATGGGCTCTAATAGTGGAGCGAACCCTAGTGTAGCACTGATGTAGCAAAACTACTAACATGTTGAGTTATTAAACACCAAAAAATATCGTTCTCTCAATTATTGGTTAAGAAACAGGCCCCTGGTGTGGCTGAAGTACAAAGACCCTGTCAACATGTCCTGCATTCAGGACAGCAAGTACAATGGGCTCACTATATAAGGTGACTATGTTGAGATGACTGGCTTACCGGATGTCAAAGGTGATCATTGGTAGGCAGCATACATACAATCTAGCCATAAGCCAAGCCATCACATACTGTAGTTCGCAAGGCTTCCCATCTATACAGGCCACAAACCATGTGAAGGCATTGGTCGACGTTCATTGTCATATGTTGAGCCAATAATGGGGTGACAAGCGTGCTTTCAATATTTGATATTTAAGATAAAGTAGAAAACAGGGAGTCGAATGAAATACCCACGAGCGCCAAATTAAGCCACTCAAAAACGGCTTTCTCATCACCAAACACAAATATGACGATGGAAGTCTTTTTCCCAGTCTAGCTCGGGACAGGGGCCTATCTTGCCCATCTCTTACATCAACCTGTTATGTAAGCTACACTGGGCTCCTGTACCTCTCATTTTCTCAGTGTCATGGTCACCACAGGCGCTCTGGGTGTCAGGTTTCATTTCCCCATTTTGGCCAATGGATTGACTGTCATGAAATACTGTTTTCACTCGCAGGCTAAAATGTAGAAACATATATAATATATGCCCCTACTATATGTATGAGACTTTAAGTTCAGGTGAGCAGATATTATGAGTCCCAGTACTATGTTTCCGGTTTTCTAAGTAACTTTGGAACCATCTTAGTAACATAGTATTTATTCCTGGGCTGCCTAATTTGTCTAACAAACTCGCATAGTGTATTGTGTTGAATGCTTTTCATTCATATCTAAATATCCATGACTCTGAACCTTAAGATGGGCCGTCAGGGAATAAGTTCGGCATTTTCTATACATAGACTAAAATAACAGTTCCACCAGAGGGCAGCAGTGTTTGGACAGGGGACCATGAGCATTGTCCAGCTACAATATATTCACACTATCTTGTGCCTGTAAGAGCTGAGCTCCCAGCCATTAAGAGCCCTCTTGTGAATGACAACTGAACTATATCCAAAAGTGCTTTTGGCCTCACTTCAACATAACGGCCAAGCTTTAACACACTATCCTATGCACGGTGGGACTAACTGAGATCAATGCCTCGACAAAAAGTATATTCCCTGTAGTCTTAAAAAGCATATTCCCGTAGTCTCAAAGCATATCCCCTGCAGTCTTACTGCTACATCACTTTATTGGCTGAAATTGTGACACAATCTCTACCAATGGGGTACACTCTCGGGGCAAGTGTTTAGATAAATGCTGGTGTTTAGGTTCCAAAGTGTTTAGATTAGCATTGTGTTTAGATAATATCTTATCATGTGTTTAGGTGTTTCATCTTTATTTGGAACCCCCTTTTCTTTCTTTCTTTCTTTCTTTCTTTCTTTCTTTCTTTCTTTCTTTCTTTCTTTCTTTCTTTCTTTCTTTCTTTCTTTCTTTCTTTCTTTCTTTCTTTCTTTCTTTCTTTCTTTCTTTCTTTCTCATTCTTTGTTAAACTGAAACTGAAACTAAAACACAACTACAGATCCACTTATGTTTAAGACTATTCACCGTAGTAGTCTAACATTTGGGAGAGATCGTGGGGCCATCTAGAGGTATAGAGCAGTAAGACTACGGGGGATACGCGTTGAGACTACGGGGGATATGCTTTTCCTCAAGGCACTGATTTCAGTTAGTTCCTTCTTGCTCCACGGGTGTTCATGAAAGGAGTTCATGAAATATTGAGTACTCAGATGTCTCTTCAAAGGCAGATGATTGCAGCCGACAACACGGCATCACGGCCGTTTTAGCAAGACTAATGGTGGGACAGCTAATTTAATGACAAAGGGAAATGTGTTTCACCTTTTAGGGCACTTAAAAGACTATATATTGTGAAACAGAACATCACACACCTCATTTAGCGCTTTTAACTGAGACCTTCAGAGCCATAGAACCGGTCTACAGTCTGGCATCCAAAGGCCACCACCCCTAGAGCATCTATTAAAGCATCGGGGGCTGCTAAGGTGTTGGAAGCTCTCTTTAGCTCAGGGAGGAAAGGAGATCCTCATGTGAGTGTTTCTTAACAAAGTGAGCCTAAATCTCACAACAGCTCCATCAATCCTGCTTTAATGCCCCTCCATAGTGTTTTGCCGCTTCTCTTAAAGCTGCTATACCAGTTGGCTCACTCAAACCTACATTTTCTTCATTTGTATCTCAGATGATTGTATAACCCTTTCCCTTTTATATTATCAGTTTCTTGATTAATCGACACATTAGGGGGTCATGATTTTGGGTGTCCTTTAGGGAAATCATAATATTCAGAGCATAATTTCAAAAATACCCCCCTTTGATATCTTTGTGAGCCAGAAAATGTAATTCAAGGGCTTTCTAACTGTTTTTTGATTAAAAATAAAAGGGGGACAAATGGCTTAATCAACTCAAATAGGCTTTTACGGAGGAGTACCGGTATACATCCTTTAGAAGGTGATTCATTTCACTTTTATCACAACCTTAGGCATTTGAGAACTGTTGAAATACTAAATGGGCTGCACAAATCTATTTGCCCTTTCCCTGAAACGTCCACAACATGAAGTTATTTCTCCCATCAGCCTCTGGCCTCTGATTGCAGTCAGTCACCTTGACGGCCAGCGGGCGGAAAATCCCCAACTTCCGCCATTCCCAATAGACCGCAGGAAATGACGTAGGCTCTGATGGAATTGGCGGCAAAGTGTCCTTAAAGCGATTAGTAAAGGCTCAAAAGTGCGACCCCAGAGGCGTGCTTAGGGTAGGAGGGCTCCCTCACAGACAAGCTGATCAGAGCAAATAAGGTTCATGTCCCCTATCATTGGTTGTGGATACACGTTTAGTAAAGGTTCAGATTCATCTATATAGAATACGCAAATGCCATTTTAGTAGGTATCAAAAAAATAATGAGGACGTGTGCAAGTCTATGGTCTGGCTATGTTTTCACCTGGCCTTCACCTTGCCCCAGCACTAGGACCAACCATAGGCCTAGATTCTGGACCCACCTTGACAAACACCTACCTGGATACCTTTGTCCTGATGTTGTCACTGTCACATGGTACAGATGAAGTTGTGGAGCCGAATGGGCGACCTGACACATTTGGAGCCCTTGAAGGAGGGGACCAAAACAATTTGACAATATGACCCCTCTTACGGTTCACGTCTGTCACGCGATTATGAGCCCCCCCCCTCCTGTGCTTAAAAAGACGACCACTCCCCAATGGGCAGGACTCCCCAAGGAAGCCATTGTATGCAGCAGAGGTAATTATTGTTTATATTTGCCCACACAACCCGCAGCATAACGGCATTGCCGAGCCCAGAGGCAGATTATGTATTTACATAATAACTGTATACCTTTATAAAAACACTAAAAGAATCCTCCTTAGTTCTACCACTCCTCCTCCGGTACGGAGGGAGGGTGCATATATATTCATGAAGCTAGCTTCTTGTTGCAATTATTCTCCGCATACATTACATTAATTCTGCTTTCTTTTACAGAATAAAAACATTCCGTGATACACTGCCTGGATGCTGAGAACGACGAACCAAGACTCTACAAAGGGCGTCCAGGTCCCTATATAGACTCCCTTTCTGAGGGGAGTCTCTAGGAATGACCTTCCTTTGTAAGGGGGGGGGGGGGTCATACAGGAAAGTAATTTTGGAGGCACAACCAAGGCTTTCATTCACTTCAGTCAAGCACTGAAAGAGAGTCAGAAAGGGAGTCAGGAATTTAAAAAAAGTCATTGTGGAGGCAAGAACCAACAACCAAACTACACAACATATCTTTAATATGCTGACAATACAAATACAGGTAGTAGTAAAATGGATAGTGAATGCAGGCCTTGGGTTTCCTAATAGATCTGACATCTGGATACGTACAGCTCCAATTAGCAAAGAAGACAATGATCTGAAACAGATTCTCCTATCTTGTTTCCAATTAGTCATGATAGAACGATAGTATGAATGACAGTCCTAGACCACAGTCATGCTATTATGTTATAGCTTTTTGAAGGGAAGTTATAGAATGTAATTATATAGGACTGTGGGAATCTGCAAAATGTAACTTTTTTGTATCAAAAAGGAAGCAGGGCCTACAGACAAGCATTGACAGTTATCATAGAACATCCTTGCCCAGAGGATCTAGGAGGAATTTCGATAAGTTAAATAAAGTGTATTTGAATAGCTCTCTTGCTTGGCTTTTTTTTACAAGGGATTTTATGTTGATATGTTGTTCAAGGGACGTCATAAGGGAGTGGTCATTATTTTAACAACAGGGGGTTGGTGGATTGAGGGGGTATCAAAAAGAAATTAGAGTCCTCTAGGGTAGGGGCAATAAAATCTCATCCCTTTTTAGTGAAAAAGAACCTTGACTATAGTTTAAAGGGGTCGGCTGCGCTCAATTTCAACCGACCTGAGCTGGGGTTGACTGGGGGTCTGTCCATCAGCGGACGTGAAAGCGGAGGCTTCTGAAAACATGTCCCGGCCTCTCAGAGGAGGAGGGTGGGTAGAGGGCGTGATAGGTCAAGGTCGTAGGTAAGATAAAAGTTATCTACAATTATTAATGCTCAGCAGGGGGTCACAGCAGGTGGTATTCTGCCCTAAACCTCTAATCAGTATGACATACCTCCCACTGGGAGGGGTTATATAAGGGAGGAAGGGGTAATGTTGACATTTTATTGGGGGGATGGGGTGGATTTCAGAGAGATAGAGAGATTACAGCTTGTCTGAACCCACTTTGGGCTGAAACAACCAAAATATGGCATTATATGTTGCTCATCTTGCAGTGATTGGCTCACTGGGTCAAATCATACACAAGCAGAAGCAGAATTTTATCCTCTACCTGATATGAAAAAAGGGCAATCTGAGCTGTAATACAGCCTATGAGAAGGAGGAGAAACATTGCCAACCCTTTAGGTGTTGGCCATGCTGGTAGACACACACCTAATTGACCTCATGTGACATCAATTAGCAGGGGTAAAATGGCCGCCATTGAAGCCGGGACTGGTGCCAAACTGGAAGATTTGGTGCCGACTCCAGTGTAGAGCTGGGGTGGTCCACACTCCATCGACTCATGTCCTATTTTCGAGCCTCTGTCTGTGCATCAACATGTATAACACAAAAGGTATGATTTTCCCTGATCTCTAGTTTAAGTAGCACCTATGTAATGACACATGGACCTGTGACCCTGAGAGTTTTTCCATGGTAGTCCTTTCAAAATGGCTAGAATTGAGATTTTTCTTGGCAGAGCAGACACCCCGCCCTGACTGAGCGAGCCAGTACTCGAAAAATATGTGGAGTTTTGATAAGAAATTTTAGGGAGACAATATGGATACATAGAGCAATGAGGAAAAAAATGAACATGGAAATTGGAGATCAAATTGGTCGTCCGGGAGCCTCTGGTTGAATTGACACGGAATCAGCCACTATCACTGCATAGTGCAAAGGGGAAATGGGGCTCCATGCCTCCGTGCAAGAGTCCATCCCCCCTGTAATTAATATAAATGACCAGTCCCCTAGAAGAGATTCTGACAAAAGGGAGCGGTTCTGACACGGTATATAGGCAACCCTGCAACTAACGTCTGGTGCTGGTTGGAAATGAGAAATGGGGGCCTTGATATCTATCTATCTCTTCAGTCCCATCTCAGTCAGACTGCCCTTTTTCCCTAACAAAGTTTAATTTGACATAGACCTCTGCCGGCTGCTCTCAGACCGCCCCCACCCCCAACTGCAATTGATATAAATGACCATTCCCCTAGAAGAGACAGGGGAACCAAGAAAGAACATACACTGAAAATTCTGGGGGTTAGTCAATGCTAATATATCTTAGTCAAAACCACTAACTTATCAGCATTATTAAATCGAACTAAGATTTTGCTAAACTCTGACTAACTTTTTACTAACCAGCTACCCACAGGAACTCCACACCAGGTGACAGCACAAGCAAATCATGAGATATTTATCTATATGATGAGATTGTAATTGGACTTGTTATCATGCTTAGAGGTAACCTTTTCTAATTTTGAATATGATATGGGGTGTAACATAATGTATGCATGTATCTACTTAGCCAGATTTAAAAAAAGAACTGATCAACCTATTCCAATGAGGTTTTCTGAATGGGACACCCTTTTTGTGTTATTGAAAAATGCATATATCAAAGACAGACTCAAGTCTATATATGGCCGATTCTACAGGACAATAATTGTTATGTAGACAAACTGGCTTCAATGGATGGAGTTACCATTGCACAGGTAACTCATGATGTGGTTGTTGCATATCAACCAGGGCCATGCCACTGACTGGTTATAGATGTACTAATCACTAATGAATGACTACTGTAAATTCCTGCATGTAACTTGTGGGTTATACTAGAACCAAACCTCTAGTGCAGGTTATACAATGTTCTCAGGTCTATGGGCAGGTAATACAAGGGTATTTGAAGGTATAGTACAGTACTAAAATCACAATTCTCAAGCCCTAGGTAGAGGTTATAGGATTCTATCAAAGTCGGGGTGTGAGTTATATGTGAGATGCGGGTGTACACCAGATTTTATGGTAGCCTCATAAGTTCAGGTGACCGTGGAAATGCTAACTATTAGCTAAGGGTTAGCAGCAAAACGCTAAGATAGGATAGGAACTTTGGGCACGTAATTTTCGCTAATGTTTGTACAAAAGTTAGTAAAAAGTTAGTACAACCTACTAACTTTTGACTAACATTTGAGATTCAATATTTTCAGTGTATTGATATCTATCTATTTCTTCAGTCCCATCTAAGTCAGACTGCCCTTTTTCCCTAACAAAGTTTAATTTAACATAGACCTCTGCCGGCTGCTCTCAGACCGCCCCCACCCCCACCTGCAATTGATATAAATGACCATTCCCCTAGAGGAGACAGGGGAACCAAGAAAGAACAATTCTGACAAAAGGGAGCAGTTCTGAACCGGTTGCTGGGCAAAAGCGAGCGGTTCTGACATGGTTGCTAGGCAACCCTGTAACTACCATCCGGTGCTAGTTGTCCATTATTTTGTCTGGATTATTTTTGTTGAAGGTACCCGTAGTCTAGTGTCACAGTAGCTAAGCTCACTGTCATGAATGGCTAATGCTAAGCCCTACGTAGTACTGGGCGTACTAAAAAAAGGAAAGATATGGCTACAGTAATTATATAGCTTGCATTGGGCGACTGTAGATGGGATTATTGCGCTAACCAGGATTATTCCATCCACAATAGGAAGGAATTAGGGAGTAATCATTTTTTTATCAACGGGGAGGGGGGACCCCTTGACCAGGGGGGTGTAACCTGTTTTGGGCCAAAAAGCCAGCGCGTTACTATGCTTCAAAGGGCCCACGCTTGCACCGATTTTCGACCCCTGTAGGGGGCGGTAAAAAATGTCGATCCATTGTCCGGGGGGGGGGGTGAAAAAAATTCTGCGCGCTCCACGCAAAAATCCACCCCCCCCCCCCCCGTTGTCAAAAAATGATCACTCCCTTAGTGTAAGTTGGTAGCGTAAAGTAAGTGCTATGCTGTGGGGGGATGTGTCCCCAGGGATGAAGGACATCACACACACACACACGCACACACACACACATATATATATATATATATATATATATATATATATATATATATATATATATATATATATATATATATACATATATATATATATATATATATGTTTATATGTATACATATATATGTATACATACATATACATATATACACATATATATATATAGAGAGAGAGAGAATTAGCACAGAGCAGTCAATTCGCGGTAATTTCCGACTGAATCAGTGACAATTATGCATGATCAATGCAACATCCAATTGTCAGTCGGTACAGAGTACTTATAGTTTTAGCTTTGTTGTCCATGCCTCGTTTGTGGAAGGTAATCTAGTCCCGTTTCACCTACGGTAACTGTAGTCAATGGCTATGCTGTATGGCTCCCTGCAAAAGGAAGATATTAGTAGGGAATTGAATCAGAGAAATGTCGTCCTAAAACTTTCTAGAGGCATTTTCGAGTAAAGTTCCGCAAGCCATTTTTCTAGGACCATTTTTTCGTGTAGATTACAAAAAAAGTACTTGCGAAACTGAGAAATTCATATAAGGGGGTCAAAACTCCCCCCAAAACATTTCTGACCAAAATCCACATTTCATTGTCCTAAAGGTCTGTTTATTACCATATTTGGTCAGGGAATTCCTTAAATGAAAGGTCTGATAGAGAGGCATCTTCATGAATTACCATTATGGTAACCATGGTAACCATGGTTACAATCAATACCTAAGAAGGCTTCGTTTTGTGTTAAATAAATTGATGTAACAATCTATATATCTAAGTTTCCCTTTAACCATTGAAGGATCACATGATGCTTCAAGTTACACATGCAGTTGTTGTCATAATGCATGAATGAAGCACTGGTGACTAATAATTCACCATACAGTATTGGTTCATCAGGCATGATTGCAGCCCCAATGATAAACGCAGCAGCTTCACATCCATGCATAATCATCCCAAAATGGCATAACGTACTATGCTCCCATCAAAGGGTCCCACTAGCCAATAGCCCCTCCCTTCTGGCACCCCCTTTTGTATTCTTCATAGAGGGAGGTGACTGTACATGTATACCACAATGAGCACGACTCTTCTGCAGTGCAAGGATCAGGAACTGTAAGAACTGGCTAGTTTTAAATATCATTTGTAGGTGTGATTATATAGATCAATCATAGGCTGAATATCTGTCATGGCCTGTAGATTAAATTCCTTTAAATGGGCCTTTATTGATTAGGTGAGTTGGTAGGAACACGGTCAAAGAGCATGGAGGTATTCACACAAACAGAGCTACTCCATAACATGGCAAACAAAGATCTGGCAACACCTGCGTTTCAGGATGCATAAGCATCAGCTCTTCCGAAAGGACAGGATCAACTAGAGCACTCTGTTGTGGAGAGATTCATTGAAGAATCGGAAAAATTCCATAGGCCGATCAAGCAGAACAATCCAATGACATTCACAAATCTCTACAAGGTTGAAAAGAAAAGAAAAGCAAAAGGGGAAACTGTTGTGTTGAAAGCTGACATAAATGTAATACAACTTCATTTGCTGCTGGAAGAGCTGTGAATCTGGACAAGATCTTGGAGCATGAGCTAATGGCAGTTCCTCTGTCTCTTGCAGAAGCAAATGGAAGGTTGAGGAGTGGTGATAAATCACTCCTCATACGTAGCCTGACTAAAGACATTGCCTGCCCAACTTCAATTCACACAACACATGATTCAACCATCATTATATATGTATTGGCCACAGTACATGCATTGGGCAAACCCGAAGGAGCAAAGGTTTTCGGGGACTTAGCAAACATATTTGTCAACACCATCCTAAGAATTAGAGAAAACTGTCAGAGGATTGATTTGGTTGGTTGCAAAGACTTGTGGCTACAAGCAGGAACTGGTAAGAATCCAAAGTTGTTTCTCATACATGAAACTTTCAGAAACATGCCTGACGGGCCCCATACTTCACTTCCTGCATTCCATGCATTGACAGGCTCAGGCTCAACATCATTCATTCCTCAACATTCCAACAAACTACATTTGATGTCTTCATCAACATCATAACCTCCGTGATACCATTGGAAAGGATGAAAATCCCCAGTCCGAGGATATGTTGAAATCAGCACAGAAGTTTGTTTGCCACATCTATAGGATGCCACATGCAGAATCAGTGAACAATGCAAGGGCTCTTTTGTTTGGACAAAAGAAGCTCTACCTCCAACATCCGATGCACTGAACTTACATCTCATGTGTGCACACTACCAGAGTCTGATATGGAACTTGGCACACATCCCGAAACCCAACATTACAGATCCTACATGCATGTGATGGAAGATGGAAGACAACAACCTGTTACCTCTGCTAATGACAAAGGAAGCCATTCCAGAGGGTGGCCTCTCTCTAGTCGCCTGCCAGTGTAGGACTGGGTGCAGGAATTATCAGAGTGGGTATAGGAAGGCAGGGTTCCAGTATACACACAATTGCTGCACTGGAACTGCCTCAACTCCTTGCCACAATGTTCTCAAGTGAGGACAATAAAGCAAAAAGTGTGAAATATGATGGATTATGACCCATTTTCAACTGATGACATTTAAGGAGTAAGCAGTAGAAACACAGAGATTCTGGCAGAGTACTGATGACAAAACCTACTTATTATTGAGATATAGCAATGTATCAGAGGTGTCAACTATGGTCAGTACAAGTGCAGCTGGTTTCACAAACAAGTATAGAGAAGTTAAATATTGCCTGTTATGTCTATACTATGGATGTATGAATATAAATTTAACCAAATAGATTAATGTGTTACTTTTGTTTTGTTGTTAAGCAGGTAACCATGGCAACCACAACAACACTATTTACCGATAAATGATAATTATACCATTCATGTTAATTATTACTTCATGATACATGAGAAGAAATTTTAATTCTAGGGGGAAAATGATTTTTTGGTCAAAAAATTGCATTTTGGGGGCTCTTGCCCCCCCCCCCCCTAAAACTCAATTCTCAGCTCCGCAAGTTATTTTTTCAGAATCTACAGAAAAAATAGGTCTTGAAAAAAATACTTGCAAAACTTTACTCAGAAATGCTTCTAGAACTTGGATAATCCAATTTCGATTCCCTACTATATGGCTATTCTGGAGAGCGAGTCGCAAAGCCTATATTGTGAGAGGCCCATCATTGCTGATGGAATACTTTATGAGAAGGATTACTCCATTCACGGTAGGAATGAGATATTAGCTGGTCGTTTCAAATGAGCACTAGATCAGATTTCGATAGGGGGAAGGGGGGTGGGGGTTCTAGCCCATGAGTATGAATGAACTGAGGATT
The DNA here is from genome assembly GCA_947462335.1 of Harmothoe impar. Taxonomy (NCBI): domain Eukaryota; kingdom Metazoa; phylum Annelida; class Polychaeta; order Phyllodocida; family Polynoidae; genus Harmothoe; species Harmothoe impar. The sequence continues at coordinate 31,087,387 of OX381704.1, forward strand.
ATCCATACAATGGAACGTACATTATGGAATTTGGAGTTTTGGCACAGAGCCATCAATGCTCAGCAAAATTTCACCACATGATAATTTGGTCTTTTGAAATAAAAAAGCAATGAGAAAAACGGACTTAATCAAATCTTTGAAGCATTGCATTATGGGTAAATTCCCAACAACCTGCATATAAAATGATCTTGTTATGTAGGTTCGGATATAGTCAAGCGATTTATTCACTTTTATGCTTTCAAATACCATTTATTACTTCATCAATGAAAGCTCCTAAAAAACCTTATATATATTTCAGGAGATATTACAGGAAAAGCTAATAGGAAGAGCAAATTGCTCTTGGCCAACTTTTTCTGACGATTCTCATTATGCCATCTTAAAGGTTCCACTTTCCTTCTAATAAGTCTTATTTGGAATGTAAAGAGAAATTTGTTTATCCAAATTTAGCTTATTTGTTGATGTTTGGTTGCAATGGAAACCAATTTTTCACTATTTTAGGATAAAAAGTTTTCCTATCCAGTTTTTCATTCCATAAGGATCTCAAAACTGAAAACACAATACCATTATTCCTTCTAGATCCAAATATATAGTCCATAAATGACATTCATTGATTTATTTTCTAATGTGATCATTTCCATGGATTAAACAAAAATACCCTCCTACCCTCCCATGTTTGGGAGGTCAGTTCTCTGCAACCCATTGGGCTATCTTAACAATCAAAGCACCAAACTGTAGCTGTCTCTGCTTTTAGCTTTGAGTATTATACTGGTAACTGATGGAATTTCCAAGAACTTTGACCAGCTCATGGCACGACTACATTCATCTATTCGCACGTAGTATTCTCAATTTAAAAAATACCATAGGGCATCTTTGGGTCTACTATTCGCAATTTGCCATTCTGATGCCCCCATGTGGCCAAAACCAGTACTAAAAATCCCCAACGAAGGATTCTTCTCACGTATTGATCTTTTTATATTCTTAGTTGAAATAATGGAATGTGCGAACAGCAACGCTGCCATTATGACAAGCTACAGATGAAGTATTTGCATGCCTTAACGTCAGTCAACATCCCTTCAACTTGTTGCCATGGCGGCGCTGTAAATATTGCCCATAGCCAACAATACAGGATCAATTTATCACCTGCCCCTATTTCATAGGATTAATTTGAAATAACTGTGGCACCAGATTTGTAGATAATATGTGATTCACCTGCAGCTGGTGGGATATTAGCAGGGTAATATTGAAATAATAAGCTATCCCGTTATTAATACCCAAATGATTAATATAGAATGATCTAGGACTAAGGAGGGACATATTCCACTATATTCTTTCTAAAAATAATTTACAATCGGTAGAATTTCTACATAACTGTACGTATGTAGTATGTCTTAGTAACATTATCGTCTTACTGTGCAATTACTGTCCGTGCAGATACGTGTACATGATGCATGTGCATGTACATTGTATTCTACGTTTTCATAGATGCAGTCAAGAGTAATTGAATCCATGATGTTTCCCCCCCCCCCCCTTGCCCCATTAGCGACACCTTTTGGAGTTCTCCGGACTGGCTGCTCCAATAAAAAGAAGCTCTTTCATGTCCAAGCAGTGGTTAATGCACCAACCACGTGCTGTATGATCAACCAGGGGGATTTAACGCTATCTTAGTTCGTGTGTCTCAACCAACATTTTAAGACGCCGGGAAAGCTTTAAAAGCTATAGACTGAGAAGGCAGAGGATCCGGAAAGCCGACACTAGCCTGCCATTCCTGTTTAGCAGACCAACACGAAAAGCATCTCATGAACGGTAAGAGGTATTCGCCTAGGGAAGTATATTCTATCACGTATAGCTCATGCATGTTAGTGCACATTTGTTGCAATATCAGCGTTTAATTTCATTAAATCTCATTTCGCTTTCTGATCGGCTGATCTTTTGATGAACAACAGGTTAAGTAACAGGATAGCACATTTTTGTTTATAGAATCAGCTGACTGTATGGACGAGGTATATAGGTTATAGTATTGCAAAACTAAATGCTTGCTTATATCCGCCACATTTCGCACAAGTAAAAGTATATGACTGTAACATATACACACTTCTTAGAATTGTAAACGTGTATTTAGTCATCAGATGATTTTCCAAATAACGTCAGCATGCAACATACATGACGTAACACATCGATACACTTAGGCAATTACATCTTACGCAATTCTTCATTACGATTTGTGTAATATTCTTTACGGACATTTTTCTGTTGACGGACATTTTTCTGTTAAATATATGGTCGATTGTAGCACTGTGCCACAGTACATTCTCATTGAGTACCTCGGCTCCAATTAGGGAGTATGTCATATAATTGTACAAATATTGTACCTGACACTACCTGGCAGAGTTTTAAGCGAGTTGACTGCACAATATAACAATATGATTTAGTAACTCAGTACCCATCCTAGACTGGATACGTACAGGCTAGTGACACTTTCACCTACCAGCAAAATTGATCAGCTGACCTAAGTTTATGCTCTGGCATGGCTAAGCCGTTGGTGTGAGAAGATGAGGTCATACATTTATAGTTTTACCTCGGACACCACTCTAGTGGTTTCGAGGCTACATGAGAGGTGGAAGCGAATCTGCATCACTCGTGGTGCCCTCGGCAAAATTATAAGCAAATATCGCCTTACCCTGTTAAGTCTCATTTAATTTCACAATTGAACTGGGTGGTATTTCTGGTGCTTATCCTGACATAACGTTATTACAGTAACCTACGCTAGGCCTTTAAAGCTCTCTCTGTTTTCTTTTTAAAAACGACAGACCGGTGGTAATTTGTTTCACAGGTCTATCCCTTTATATAGAGGGATTTTAAGGTAGCTGATCCTAATATCACGTGGGTAGATAAGTTCTGCAGTACCTGTAGATTCTACAACCTGCTTTTGGCCTCCTGTATATGAGACCCCTTTCCTCATGCATATGCTGCCCTGAGTATAGGAGCCTATGCATTAAGGCTAGCAGGTGCAAATCAACTCTGACATCCAGATAATCAACATGACATTGTTTATGAAGACCCGCAACCGGGTACCTCATATCCGTTATCAGACAGGTGAGCAGGCATCTGTTTTGGACATGCTGTAATATATTAAAGTTGTGAGGTCAGCATATATAGAAGAACAGTAATCTATCACGGGTAGGATGTTTTGCTTATATATTAGGCAGGGTGTTGAAATGGGACGTGATTTCCTTATTTTACACAGAAGGTATAAACGTAGACATGCAGTACTTACAGTTTTATTGAGATATAGCTTATAAAATTGTCGATGATGACACCTAAGTATTCATATTGATTTACCACTCGTAAATTGTGTCCTCCCATTTTTATGTTGGTGTTAGGGTCATCATCCGGCCCATTGAAATCTATGTTTTATCAGTGTTGATACAGTGTTGATACAAAGACAACTAGCAGTAAACCAATTATAAACCAGAGTGACATCTGATTGCAGCAGGTTATCAGTGCTCAATGCAAGCAGGTTTATGTCTTACATAAAATACATCATCTGCGTCCGTGGATATAGAACAGTGCTGTAAAATATTAGGAAGTGAATTTATATAGAAATAAATAGGAGTGGGCCGAGTATGGAGCCCTGAGGTACACCAAAAGGTACAGGTAGTGTTTCTGAGAGGGTGTCATTGCAAATTACCTTTTGTCTATGTGGACTCAAATACACTATTAACCACTTTATATATATTGTTGATGGGCCCAATAGTTCCATACGTTTTACTAGCTCTAAATATTGTATTGGGTGAGAAGAACTTCCACACATCCAGGAAGCGGGAATTAAAAAAAAAAATTTGAATAGGTTTATTGACCATAAATCATGTAAAAGTAGAACACGTTCTTCCAGTACGGTCAGGGGAGATATGTACATTATATTACAATTAATACTTCAATAAATGAAATATTCAAGTCCTTGTACTTTTTCTTCTTTGGGGTTTTTGTGTACCGCGTTGACCGGGCACAGCTTGACTGTCTGTTAACTGTTCATATTTACTACATCGTGGAACAGCAGTAGCCAGACTAGGAGTGTAGTTATTTCTAATAACGTACTTACATTTAATTATCTTTTACCTACGTTGGATTCAGACATAGAATACAGCTGTTTGGGATTTGGAACTTATAATAGTTTACTGCACTTGTGGGTTTATCAGTATTAGTCATAGAGACTTAGGCAGGAAAATGGGAATCTGGGCATACACCATCTCTCCACGGTCCCTGGCCTCATAGAAGTCATTGACCACAGAGAGAAGAGCAGCCCCAGCCCCCTGGACAAACGGAAGCCATATTGGTGAGGTGACATGTTTAAAAATCATTTTCTAGCCATGCATATATTCAATTGTAAATAACTCACTCCAATTTTTACTTGGTGTAGGGAGGAGGGAGGTGGCTCGCCAGTTACCTATGTTGCAGAGGTTAAATTTCTTGGGTAGGGGACCTACCTTTGCAATATACCAGAGTTGGGGAAACGAGACTTTTACAATGCAGGTATTAATCAAGTCGGTCCATCTAAGTGCTATAATGAGGAAGCCATCCTTTAAGATCCTCATAGAGATATGCTCTAAACCACTGGACTTATGAATGGTTATATTTCTTATAATTTACTTTACCTCAGGATAGATTACCTTGTCCCCTTCAAAAGAGGCCTTGGGCACTAGTTGGTCACTGTCAGCATCAGACTAATTTGTGCAGAAAGGAGATATTGCTCTTCTATACGCTAAACTCCAATATAAAGGGCTTGTATCAACCTTAACGCAACTGGCTGCCCTACCCCATCTTAATAGGGTCTACATCTCCCCTTCCCTGTCCGCTTATTTTGTTTATCTGGTGCCCATATGCGTAGACACAGACACATTTACATATTATATTGATTGTAACGTACCTTTATCGCCATGAATATGACCTTAGCTGTCGACATTGCGTTAAACAACAATTACTCACTGACTCACCTTGACACAATGGTATCGGAAATATAGCTCCATCTGTAGGAGGAATGTATGAAAGGTTCATTACATTTCTCTGGAGGACAATCCCTGTACATATAGCACATTGTATAATATACCAGACTGCAGGTTTAATTGAATTATTTCAAGCATAGATGTGGACACAAATCTGAGATAGGCCGAGCTGGTGGCCCGCACGTGGGGGTTGTAGGGATCAGGTGGGCCATGGAGGAAGAATCCTGAATGATTCAGAGAGAAGACGTGTTGGGCCTTGTAAGTTGTAGGTGAGGGCAGGGTATCACCCGACACACTTGTTACAAACCCTCACACCTTGACAGCTGCAGCGACCTGGTGCCAGGCAGCCCGAAATGGAATTCTGCCCACACGGTACTGGCTGTGTCTCACGACCTTGGGCCAATGTTTTTGTCTCTGACCGGGTGCCGTCTCTGACCATGTGCCGTCTCTGACCAAGTGCCGTCTTTGACCAGGTGCCATCTCTGACCGGCTTGGCTTGATTAGGTCAAAATACCAACAGCAGGAGGCTAATTATAATTATAATAATAATTATATAACAACCGCCATAACGTTTACAAATCCTTATATATATATGAGTATAATTCTTTTTAAAACACCTTTTTTCTGACACCTGGTCAGAGACGGCACCTGGTCAGAGACAGCACGGGCCTGGTCAGAGACGGCACCCGCGGTCAGAGACAAAAATATTGGCCCACGGTCGTGAGACACAGCCTACTACCCAGGTAGCAAGGGTATATTGGGCCAATGTCGACAATGATCGACTCCATCGCAATTGTTATACCAACCATGGCCCATTGTAGGTAATGCACACATTGCTTCAACATACAAATAACAATGATGGCCCACCATTGGCAATTCCTATAATGGACCATTGCTGGGTTGACCGCTGGCCCAGAGCTGGCCCATGCTTGATATTGCTGATATTGACCCAGTGTTGGCCCAGTGTTGGAACATTTCAGGGCCATCATATTATTTCTGATGTTGGACCAACATAAATTCTAACTGCACTTGTCCAATATTGGCTGTGATCTACACCAGGGGGATTCAAGGTTGCCTGAAGAATATCTTACAGGATAGCTCCAACTTTGCCATCATATTGGGTTATAAATGTGATCCCCAGTGTGCTCTACATGGTTAAAGGTCAGAGGAAGTTTATGGATGAAATTTGATATCTAAAAGTGCCATTTACTGCATGACATCAGTGGGAATTTGTCAAAAGGAACTTGAAGACACCTCATGTGTGGGTAATGGAGTTAGATAAGTCCTAAATCATAGTAATACAGTTTGTATGGTGTCTAACCAATTTGGGATAGAGATCAAGATGGATTAAAAAGACAGAAATGGCTTTTTCTAAACTGATGATACTTGACAGTCATGTCTTAAATGTGTTTGTACATTCAAATATACACATAAAAATAGTATTGTTCAATATTAGTGATTGTTGCAGTTGTCCTATATTGAGAATTATATGTTGGAGCCACATACGTATTTCAAGGTTGCCCCGATGTTTAATTTGTAACTTTGGAATAATGTAAAAACATTTTAATGTTGGCCCACCATTGGGCCAATATGAAATCAATATCCCTTTTTCCGAGCATGGGCCATTACAGGGCCAGCGGTCAAACCAGCGGTGGGCCAATATCAAAATGCCAATATTGGCCCATTTTTAAGTGGTATATTGGCCCAATGATGGCCCAATGTACCTATGTTACCTGGGTACATGCTAACCCTAGGCTCATGGACGTGGGAATTAAGCCATCATGCAGTCACTAGTAACTCACAAGCTGCAATACATTTTTACCTCTAAAATATAGATACAGGGAAATCTGTCAATAGCACGAGAACAAGCTTTGACAACGAAATGTGTTAGTATATTCATCTGACTTTATTTTGTGGATTCGTTTCATGAATAATTAAAGTAAATATAGAGCTATAGGTCTGCATATAATACAGAATTTTGTATTTAATTTATGTTTTCATTGTGCAAAGGGTCAGTGTTTTTGACGTATTCGTGAGCTGTTATGGAAACGTATTGGCCCTGTATGAATTCCCAGATGGACACATACATAACTGTAACTTCTCTATAGCTTTGCCCTTTTTGAATATTCCCTGTATGATTGGCAAGCAGCTGTTGTGACTTAAGGTACACCTGCCACTATACCATAAGTTATGGCATAAGCTGTCGTTCGGCAATTGCACAGTATATATCACATCGGCAGAGCAGAGCCTCGGTGTCTTGGAGCAGTCTTTAACACACGTGATAAACCTGTTAAAGGGTTCACCTCAGTTCATAAAGAATTTACACTGAGACTAAAGAGCATACCATTACCAATTACATGCGCATATTACTGCAATTAATCCATCTTCTCTAAATTACTGACTTTCCTTTGTTTTCCAGCATAAATGAACTAATTGATTGTTCTGTGCTAATGCAACCACATCCGTTTTGTCATGGGATTTAGACAACATAAATACAAGGAACCTTGAATGGAATGTCTGTTAATTACATTGCAGTTCTCGCCTTTAATTGGCACGTAGATCTGCTCATGTCATTAAATTACTGATCAGCCCCCAGTGATTTGAAATGTGGATGATTCTATAGGGAATAATTTTATATATATCCCCATCACACAGGCATTAAAAAGCATGCTCAGCTTCCCTCCGCCCAACTTAATTATGAATAAATTGGCTGAATGGGGTTCTTTAAAAGACTATAATTACCACCCAAGGCGTAATGTTCGAATGTATGTTGACAAAAAGATAACCCATCATTACACTGATAAGGAAGGCCAGTAAGACATCAGCTCATGAAACAGCTAGGCCACTTATTATCGCTTTAAGATGATGTAAAGTACTAAAGTAGAAAAGCTGACATAATTATTTTCTCAGCGTATTATCTGCAGCATATGCACATTTTTTCGCATGTGACAATGAATTATAATTTTAGATTAATTCTGTTGTTTTAACCATAAAATTAATTGGGATGTAAGGTTACTAAGGAGGTATCTAGACCAAAAACACATCATCACGCAAGGTCGTACATAAATGTTACCCTTCTGCCCTTATACCATACCTATATTTATTTACCTCTTAGAGGGACACTTGCTAAAACCCAAAAGACTATCATGCTTTATCCTTTAGTAAGATACCCGCGGAAATCCTTAAGATTCCCATACCCTTTCACTCGAGATTATGATAGTGAATAAAAGGTATAACGCGTGGTCCTCAAAGATCCAGGTGTGATATCACATTTTGCCAAGAACCTGATGGTGTTTGCTGTTATTTATTCATTTACATCGAAAGCGTAATGCATGTTGAAGTGAATGACCTTATTTTCTATAATACGATCCAAAAGTATTTTCTGAAAGGCTATCATGGCTGCTGGGAATTGCCAAGGCGTCCTTAGATTGGGATGGGGAGGGAGGATGAATAGACTAACGAGGAGGATGTGGAATGGAATTGGTTGATGCACGACAACCAGCCCCTTCCGACTTGTGACAGTCTACAAACAGATTGGTGGCCACGGAAATTGAACTTCACACCCAAGTTCATGAGGCTTATTGCGTTGGGATTTATCTGGTTAGAGACTCAGAGACCACTTTAAATAAGATTTAATTAATGTTAACGTGGAGTCTTGAAGATTCTAGAAAATTGCCTACTATATAGTGCATAATATTACAAGAAGCCAGATACACTGATATACTTTGGCTCCCTTTAAGACCAATCTCTCAGTCTCTATAGCCTACCCAATATATGCCATATGCAAGTTAGTCATTCTTTGGCCCCCTATACGACGAACCTACGTTAGTTAATATTGCCAGGTTGGTTAGTACTGAGCAACTCACCTTAGCCTTTTGAGTAGGGCATTTCGATTTTCTGTGTATAGTGCACTATTCACTAAGAACGACGAAATACAACAGCTATATGGTCCAGTGAATAAGCGCTGTCTACCATGACAGCATTGGTCCGTGGGGCCCATATGACTGTGTTTTACTTGGGCTAGCTGGGCTTGCCAATATATGGGCAACTCTGCTTGCCCAGTTTAAGAATCAAAGTAAGTATTCCCCCAATATTTGAAAGGGATTCAGGCTTCCTAGAAAATTTACTGATTGTTCCTTACCTACTATAGAATCCATAGAGTACACAAAAAGATGGGGGTACTTCTGTGCTGTAATAGCAAATACAAGGGCTTTCATATTTTGCTCTGTTTTCCTCACTTATAGGAAAGTACCAATTATCCATATATTATCAGACTGAAAACTCAATTCAAGCCAGTGTGATATACCAGTATGATCCAAATGGACAAGAAAATGCCATCAGTGATGTCTATTCACAGCTTAAATTTGGAGATGATGGTGCTATATTTTGTCCTAACCTTCTACTTTGGCAAACCTATTTTATATGTATAGTATGTACATATAAAATTCAGATTCAGGCCTGCTATTGTTTGGATGTGTTATAACCCATAGTGAGAGCTTGGCATTGAGTGAAAAAAATATGGGGTACCCATACTACTTTCTCCTGGAAATGGGCATGAGCATCACACACTTCACATAACAGATGGTTGTGCACTCCACCTTGTAGGCTATAAACTGGTATGGCTATGCAACATATAACTATACCATAACACCCACAGCCAGTACTCAATCCTTTAAAGCTCATGGCTAGCAGCGCCATGGCTTTTAGGCTAGAGGATTGGAACCTGTGTGGGAGGTTTTAGACCAATGTGCTCTCAAGCTTTATATGTAGCTAGATATCTATATCAATATCGACACAAGATGGAGCCATTGTGAGAGGAATTTCAGTAATAAGGTAGTTCTCAATGTTCGACCAGGTCAATGAATAGTGGAGTAAGCCTTTAAAACACACACACATATATATATAGGTCCCACAAAGCAATGTTAGCTGGGTAAGTAGCTTAATTTCCTCATTCTCTACTTCACTTAATAGAATCCTTACATAAACGTCTCATTTTAGAATATACATGTATTTCTAAAATATGTCCATTGCTCAAACAATGCCTCTATAGATCGTGATAATTAATATACGTCAGATTAGGAGTCGACACCGCTCCATACTATATCATCGATTGAACTAATAACTAAATCCGCTATTGCAATGCAAATAATAAAACATCTTGGCTGGCTTCTAGTCTATGTATCTATAGGTTTGAACTTAAATGTGCATAGCCGATTCATCTTTTAACTGTTGTTTCCATTAGCTGAAATCATCTAAAATAAATGCCAACCAATCATGAGTATAAACCATGTACATAATTATTCTGTACCAGGAAGGACACGGCTGGTTAATGGGGTGGTTCTCATATTGGTAGTCTCGGCTTGAATGATCCAGTAGGAGGGTGATATGTTAGGCCTGGCAGGTGAGACAGAGCAGGCAATCACTGAACATGCTTCTTCCGTAGATGGAACGCTGTCCCCAAGGTACCATGTTAACCTCATGTCCACTGGCGTGATAAACCACCAGAGAGCAACTCCAGCAACTTACACGCGATCTGTCCTCCCGCTCAATCTGTATAGGGGTCAAACGTATGGACCTGTGGGTGCGGTCATTACTTTATCTGGTACTGGTGAGAAAAGCACAGTAAAAATGAGTATCCTAAGGATTCCACAGTCAATGGAGGAAATCATTGGAGTGTAAATGTACATACTCAGAGGACACATGCAATTAATTTATAAGACACTGTTGAGGTAGTGATCCCATATATTTTGTTCCCATAGAAAGTATTAAGATAAAATGCTGTCATTGACTTCCTATAGTGGGCTGTATTGAAATTCGTTTACAGTTTAATTCAGAAACGGGCACATAATTATGTTCTATACCTTTTCCTGTAATTTTGAAAGATGTAACTCATGGACAGTGCTTGGAAATGTAGGTGTTTAGGTATCTACACCATTAGGTATTTAGCCCACAGTGCCCATGCTTGTTCTTCTTGAAAATGTTCGTGAGCTGGACACACCCTGACAACTGAAGGTCTGCACACAACATGATACATTTACCTACACTATCAACTGGTAGTGCCATACTCTAATTACTCTATATTTTATAAATTGCTATCGCTTTATTTGTTTTGCAGTGTAAATGGGATGATGGATTGATATACGACCCAGTCTTGCTGAAATAACTCCGGCACACCGGTTTTTGCTGGTGTCGAATATTAATAGGCGGCGTGAGGCCATTAGACGCCTGCCATAATGGCCGCCATGCTGTCAGCTTTCTAACAGTGACAGAATTCTTCAAATCCTCGAAATAGAAGTGATATTATTTTGGTCCAGGTATCCATAATACAGATATCAGATATCAGCACATGCATCAGTGCATGTCCAGTTTTCGCTGCAAGCAGTCTCTAACAACATTTGGGTATATATATATATATATATATATATATATATATATATATATATATATATATATATATATATATATATATATATATATATACAAATATGAAAGGTATGGAAATTTACGACATATTATGTACATTTAACACAGTATGTAGCATGAGCAGTGCTATCTAGTATCACAGTTAGGAATCACGGTCATTTCGGTACAGCATTCAGTCATGCATGATATGGTATAGGAAGGTATGTTATACCATGCAGTTAGCTTATGTAGGTTCAGGTTTGACTAGTTTCTTCATTTTTTTATGCATGTGCCCAAGAAATGTTTCAATTGTACCTTAAAGCTAACTTTTGTGTCACAGATTTGTATGTGAGGTGGGAGTTTATTCCATTCTTGAGACCCACAATAAAAAGGGCTGTGGGGTTTGGGGTTTATTTGTTTTTTTAATGTCTGTTATAGAATAAAGACACAAGGAGTTCTTTGCATCGTAGAGGAGGAATAGGGGTATAGTAGAGTGGTTCCACATTTTGCATGAAGTTTCATAATTGAGGTTCCCCTTTTTTGGACAGTTCAGGCAGATTCTGAGACTACGATTTTGGATACTTCCAATTTCTTTCTTGCCATTTTTGATTAAAAAGCCCCATGCCAAATTAGATTAGGGTAGTATTGTGTGCTTGAATATTTTCTAATCAATATTTTACTGTTTCTTATTCAACAGAGGAATTAAAATACGTATCCATTGGTTGGCTGTCATTGCCTTTAAAATGGCAATGTGCATATTATGGCCTGCGTGAGAGGAAAATGGCCTGCATAAGATCCCAAGACGCAGGCCTTCAGTGACCACTGATGACTGCACATGACAGTGTTAACCCCAAATTTATCCGCTGATTTCACCAGGTCCTTATATACCCCCCAGGACCCCGTGTGACATCTCACGGCACACCTGCCCCCCCCCCCCCAGGTGAAAAAAAACAACATCCTCCGCCTCCCCACGCCATGGCAGCTCGGTACAGCTTGCTGAACCACCAACGGAGTGGCTTCCCCTCATCTTCATTACGATATAAATACGAAGAGACTTGGCTTTGCAGTAATTACTTTATGATATGATTCATGCCTGTAATTGTTATAATTAAATTACCAATCAGTGTGAGATGTTATGCGGAACCACATTATGTATATCCTCATCACCCAGGTACCAAGTAGTATACTCAGCTTCCATGAGCTGCCTTAATTGTAATGGACAGAATGAGGTTTTCCATAAGAGCAGTATTGGCACACATTCCTTTAATGTCTTGATGTATGTAAAATAGAAAGTCAAGCAAAATGTCAGTCCAGGAAATGGGTATTTTTTTTCTTGTTATTATAGAAAGAATATTGAAGCACTAAAGCAGGAAAATGGACATTAAATCTTTACAAGTTTATTTGGGGAATTTTGATAGATATCAACATTGCGCAAGTCTGGTAACAACTACACCAGTGCCTATACAAGCAGAAGATTGCAATAACCCGGATGACCCTGCCATATGAGGGAGGTCGTACGACTGAGTGGTTGGGGAAATAAGCATTCACAGAAAGAAGAAACAGAGTCAAAGGTTGCCTCCAGAATGACTCCCCTCTTTAGGGGAGTCCAGGCTGCCTGTGACTCCCCTAGGTGACCCCCTGGCCTACCTAAGGGAGTCACCTGGGGGAGTCACATAGTTCCCTGACTCACCTAAGGAAGTCACATAAGAACCTGGGCTCCCCTAAAGAGGGGAGTCATTCTGGAGGCAGCCTGGACTCCCTTTTGACGCTGTTTCTTTTCTATGTGTTGTCATGCAATATGGAGGGCCATAAGTAAATCCCACTGATATGGAATAGCACATGTGTAAACATGCAGGCAAATGACCTTCGCCAAGAGTCACCCATGCCAAATATGCCTTGATCCCAGTAAGCACGCAAGGGTGTACTAAGGTCCCTTTTCCCAGTACACATCACACCGATAGAACATAAATGCATATCTGCTTTAAGCAGGTTGAATTAATCAGTACAACAGTCCCAGGCTATGTTAATCATCGTTTAATGATTACCAAAACTGATGATCGCATCCCTGAATGTCACACTTGTGAGGCCCCTATCCCTCAAAAGGCCCCTATCCCTCAAAATTGGTCCGTTTGAGGGATAGGGACCAGGTGAAGTCCCTATATGTGCCAAACAGCCTCTATCCCTCAAACGGTTTGAGACATAGGGCCCATGTGAAGTCCCAAAGCCACAAATATTTTTTCCATATCCCTATCCCTCAAAATGGTCTGAAAACAATTTGAAACATAGGGCCTATGTGAAGTCCCTGAGGCTCAAAATGCTGCTTTCCAAGCCTTCTTAATTGTGTTATTAGGGCGGGCTAATTCTCTACCCACAGCGGGAGGTTGAGGATTCAGGGGGAAGGGAATGTCGAAGATTTGGTTAAAATAAGGGTTGGATCCCAATGAACAAAAAACGTCATACAACATTATATGACATTTCGCTATGGCTCCTTATTATGGCAAAACGTTATATAACGTTAAAACCATGTTATTTTGACACAAAACGACCTCTAGGAACCGACAAACTCCGACCCCTCGACCCCCGACACGCACACATACAATCACGCATACAGACCCATCTCGTTCTAAACATGACTCCCTGATGGTTGCGCCACCATAAAACTGTGGCTCCCAGAGGTATGGCCCTGGACCCCTAAATCCCATATGGCAATATGGCCATTTCTTAAATCTGACATGGGACATCGTCCTTAGTGACATGAATGTGGAAAGCATCATGGCATGACTCTATGATTTTGCCCTCTAAACTTAAAGGGGCATTCTCACCACTCGCACTTAACCACATAACAGACTAGAACAGTACTAGAATTGTGAGTGGGATATGCTTGGTGAGAATGCCACTTTAACAGAACGCCAAATTTCATTTCTAGAATTGCAAAATGCCCCCCCCCCCAAATCTGTGATCCAGATCCCCACTTGTCGATCAATGTAGAGTAAGAAAAAAAAAGTCCATAAACAGTTTAAAATGCTCCTGAGAGGATAAGGGGGGCATAAAAATATATAATCACTTCTGTGAGGCGGTGGGGGGGGGGGGGCTGAAAAGATATTAGTGGTATGGCCCATTGCAGGGAAAAAAAGGGGCGAGCGAAACTTTTTAGCTAGAGGGCCATGGAATATTTTGACTGGAATAGAGGTGGGGGGGGGGGGATTTTGCCCCCCCCCCCCCAAAAAAACACCTGAAATTATCATTAAATGTCTATTGTCACTTGTTGCCTTCCCTGTACTAGACTAACCAGTCATCCCCTCCCCCCTTTGTCATCATACCAAACCGCCCTGGTGGTCAGATATTAACCCTCCATCCCCACCCCAAGTGACTGGCCATCTGGTTGATATCAACAAGCTGTACAACTCTTTGTATAGGATGGTTCTTTGATACTCGGACTTCTTGTGGTCATTATGTCAACTCTCCATCCCCACCCCAGTCTCAAGTGACTGACCATCTGGTTTCTATCAACATGCTGTGGTCGGTGCAGGCAGGAGGAGGGGGAGGGAGTGTTCTGTCTGTATACATTAGCTATTACCCTGCCTACACACCTGGGAAAACCCCCTCAGAACGTGTCTGTACTTTTAAAATGTAAAACTCAATCAAAAATATTCAATGACTATATTTAAAACAAACAAAAATATGGATCTAGAACTGGTACTTTTTCCGTTTTTAGATCTCTTTAAAGATGTCCTCATATTATGTCTCCAGAGCAGATCACGATAATGATATACATGAATTAATTAATATAATTCTAACTCCTCAAACCTGCAGCATTATAATGCCCTTATCTAATGCTATAATGCCTATTTTATGGGTTAAAGGTTTAATAAAGGTTTTTGATGGATAGGGCTTTTGATACTTAGGGATTGTTTGTAGGTTAGGGGTCTGACATGTCCCTATCCCTCAAATGGCCCCTATCCTACAAATATTTGTGAGATAGGGGCTGTTTAAATGTGGTCCCTATGTCTCAAAATGTTGTGGGATAGGGACTTTTTGCTATATAGGGACCTGAGGTGGGCCCTAAGTCTCAAACGGCCCCTATCACACAAATATTTGAGGGATAGGGGCCTTTTGAGGGATAGGGGCCTCACAACGCTGCCTGCACACTACCAGCATGGTTTGACATAACCTATTTCAAGAGTGACAGCATTTACAATTTAAATTCAAGCAACTAAGAAGGGACCGAAAAAGGTCCAATTTCCTCAAAAAGCAGAGAGCTCCATTAAGACTGAAAAATATGCACCCGACAAAGTAGATTATGGCATTTATGGCATAAACGCGAAATGGGACTAAAGAAACAACACCAGGTAAAATTTTAACTGATTCAATAAGAAAATCAATAAGTTGAATCCATAGAAAGCAGTAAGCTTCATCACTGAATGACGCACACAAGAAAATAAGACCATATTTGTCAGTCCCCAACATTGGGATTTTAAATTGCCATTAAATGGATTGCAGGCTGCACTTGATCCCACATGATATATGTGCCGGGTCATTCAATAAACACCACTCCTTTTTCTTTTTTCCAATCCTAGAAGCTTGTGGTAGAAAATATTAATTGTCTAAACTGACAGCCTTTGATATGCTTACAAATGTGTACGTTAAAAAAAAGTATATGCTAATGTAAAAAACACTTAAGCTTTAATTAAGAGAATACTGAAATACTTGAAGCGGATTTGATTTAATTGATTTTTCAATTTTTTATTTGGCAAGAATTACATTTACAATGTACATGTAAGTATAGTCTTTCAAACAAATGCCATCGTTGCTTGACAATTTTCACGTGAAACCCAGCGGCTCAAAGTCTATATCAAGCAAAATTACAATAAAAAACTTTATAATGTCAAGCCCGTGCCATATGCACATGCATGATCCCCTCATACATGTACCATATAGTTGCACTTTGATAATGTAGCCTGTTATTAGAAATAACCTCTGAAATTAACTGCATGAACATATATGAAAGGTGTTATCGTAGCCATTTTAAACTTGAATTTAGACAGTACAAATGTGCTTAATAAAAATTGTCTAATAACAATGTTAACATCCACAAAAATAATTGGCATGGAGATCTGCTCATGTCATTAAATTACCAATTGGCCCAACAAGAATTTGCACTCGCTTGTTGATCACGTTATCTATAGCGCCACCGCCCATGCATTAAGAAGTATGCTCAGATTCTTCCTCAACCTTAATGAATGACCAGATGGACCGAATGAGGTTCTTCAAAAGACCTTAATTGCTACGGGTCCATTGCCTTAATGTGTTGATGCATGTAGATAAATTGATAATACATCATTATACCTATAATGGAAGGCCGAGAAGACACCAGGACTATGTCCACATCTGCTCATCAAATAATTACTTTTGGTAGAACATATTATGGCCACTGGAGAGGTCGGCCCAATGAGAAAACGGCCCCTGAGAAGGATGGCGGGCCCACATGGACACATGGAGAAGACGACACCCCATGGAGAAAAGATCATCATGCCCTGAAAGGAGGGGGAGGGCAAAAACTTGCATATCTTTTTGCATAAGAGATAAGAAATAGTATTCTGGTATAGAAGCAAATCTGATAAGAGCCTGCAAGTTTTGTTTTATCTTCCTGGTTCGTGACTGCACTACGCCCCAGATATTCCCCAGATTTTTCTTCTGTTTCTCAACTATTCTGTTTCCTGTTATTATATGGCAAAATGCTTTATTTTTTAAGCCTAAAAGTGCATTCTCTTGCCATTTATTCATGAAACTGATTTTTGCAGAGTTGAACCTCTGCTCACATAAAGACATGCTACCCTTGCACACGGCACATATATATGGTGCCTCCTCCTGTGTAGTCTCCAGGGAACGTAGCATCTGACGAGGGTTTATTGCCTCCAAGCCTATATAAGAGCCTATACACAGGTCCACATTACTTTGAAGTTGATGGAAACCATAATGCACATACACGGATGTAATATTATGGTTATTATGTCCCTAGCAGAGTCCCCCCTCGTGCAGCTACCCATCTACCCTCTGATACAGCCGTTTTGAGGTACACATGGTCAGCATGATGTAGGTCTTGTATGCTACTGTGTGCTGGGGCCCAAATAGATGCTCTGGTGTTTCCACTGGATGAGATATTACATATGAATGTTTAAGGCGCTAAAAGTTGGTTTCCTCGGGCCATTTAAATACACATGTTATATAGGGTGTAACTAATTTAATCCATGATAACACAGAGACGGCGACTAGATAAATGAGGAATTAACTTCATCTTAAACCAAAAACATGTTCCCGTTTGTGGGGTGTTTCACAAAGAGACAGTACATGCAAATACTTTTATATGTTTTCTAAGACCAACTTACTATCATCCAATGTTAGGAATATTACTGTCGGGTGTAGAAATGAGATAGGAGGCATATGGCTGTGTCTCACGACCTTGGGCCAATGTATTTGTCTCTGACCGGGTGCCAGCTCTGACCGGGTGCCAGCTCTGACCGGGTGCCAGCTCTGACCGGCCTGAATAAAATCGGGTTATTTAGGGCAGATGGAGATAGAATTTGGCTGAAAAGGTTAATGGATGTTATAACCCTCTAAACTAGTCATTAGTTGTCCATTTTTATCATCATCTGCCCTAAATAACCCGTTTTTATTCAGGCTGGTCAGAGCTGGCACCCGGTCAGAGCTGGCACCCGGTCAGAACTGGCACCCGGTCAGAGACAAAAACATTGGCCCAAGGTCGTGAGACACAGCCATATACAGACGGGAAGGGGATGCAGAAATGTGGGCAAAGGCCTCCTGATTTCGGCTTATATGACTTAGATCAAAGATATGCTCCTAGAAGTATGTGGCAGCGCCCTCTGCCATTATGTATAAAGACAATAAGGGATATCTGAGACAGTAGGAGACTTATGAATCATGCATACTTACATACAGTGATCATATTTCGTGTAAAGAATATCTGTTTGTCTCTTAGTAGGATACCGTCTAAAATGTTTATTCTACTCTTGCGTTGCGTCTTGCAAGGATAGTCTGTAATATGTAGATATTGAAAATACATACCACTGTCGGTTCACCCTATTTTTAAATATTATTTCCACAGTGATTCTGGAAAACATGGTTCTAAGTGCATGTGATATCGCGTCATATCATGCGGTATGCATGTATTAAAGTGAAATTAATTTATTCTCTGAATGTGTAAAATTCCTCTAAAATTCAGATACATTTTGGAAGGACTTTCATTAAATGTCATGGATACGAATAGACTTTAAAGAGCTGTACTACGCATATATCTCAGCACGCGGTTCGGGATAAGACCATAGAAGCTTACCAGGAGGTGCAAAGTCAGTGGGGTTGGGGTGGATGAATATGTAACAGAAGACGCGAAATGGAGTTGGTTGATGTACGACAACCAACCCCTCCAACGCGTGACAGTGTACAAATTGACTGGTGGCCAAGGAAATTGAACCTCACACCGGAGGTCATGAGGGCCTAGGTCGAGATTCCTCTTGTTAGAGCCTCAGAGACAGTCCCAATCTACTCTAAGCTAATTTAGAATCTCCTGCTCTAGCTGCAGAGAAGTTTTAGGTTTATAGCAAAACAATTTGCCACCACATCACTTGAAAAGGCAACCCATATTGACACGGTAAACCACCTCCTCCTACCGGGTGAATTAACTACTATTAGATGTAGCCTGGAGACTGTTTCCTGGTTCAAGAGCTATTTAGGCAACTGGACACAGTGTACTATCATCGAATCTAAGGTATCTGCCTGTAGGCCTATCAGCTGTGGCGTACCTCAGGGTTCAGTTTTAGGCCCGCTTTTATTTTTAATTTATATAAATAGTGTCGTTTCATGTCTAGAGAATAATTCATACTTTTTTGTATGCAGATGATTTAGACACAGCAGTAAGTAGAAATAATGTACCTCAGGTACAACAACACCCTCAACAGGACCTTGATCGTGAGGGAAATGGTGTGAATCAAAAACACGCATGCATGTAAGAAAGTTCAAGATTGATAGAATAAATATTTGCTCAGTTTAACAAACTAAATAAGTTCACTTTGCCCAGGACATGTTCACTTAGTGATTACCAACATTACTCATCTTGTTCCCTGAACATTAACCATGCCCACGTTGTTTGACAACACCTGCTATAAGGCTGAGAATATTTCCATCAGCAAATACAGGAGACAACATTAAGAAAGGGCAAAAGATGGGATTCCTTAAAAAGGAGAAAGGCCCATTAAGATTTGCCAAAGTAAATTACATTGTAAAACGTCCATGGGGTATGAAGAAACAACGCTGGAAAAGATTAACCTACTTTACGAAAAGCCCAATAACCTAAATCTCCAAAGGCCAATAAACTTAATCACCAAAGGATGCACACAGGAAGGGGGTAGCGGTATGTATAGATGACAGCCATATGCATCAGTGCTGTGCCCTAGCTTTTGCCTCAATTAAACTCCCTGTAATTCTGATTACATTGATGTGCATACTTAAAATGCTGTATAAAACGCGTTTTATTATAAATGCAAAAAAAGTGATACTGAAGGCATGTGGATGCATGGAGGTGCAGGTTAGGTAGTGATGTTTCGATTCTACCCACGCCCTGCACAGTCTCTATCTACGCATTCCTACTAAAAGGTTTCCGCGTAGCCAAGACATTAGACGTCATTCCACACTGTCTGCACAGTAAATAATAAACTTTTTTCTACTGTAAATTAAGATTAGATTCTACTGTTCCAATATGCTAATAGCGTAGTATTTACAATAAACTACAATTCTCCTGCGAAACTCAAACTATTAACAGTCTGTATTGACTTTGCAGTAAAACCATGTCCTCCGTGTGCATTAATTAGGACTAAAATTTCCAAATACATGTACATTGGGTAACGAGGGGTTAAAGCACCCTTGTCACGCATATGGTCTCATTTCCCAGGCTTCAAGGTTGAGTCATTATTGGCCGTGTTCGGTCACCAATACAATGTTTGGTTAATTTTCAATGGTGTCTCGGCAATTGGCAGTTGGATAATATTACGGCCAATCGTGCTCCTCTAAACCATTGTCTCATGGATACCGGGCCACGATGAGACTGCTAAACATGAGCCCCCATACAAATACCATGATGCTATTCTCAGATCCCTCCTGTTGCATTCCCTGTTGCCTTCTGAAAAGAAGGCAAGCAATTATATGGAAAGCCTAACGCATTTGACTTGGAGGGGCTTATCTTTCAAACCTGCAGACTAATATAAACAATAACCATGTTTGGTGAAAAAGAAGTAGCTCTATACTATTAAAGCGTATAATTTGCCCGTAATCTCATGGTCAGGGATTGAGGTAAGGCTAAGGCTTGGAGTAGTGATGGGTGATGATGTATCTGGAATTAGATCTTCACACGAAAGAGCCTGTGGAATGGACAGCCTATCAATGTTGGTGATTAGGTGACCATGGCTCCCCATCTCCCCCATGACAAAATGCACAAGCAGTTATTTCCCTCCTTGACAGGCGCCACGTGGCTTGGTAGACAGCCCTGAAAAGGATGATCTCGGCCACTGCCTGTCACAACGTCCCCAAGTGGGGGGCGGTACCTGGGGGATGGCTTCAGTGTTGTCGTGGAATGGCGCCTCCAAGACCCGTGTGGGCGTTTATGTGTCCTCTGATAATCAAGCCCACTTCAGTAAAGGACAGCAGTACGCCGTATAGAAGTAGATAGTGGTAATGGCCCATTTATCCTATAGTCTGTAATACCCTGCTCCAATCGGTATTGTTGCAGAATGTGAAGGTGAACAACATATTGGACATTGCTACCCCGTAAACAAAAAAACGTTATACAACGTTATATAACGTTTTTCTAAGGGCCCTTATTGTGGCAAAACGTCATATAACGTGTTTTTTTGTTACCTGAGTATGCTGTGTTGAAGAGGTGATTACAATGTATACATATACAGTATTGTAAGTAGTATACCAAAAGTGGAATTTGACAAAGGTTATTTACAATGTACCTACCGGGGTAGTATACCGAAAGTGGAGTCGATTTTGGGACTCTGTAGTGTTAGTTCGGGTTCTGTTAGGGCCTATCTTTGGTAAAAAAAAAAAAAAAAGTAGTGATATTTACTATCCTTATCTTTCACATCAATTATCACGGTTGCAGTGATATTCAATCTATCCTACTCAGTCATGCCAGGTACAGGCAGTTTGGAAACAAGGGAGCGAATCTGTGAGCGTGATAACAGGGAAGGACCCATCAATCCTTAGAGAAAAAACCACACGGGGTGTTGCAGGATCAAAATAGGACCAGGAAAGTCTTTTTATAGAATTCAACGATAGGACCTATAGCACTAGACACCATACATATGTATCCACAACTGGGTTTATAGCAGAATCAGCATTTTAAAATTAATCAATAGCACCTACCAGGAACCGGACAGAATTAACACGCTTCCATGTGTGTTTTCCAAAATTGGCACCTGTTATCAAGTGACTCTAAAACAGTAGAGTGTTGGCGGACTGGGCGGCAAACCTTAATCTAGGGTTCTTTGTGATTAGGCGCACTCACCACAAACAGTTCAATTCGTTGGTGGCCGCCACACCTACTAAAAGGATCAGCGCAGGACCGGATGTGAGTCGCAGGTTCTGATTGGCTGTGGTGCAGCCAATGGCGTCGGCTGCTGTAAATGGCCGCGGCGTTGGCGGCACTTGTCAGCGCGAGTCAAAGTCGTCTGCTCACAGAGGGTGGACGCGCTTCCTCGCTACGGGAGCAGCCAATACGTTGGAGGAGAGAGTGAGCAGCCGAACACAGTCTCGGCAGGGCAGAGCACCTCCCCTGCCACCAACGCCAACCTGTGACCGGGATTTACACGACTATACAAGTCCCTGCTACCTGCTGCCAACATTGTTCACATGGGATATACATTTGGACACATATAACGTGAAAGTAAGTAATTTTATGATAACAATATTTATTCAATCAATATTCAGTAGGCCTACATAGTTTCTACGTGATTACAGCCCCAAGGCCTGGTTTCCCCACCCATCTTGATCTATGCACCCTTTGCTGTGTGTATGTAGTATAATACCTTACATGAATATCTTACTAGAAGGTTTTGTAGCTGACCACCAGCAACTACAAAGTACAATCATGTTTCTAGACTCTGCCGGTATAACTAAGCTATTTGGTTATACCATCAAATAAAGGACGCGTACATAATTATGGGCATACGTAAGCCTATTCATGATGACACAATGATGTCATATCAAATTGGATACGATATCCCATACATGTATGTACTAGGGTGTAAACCAGCGTACCAAAATTTTCTAACCAAAGACCATGGCCACCTGTAATGTCCACTGCCGGACCAGAGTGTCCAACCTTGAGAATGGACCGAGGAAGAGATATATTGGAATGCGTGTAGCTATAAGACTTAGTCATCTTCTACAATTCCTAGTTATGGATTGTAACTCTAAGTAGCCTAGTAGGGCGCCGGGGGCTGTCTGAGAGCTAGGGAGAGAACGGTCAGTTTCCTACTGGTTGTATTTCTATCATGTAGATTTCTACACCCAATCAAGGCCGTGAGTGTTTATGCTATTTAGAGACTTAATTGTGTGACGTGAAATGTACAAATAGCTAATTATAACCAGACCAATAGTCTAGACCAATTAATAGTGGGTTTCAAGAGGCTGAAGATCGTCTGTCTATATCCAGAGTACATTTACCTGATGTGTTGAAATGATAAATGCTAAACTATACACACAGCAGTGAACTGATCCTATACTTGGCACAAGGCGGGCATGGTGCACTGGGTATAGCTAGATCTAGATAACATTTAAAGCATGCTATTAACAAAGAAAAGTAATGTTCATCAACGAAAATAAGACCACCAATAAAACGAATCCCATTTGTTTAGTGAGCGATATCTTGAGCATTATTCATAGCGGCGTCCAACACACGGCTCTCAGTGGGCCCACTACTCACACCCCTACCAGTAATATTGGGGGCACTCACTGGCCACAACATTGGTGGTATATATGTACTGAGGGCTTTGTCTATGAAGTCATTTCCTTAAGAATGATGGGTCTGCCCATCAATATTTAGACCATAGGAACAAGTAAAATTGACATGCGGTCAGGAAATCAAAATGACTACTTTTTTCAACAGTGGGGTACATAGTGTTTCATAAAAACCATTTATTAATGTGGCCTCTCATAGAGGGGCTTTAATAACTACAAGCCTTTCATTATGACTCATAGCTCTTTAGAATATGTAATGAAAGGCTTGTAGTTAGGAAATCCCATCTATGAGAAATCAAATGCATAAGCAGTTGTTATGAAACACTATGCACCCCACTGTTGACTGTCATGCATGAGTGACCACTCACAGTCCACCTGAATGGTACCAGTAGTTAAAGGGACAGTGTATACGTGGGTTTGGCCACCATTGCTGGCCGTTTTAGGTGACCTTTGACCCTGTTTTGCATAGTAGATCCCGCCCACAGCAAAGTAGATCCTTCCCACAGGGCAGTACATGTCATGGTATATGCAAAATGGGCGAGACCAGGGTGTATGAGGTGACCTCTGTGCCAAGTGGGTGGGGGGGGGGGGGGCACTCCATACATCTTAACCATGTGCATATATAAGTATCGGGAATCTCATAGAGTTGTACACACAATGGTCTCTATGAAATCGAGAGTAGCCCCCCCTCCCTGGAGCTTTGTGTGCCACTTTCAGAACACCTGGGCTATTGATGAAATGGAGTGACCATTATGTCATACCTTGTGTGTGTAGGGAGGGGGTGGGGGTAACTGAAAGGTTGAAGAGCCTGTCATGTCCCATGTCTAATTTAAGAAACACCTTATGTCATGTCACTTATTTGTTACCTCATGTCACCAAGCTAATGTCAGTTTTGAGAATAGGCCATGTTACCATATCAAATTAATGAAGACATCCACCCCCATCTCACTGCAAGGTAACTCCCTCCCCCGGCCCCCATTTTGCAAACATGACCAGTCCCCTACCCCCAGGCCCATACCTGAGCACATTGCCTGAACCATGCACCATGAACCAATCAGTTATACCTTATAGTAATAGCAATATTAGTATCATATAGGATAGATATAATGATATACATGTAATATAATCGTGTATGGTGTAAGCTGGGGATGTATTACAACCCAGGACAATTAACATGAGAGTTAAAGGGACAGTGTATACGTGGGTTTGTCCACCATTGCTGGCCGTTTTAGGTGACCTTCACCTTGTTTTGCATAGTGGATTCCGCCCACAGCATAATGGATCCCGCCCACAGGTGACCACAGGTCATGGTATGCAAAAGACCCACGAATCTGGGTCACCTGAACTGACCTCTGTGTGCCAGTTTCAGTACACCTGGGTTATTTGTGGCAGGGAGTGGCCATTATAAATACATTGTGGTGTGGGTGGGGGTGAGGGGGGGGGTGACAAGGTAAGGGGTAGCTGACAGGTAGGAGTAGGGTAGTGGAGGTAGAAGGTATAGTACAGGTATGCAAAGCATTTGGGACGGGTAAGGGAGGAGTAGGGCACACTTTTTGTATAGCATTGCAGTGATAGGGTATTAAAGGTACATGTGGGGTATACAATGTAGATCAACCAAGAAGCGACCCAGCCTATACACCCAATCCCACCCACCCCCATCCCATAGAAACTACTGTTCTCTCAGTGAAGAAAAAACGTTGTTTAATGTTGGGAAATGTTTCTAGACACCATACTGCAAGGTAACTACCCCCCCCCCCCTCCCAATTGTATACATAGCCAGTGGCAGTGGACCAGTCCCGTATCCCACACCCAGGTCGGACAGTGGTGTTGCTGCCTGCATAGTTATATAATCAATCAGTGCAGTGCCACTTGATCATAACCACCCCATTACAGGTAGGCCCGCAGCTCTACTGGGTGATACCCTCCGCCACCATACCTTTACAATACTGCCTCCCCCACTCATGCACATCTGTACTGAGCTATACCGCTCCACAGTCCGCCTGCACACCTGTTCTGGGCTATAGCAGCACGTAGCAGACCTGTATATGTAACTCAACCTATAATCCTCTACTACCTCCCCAACCCCCCCCCCCCAATCCCCACAAGCACACCTGCAATGTACCATGGACTGGGCCAACTTAGGCCGGACTACCTTGCACTGGCCACTCCCACTAGTCAACTGGGCGTGATCAATTGCAGGGGCAGGGCTGAACAGTGGCGCTAGTAGTGGTAGGCTGAGGTATACACTGACCCTTTAAGAGTAATGCCCCTGGTGTGTGGCTATCATGGTGAGGCTACCTAAACAGGTGTAAGATTTGTAATCTTCCCTATAAAAGGTAGGCCTCACTACCTTCAGCAAGTCCGTTTCTAACAAAGTTGACACTGACTGAGGGTAAAAGCTTCTGCATTTAAGACACTCATCGAATTCATCTACACGAACCACCTGGATATGACCGGAGAAAATGCCCCTGACATTCTCGCTGCCGCTATGTTCTTTCAAGTTCAACGGGCTGTAGATGTCTGCTCACAGTTCATGGTGGAGAGCCTCAATGTAGAAAACTGGTTTGACATTTTCAATCTCCTACAACAATATAACCTAAAGGCTGTAGTCAAAGATATTATGACCTTTGTCATCTCGAACATGGGTGATATAATCCAATCTTTAATGTTTGGGTGACTGAAGTTCACAGGGCTTGCCTGGGTATGATATATCACTATTCAACCATTGTGCTATACTGCATAAACTCCAAATATCACTGTGCTCTAATGTCTATTTCTTGAAGGCTTACAAAGTTCGATGTACAAACAGTCCAATCTTCACAAAGTTCAATGTCCAAACAGTCCAATTTTTAGCAAAGTTCTTATTAAATACAGATAGATCTTCCCTATGGCCACTACCTGCTTACAGAATATGGTCACATTTTTTCTGATATAAATCAATCGAGTGCTGGTTATGGTGAGTAGGGTGTATGGGTGGGGGGTGGGCTATGCGGCACCCGCTGAGTAAAGGCCTTAATGTAAACAGCTCTGGTAGTGGAGCTTTGGTTGTGTAACACGTTTATTTACCCTTGGTGTAGCAGTCTCCATATTGGTGTCTAAAAATTGTGTGTTCCGTAAAAGTTCTGGGGGAACTTCTATGTAAATAGCTGCAACGAGTAACAGGTAGTGGTATCAGGGTTAGTGCTTAAAAATTTGTCCTTGGCAGTGTTAGCAATGGACAGGTATTGTTCTTTACTGTATATGTGTCAGGTACCACCTTGCTCTAATGTCTATGTCTTAAAGGCGGAAGGTTCCAATGTACACACAGTCCAAACTTCACAAAGTTCAAATGGCCAAACAGTCCAATTATTAGCTTATATTTTCACATATGCTGCACGTGAGTGGGGGTCGTATTTGACATGCCGAAGGAGGAAGGGGGGACGTGGGGTGGTGACAGGCTACTGAACTGTAACGACCTAGTTCTGCACTTTGGTACGTACGGACTGACTCAACTGTGCATGAGACTGGCTAAGCCTGAACCGTGTACCTTGGGAACACTAGTGGGAGTGGCCAGGGCAGGTGGTCCAGCCTACCTGGGTGTGCCCAATTGCAGAGACTGGACAAAACAGTTGCGCCAGTAGTGGCAGCCTGACGTATACACTGACCCTTTAAAACTACAATATACTAGGCAGATTGGGGTTTGAAAAAGCACCTTTAGCTCTTTACAGAGAAAATGTATTTCTTCTGGGTTAGTGCAATGGACTCCTCCGAGTCTCCTTCACCAGATTCCTAAATCATAAATTATCAATTATTATTATATAGTTTTCTGTAAAACTAAAACCACCGGATGTCCCTATTGTTCATGCTTTATATGTATTGTACAGTGTATATACATTATGATACGATTGTTTAATGTATGCACTGACGCTATGATATACGGATTAAGGGCTTCATTTATATCCCTCAAGCAGACAAAATAATCATAGTTATTGCGCCATATAATGAGTCTTATGATGTATGGATGTTGTTATTACATGAAATATATAGACATGTACCTTCATTAATTCGCATCCTCATCCCTCATCCACGAGTATGAAGCAACTACATTATAGTTGGTGGCAAAAAATAGAACTTATAATCAGGATTACTATTGCACTGATTATATTAGATAGATTGACACCATATCTCATAGAAGGCCCGAGCCTCATAACATCATTGCCAAGCTCGGTGACGGATTATTTTAACATGGGAACTAATGCTATTCAGCCCTGGGATGTACGGGTGTCTGATGCTTTATATGATCTTCTTAGTGATGGATGGTTTGAGCCTTTCTGTAAAACAAGGCTTGTGTGTTAATTTAAAAGGTCTTGATCCTGATGGAACACACACACCTGTGGTCCTGTGGAAACAGCGGGAATGTGAATAATCCATTGTCAAAGCTGAATAACTATGGAATAAAGCCATGACAAACAGATCAATGTTCAGACGCCTAGGCACACACAACACGATATCAGGAGTCAGACGGTCATGCAGCAAGGGACGTCAGACAGGTTTTACTGAAGGAACGGCCACATGTGACCTATTGTGTCATATTAAAAGAACCGGCAGAATCGTGCTGACAATGTCATGCAATATTCTGACAAGGTTTATCTAAATCAGGGCCAGTTGGCATCATGTAAACCTAAATTTGCGGCTCTATAGGGAAAGGACGATTTTGGGCCTGGCATATATATAGGGACGGGGCATTCTAGGGCCCTTGGTAATGGATGTTTCTTTTTATGAAAGTGTGGTTCTCATAAAAAGTCTTATGTGTCAATCTACATTTTTAGCATACAACCCAGGTAACAAAAAAACGTTATTTTACGTCAAAATAACGTTTTAAATTGTACATAAAGTTATGTCATACTAAAGAGCTTTAGAAAAACGTTGACATATAACGTTATATAACGTTATAAAATGGTGTATAACGTTATTTGTTTACTGGGAACTATCTTGGGATTAGCAATGTTATAAGGGCTACAACAGACTTTCACTATGGGCTTTACAGGGTGTATAACAATACGGTTATAATTACATTAAACAGTACTGATAACCCCTTCTCAGTGGTATCTACACGTATTGCCCTTGCCCATCCACGATCGATAAAGCTTTCAAAAGAGTGTAAAAAACATGATTTTTCAAATGATTTATACAGAGCTATTGTCGGGTGTAACATAATGTATCCAGGAAAGGGGTCATCCGGTCTGTGGGGAGGGCGAAAGGTGCCGAGAAAAGACAGCAAACAGCTGTCAAGCTATATATGGCCGCATATAGGCTACATGGTACTTAAACTGGTCCTGACACGGGGGCAGCCAGAAGTGAGGCGGGGCGGGTCTATAACGTGTGGGGCGGCACCCGGCAGTATAGCATCCTGAGTAGTACATGGAAAGTTACGCTGTTACATGGCGCAGAGACACGGCCAGCACATGGCCCATGGTGAAATATGGGGGAGGAGGGGTTACCACGCCCCTGAGTTGAGGACGCGGCCCAACATCATTAAGGATTTTTTTAATACCGATGTACTAAACATGGGAAAATGCCTGCTTTAACTCCAATTTAATTATTATCCAAGGAAACAAAGCGCAGTGCATGTGGCCACCGAGTCAGCTATATTAACGATATTAAGTGGCGGGTTATACATCGTATCATTCTTAATTATCATTTTAACGACCGAACGTTATTCATAGATATATCCTTTGAAATTCAATTCTCCTAATGGCAGATTTACTAAAGCAATTTTAGAATCCTTACACAATATTGGGCGTAATTGATGAACTACGTGTTGTTTTGAGGTGAAGGTATAGTCTACCTGATAAATGATTAGGCCGAACAAACCCTGCGGGAGGTAAACTACAAAAAGGAAAATCTGTGTGGAGAAAATTCTATTTTCAAAAAGGTATGGTGCTGCTACGGACAGATAGACCGAGTATTTGTGGAGCCGCCGGTGTACCATTATATAAGTCCCGGCCTTATAAATGTTCCGTATTTATTTGTGTCATTAACATTCAATTAATCATCATGAAATCGTTGATGTTACATGTTATACATGTCATGTCAAATACTCATGTCAAAACACTCATACTTCGATGGGGCGAGGGGCGGGATGGGGTGGGGTCTCTGCGGTTATTACCGGTACGCCTAATTTCTGAGAATTAAGGCCCTGTTGGTTGAACTAGCGGTGGTACAAATAATCTATATTTGAATATCAAAATCTGGATTCAGAGTGCCATAAAGATAGGAATCGAGAATTTTAGGTCAGAATGGTTGTAATTAAGTGATATGTTTTAAGCATATGTGTGCGATGAACTAGTGGTGTTACAAAAACTGTATTATTCACAATGTTCTTTCGTACAATAGGTCCTCTCTATACAGGAAAACAGTATTCATATCTCAGAATTGCTATGGTCCTACTCATATGCGAAGAACCATAGTGGAACCTATTTCTCAGTCTGTTTTAAGGCTATGCCGGTGGTGAACTATAGCTATATCACAAAACATTGATAAACCTCAACATAATCTCATCTAGTAGCTCCTATATACATACATACGGAGATTAAAATGCTGAATTGCCATACCAACTCTAATAGAATATAGCGACATGTTAGTCTACTTAAAGTGGCAAGCGGTGTAGCTTCGGAACTAACAGTCTAAATTCGATTCCCGTGATAGAGTATACGTGGCACACACCGCTGAAAGCAGTGTATCGAATTGCTATCAAGCCATTTCCCTGGTCGAAACCACAATTAAAGACAGGCCGTTACCGGGTTACCAATTAGCATCACACAAACTCTAGGAAGTCTCTTTGGCAATATACAAATTACACATTTCTAAATCACCTTAACAGGGTGAAATTAACCATAATCGTTGCAGGCTCTAGATAATCAGCTCGGTCATATACAGGCCGACAAATTTTATCACCGCTGCTTATTAAGGATATTCTGCAAGTACTTGAAGGGGCATTCCCACCACTCGCACTTATAATTAACCACATAGTACTAGAATTGTGAGTGGGATACGCTTGGTGATTATGCCACTTAAAGGTACCCGAAGGTTACAATCTGGGGCGGGGCCTCCCTCCTGTTGACGTTAGCACTGCATGCCTTGACGTCAGGTAGGTAGTGATTAGAGAACTCCAAATAGAACTAGACTAATCTTACCTTGTCAGACGGATAATCTTGTGATTAAAACTTCTCCTCGAGTATTTTAAGACAAACAACTCGCACGAGATAGAGATGTGACTCGAATTCCGTCCTGTCTATCAAGTAGACTGCAAAAATGGACGCATCTCCACGATGTGCCGTCCTACGGGTGTCTCTGCTAGGCAATCTAAGATGTTATAGATATTGACAGACACACTACCGACTGCAAGCATACTGTCTAGATTACTCCTCCCAAATACATGTACTCCTCCCTGGCCTAGAGAGAGCATGTGCACTGTTAAATGGCGGTTGACATTTTTGTAGGTGTGCAGTAGACTCTACTGTAGGTGTACAGTTTATTGTAGGTGTAAATCTACAGTAGATTCTACTGTAAATCCAGTCTACAATAGATCTACTGTAGATCTTCAGTAGATTATACTGTGTGCCTACATTAACTATTTACAGTGTGCAAACTGTAGACAGACTGCTAACGCACAAGGTCCATTCTTTCTTTCTGAACTGGAATACTAGCGGCTGTTTGGTGGCAGAGTGGAACTGCCCCCAATCTCCATGCATAAGGGTCATTTTCCATTAGCCGATTTGGAGGTGATCGGCACACAATCGGCCGGTGCGTCGGCAGCTACATCGGCAGGTCAATCGGCGGATGTGGTAGAAAATAAACAACGTGCAGGCTTATAGTATTCCCCTCTAGCTGGATGTCCACTGGACAGCGCCATATTGGACTGGTCCCAGTATGCACTCTCTCCTTTCCAGTCACTAGCTTCAGCAAATTATGTGGACCAGATCAGGGGGCTAAAGCTCTGCTTGGAGAGTGGAACTACTACATTCCCTGCATGCTAGGACACCTGCAATCTTTTACCTGTCCAATATAGGGTTGTGGTTAGGACAATGGACTCATGACTAGCAGTACCTAAGTTCAAATCCCCTCCAGGCTAGGTGTGGTGACCATTTTAACCCCATTGGTTGCAAAAGCTTGCACCAAAAGTTTTGGCAAAACGTTTTTGTAAAACATTTTATGAACCTTTGCAAAAGGTTTGGGTATAGTCTTTTGGTAACCACTTTTGGTAACCATCTATGTTACACTAAAAGCCACACCAAGGACCGAACCCTGAACCCTTAGATTGGGAGTTCCAGGCTCTCCTGGTTGAGCTATGGAGGCTGCTGGTAGATCAAGGTACAATAGGTGAACATAAACTTTGTTATTGATTATCCTCATTAATGATCAATGCTATTAGGGACCTTTAGCAACCACGTAAAAGCTCATTAGGGACCTTTAGCAACCACGTAAAAGCTCATTAGACGTATCCTATGTCTTCAGCACTGCTACGCCTGCGTTTAATGAGCTTTTACGTGGGTTGCTAAAGGTCCCTATTAAATGCAGATGTAGCAGTGCTGAAAGGATAGGATACACCTGCGTTTAATGAGCTACGTCGGGTTTGCTAAAGGTCCCTAAATAATGGTGCACTGTGATAGGGACCTTGAACAACAAATGGGGTCGAACCCAGGCTAACAGTCTAGAGTAGACCATTCACAAATAAATCTTGTTTATTTTGGGTCTGCCCCTGATCTGTT
Source organism: Harmothoe impar (assembly GCA_947462335.1). Taxonomy (NCBI): domain Eukaryota; kingdom Metazoa; phylum Annelida; class Polychaeta; order Phyllodocida; family Polynoidae; genus Harmothoe; species Harmothoe impar. The sequence goes on from OX381704.1 coordinate 31,119,572, forward strand.
AGGGAACATGCCTTTGAGTTTATTACCTTGGGTTCGACCCCATTGGTTGTTCAAAGTCGCTATTACAGTGTAGGCCTACCATTAGGGACCTTTAGCAACCACGTAAAAGCTCATTTAACGCAGACGTAGCAGTGCTGAAAGCATAGGATACGTCTGGGTTAAATAAGCTACGTCGGGTTTGCTAAAGGTCCCAATTATTTAGCATTGATCATTAATGCGGATAATCAATAATAAAGTTTACCTATTGTACCTGGACCTACCAGCAGCCTCCATAGCTCAACCAGGAGAGCCTGGAACTCCCGATCTAAGGGTCCAGGGTTCGGTCCTTGGTGTGGCTTTTAGTGTAACATAGATGGTTACCAAAAGTGGTTACCAAAAGACTATACCCAAACCTTTTGCAAAGGTTCATAAAATGTTTTACAAAAACGTTTTGCCAAAACTTTTGGTGCAAGCTTTTGCAACCAATGGGGTTAAAATGGTCACCACACCTAGCCTGGAGGGGATTTGAACTTAGGTACTGCTAGTCATGAGTCCATTGTCCTAACCACAACCCTATAATGGACAGATAATAAAAGATGTGTCCAGGTACAACCAATGCATAATACACATGTAGAGGCCTAGTGTAATCATTGCTCCACTCTCCCCCTGATGTTTGGCCCCCCCTGAGACCCACACTGCTAGTTCTAAGTGTCCCCAATTGTGGCAGCACTGGTATCCCGCTAGTGAGGAATAGCCCACAGTCGCCCGGTCCATGCATCAGCCATGATCGTTGGTTTGTTATGGCTCTACCTGCCGATTGCCTGCCGATCACCTCCAAATCGGCTAATGGAAAATGGCCCTAGGCGCGTATAATGTCCCGTCTGTGTCCTGTCTTCATGCATATGGCCATACATGTGTGAGTTATAATAATTTATATGCAATTCATGATATGCGACGTAAGGCAATTTTTATGTCCAACATAACAAGTAAATTATAGCCTGGTTGATGATAATAGTAAATGTATAAGAGGTAAGCATCAATTCCGACTTGTGACTCCTACCCATATCTCGGTGTTGAATTGGATCAGCGCTTAAGCCTGACTCCTCATATCAACAAGGTTAAAAAGAATCTGGGAAATAAAATTTACAAAATCAGTAAACTGCGTAAAAATATGACTAAGAAGATCAGTCTCCAAATTTATAAAGTTATGATAGCGCCCTCACTAGAATATTGTTCCTTCTATATTGGGAGTGCCCACTTGGGTGAACTAAATAAACTGCAGCGAATGCAAAATCATGCATTACGAATCTGTCTCAATACTAGAGTGAGAGGTACCAGTGTTGCTGAGTTACATTCCCTAGCTGATGTGGAGTTTCTTGAGCGTAGGCGCAGGGTGCAGCTACTTATGATTATGTGGAAACTGGGGCATAGCGGCGAGGCACTCCTCCCGGTACGAATACGCACACGTGGTGACTTAGAAATTCGTTTCAGGAAAAAAAGAGCAAAAACAAGTTTTTACCAGAAATCACCCTACTATAGAGGTGTAACCCTTTGGGATACCCTAGATAGAGATGTGCAAAAAATCCCTACCAAGGATGCCTTCAATGCTAGAATAAGGACCCTGCCTTTATTGTTGCCAACCTAGCCTCATAAGCCGGTGTTGCACTATGTCCTACTAATTGTATATCTCCTCATTAAGATATATACCTCATCATACACTACAACAAGAAATAATGTTAAGCAACGTCGCTTGATCCCATTCTACTATTGTGAGGCATCGACGGGTGCGCCGAAAAACGTTCTGTATAGAACGATGCGTACAATAAACTATTCAATTCAATTCAATTCAATTCAGTTTCCCCTTAGAGATTGGCAATCCATTGTGGAAAGTGTCCTCCCCTACACTGAAAACCCAGAGCAAGGAGCCTAGTCATTATGACGACCTAGGTAGTCATAATGAATAATGACAGATGGAGTGGAGAATGGTGTATGAATATAGTCTCTAATTAGTTCACTTCTTAATGAGAGACATCCTTTTCACATATTTGGTGTAGTCTTTCTTGAACTAAGTAGCATTACTTGTTATAAATAAGTTGCCAATGGGTGAGAATGATGGCCCCAAAGGTATAGAGACCACTCTGCTCCCTGTCACCAGTGTATATCTCACGACAGATATAGTTATGCAAATATTAAAACCAGGTGGCAGTAGTGTGCATAAGTAGCAAGTGAGGAATAGAATTATGTACCATAGGGTAGTCATTGGGACAACCTAGGACTTGAGAGTTGTCATTACTGATGACTTTAGGTCTTCAAATGGACAATACCTAAATTAACAACCTTAAGGTAGTCATTCTGACTACCTAATTATTGTGACTACCTAAGGTCGTCATTATGACAACTTTGGTCTGAATGGCTCAGATGGGTAGTCACAATGACGACCTAAGGTGGTCACTTTGACTACCTAAAGTGGTCAGTTTTTGTATTGTCAAAATGACGACCCTGAGGTTTTCAGTGTACTAACTATCCCACCCCGTCTTCTTTGTCTCTTAGGGAGTGCATATATTTTAACAATAGAGGGTGAGGGGAGGGATTTGTACCCCTTGACCAGGAGGGGGGTAAACGAGTGAAAAAGACCGTGTGTCACTATGCTTCAATGGGCGTGCCCCGATTTTCAACCCGCTCGGGGCCACTGAAAACCCCAGGGTCGTCATTTTGACAATACCTAAATTGACAACTTTGGGTAGTCAATGTGACGACCTTTGGTCATCATTTTGACGACCTAAGGTAGTCACATCTGATCCATTCTAAACAAAGTTGTCATAATGACTACCTCAAGTTGTTGATTTAGGTATTGTCAACTTGAAGACCTAAAGTCATCAGTATTGACAACTCTCAAGTCCCAGGTTGTTCCAATGACTACTCAATGCTACCTCATGCTATTGCAGACTGAACCTCTTTTGGCACAGGACTGCCCCCCCCCCCCCCCCCCACAGTGTTAAAGTATCTGCATAAAGCTCAAATCCCACAATGCGAAAAATGGGCCAGAAAATGTTGATTATTGACACAAAAACAAGGGGCAACTGTTGCCAATATTGTAAATCGCAACACTTGTCCCATGATCTTATGCCTCTCCAAATCCCAGTGGTCAATAATAGGCAAGCAAAGTGTTGCCTGCAGGACTGGTTAATGGATCTGTTTAAGGGGAGTTACTTCACAGTATGACTTGTCTTCCCTTGTATTCCCTCTCAAATAGCCTAAAGATATTTGGAGTGTCCCCCCTATATAAACCAAATCGTTGACATATTCCAATAAGCAACATTTTCTAGGCCTTCTGGGGGAAAATATCTAACTTATTTGATCCTTGAGATTTCCCAAATCACAAGACAAAGGCAACACTTTCTCACCGATTTGGGCCTGTCTTAGCCAATATAGGGCCCAAAATCGGCAATAAGGCCAATTCACAACATTTTCTGAGCCTCTCTCGCGTTGTGGGATTTGACCTTAAGTATCTTTATCACAAGACATAATCTGCTGACGGGGAGCAGAGTGGTCTCTATTCCTTTGGGGCCATCATTCCCACCCATTGGCAACTTATTTATAACAAGTAATGCTACTTAGTTCAATCAAGAGTACACCAAATATATGAAAGGGATGCCTCTCATTAAGAGGTGAACTAATTAGAGACTTTATTCATACACCATTCTCCAGAGCATCTGCCACTATTCATTATGACAACCTAGGTCGTCATAATGACTAGGCTCCTTCCTCCGGGTTTTCAGTGGGGAGGGGATGCCTTTTTATTCACACACCCGTGAACAATTTCACCACCCCTTGTTGTTCAAAATGAGCACCCCCGTATCAAACGAGAAGAAAAAACACAAACAACCTTCACCTTTCAAGCTAATTAATTTCAAAGCGGTCTCATCGTCGCAGACATAATGGACCTAACACTTTTTGACTGATTAAACGTTATGGTTCTATAGATAATCCGTTAGAGCGAACAGTATTTCCAGAACTGGTAATGTAGCTGTGTATATGTAGCGTCTCTGGTAAATAAGGGGCGGCTATACATAAGGGGGAAGACCACAGTCGTCAGGAGGAATCAATAAGGCTTCTCTAACTGTCGTGTCTCCAGGCCGCTTAAGTCTAAAATAGAAAGCAGAACACAGACGTGGGTAAAGAAGCGTTCTGTCTGCTGAAAGAAAAGTTTGACAGCTTTCAAGTCTGTTACATGTGTCATGCCACCCCATCACCGCAGACAGATACATACACAGCTTTTAACGATCCCATTACCGTAATAGGCGACGTGCACAAGTAAGGTGCCAAAATAAGGGATGTCATTTGAGAACGTTCCCATTTGGTCGAACTAAGTGCTATGCTTTTTGTATACAGAGCTGTTATACTAAATGGCCTCATATGTTTCAGTTATTTTTCTATGCTGATATAACGGTCACGATACAGCTATCCTCTTTCTATCTCTCTTCGCAGATTTAACTATATTCAAGGAAAAGAAATTCTTATTTTAAACATATCGTGTCTGAGTGGTTTCTTAGTGGTTTGATCATGCCTCATCATGCCTCATCATGCCTCATCATCATCATCATCATCATCATCATCATCATCATCATCATCATCATCCGCAACTTGTTTGTACTTAGACCATTAAATATATTTGCAATATGCTTCTGATGGCTAGTTCCTCTCAAATAACATGGACTCCAGTGTTCCCCGCTAACAAAAATACATAATTTTACGTCGAAATATTGTTTTTAACGTTATAAAAGGTTGGCCATGATATAAGGAGAATCATTCCGAAACGTTGTATAACGTATTTCGTCTACTGCATGGGTTGGTGGTGTAGGATGGCGTCGCTTCGTTCCTATATAGATATATGGGTATCGATCCCTAAAAGCAACATGGCGACATGGCCATTTCCCTTTATGACCAAGCATCAACTATAGTTTTACTATGTTATTTTTGGCCGGCCTTAAAGGGTTTAAATCGACATGGCGACATGGCCATTTCTTAAAATCGACATTCGACATGGCCAGTTAAGGGACATGTGATATGTGCATTTTTTTAAAATCGACATGCAACATTTACCCCCTCCCCCACCCCATCTACTTAATATCTTCAATTACCCTAGTACATAGCACAGGGATCTAAGACTTTACAATTACCCTAGTACATGGACCATTGTCCCTGTAACAAAGTTATAATGTTCTTCAACCTATCAATTTATTATGATTTAGAGGTGACCTTTTAACCTTTACATACTCTGTATTGTTCAATTAGTATTGATATCATGTATGAATGTCATATAAATGCTCTCACTAGCCATTTATAGATGATGCAGGGTAGATATGCCCTTCGTGAAAAGTACAATTACCCTAGTACTTCCTCTGCAATTACCCTAGTACTTGATGTTGTAGACCAATCCAATTACCCTAGTACTTTTGATTCTAATATCACTCCCCACAGTTGTTTTAGAGTATTGCATCATACAACTGCAGGTCGACATGGACAGGCATGATACAAATTACAAATACACAATTGTACAGCCTCCAAATCCCTTTATATACAGAGTAATCAACCTTTTTAGTTCACTATATGGACACATTCACTGTCAGTCATCATGGATCGGGTAATTGCAATTACCCGATAGGTTTTGGTACTGTGAGGTTGACTTTACAGAGACTGTTGCTTTCATGAGGAATGCCTTGGGTATAGGAATGACGAATGGCGCACTTGGGACAAAAAAAATAAAAGGTATGTTTCAGGGAACATGGGAAGAAAGACTAGGGTCGGTAGGTCGGATATTAGTTTTATTTATTTTAATTTTTTTAACATGAAAGTACTAGCCATCCTCTGTGGAAATCCTAAAAATGACCCAAAAAGTGTAAAAATATGAAATTTTCTACAAAATTGCACAAAAAAAGTAGGGTCGGCCCTGTTTTCCTAGGGTCGGTCGGGTGACCTGAAACAAACCTTTTTTTTTATTTGGCCTTGGTGTGCACTCCCATGGACCTAACAAAGGCGTAGGAGGCTATAAAGGTGCTTTCACATAATGAGCTTATACATGTAGTGGAAAAACAGAACAGGGGAAGTTACTACACTGGTGTTTATGATATGGTGGATGCAATTAAGTGCAGTGATCTAGAAGGCAATTTCAATAAATCCCCTGCTATCGTCATCACGGCAATTGATTTCGCCCCTATCATTTTAACGGGGCTATGCCAATGCTGCCATATATGTTGCATACCAACTCACTATCTGCGGGGGTCTATAACTTAGCGTACTGTAAATGGATTGTGGAACTTCTCTCCTTCACAATACTCCATACCACCCATCACAGCTATCTCGCAGGGCGCTGATATGGGGCCGGCCCAGGGAGAGGAGATGGGATAAAAGCGGGTGTTCCGACTGTAAGGGCCCTATGTAAAGGCCGCAGCCAAGACAGTACCGCTTTGACAGAGCTCCAACAAAATCCAATTCTTCTCTATCTAGCCCACGTGCACCGACGTTCAGTGATTCTATTGACTCCACATCTCTCTGCTGACGCATGGCGAAGATGCACCCTGGAAGCTGACTCACGCTTAGTACCATTGGAACCTTGAGGATCTGCCTTTAAGGCACAATCAATACGGATTCCCCACCTTGCGGGGATCTGGGAAAGGTCTAACATAGCTGACAAGTAAGAGGGGGACATCTAGTACCGAATTCTATGCATAGTGAATAATACCATCAAGGTATTTGAATCTAAAAAATGCATAGGTCCCGTCTGAAATTTCCAAATTGATATTATCCAGCTCATTGGAATGGGGAGCGAGGGTTGATGTAACTTTCCTCTTCGGATTCTGTGATTGATATTTACAACTCTGTCCAAGTTCTCTAAGCACACTGGTTATCCTGTTGGTGAAAAATATGTTTTCTGCAGCATCTTGAGATCCCTCCATGGATGAATAATTCAAATCTTTTAATGTCACGATCGATACGTCAGTCCTATTATAATCCGTTGTGATTTGATAATCCAATACGTCATCTCTAGCCGAGGGTACTAATGCAACGCAAATTGGGGAAGTGCTTTAATTCCTCTACATGGCTTACTAATTGGATCAACCTATTCTAGTATTGGGAACTTACTGAATGGAATTGAAATCTCATTGATGTTCCGCCTGCTTTAAATTAGAGTCTATGGACTTCCCTGCCACTTCGCTGCACATTGGGAATAATGTTTTTAATGTCAATGGATTTTCAGGAAACACTCATTAATTAATTTGGAGTGATGTGCCCAATTAGATTGGTACATTTTATATCAAATAACAGTCCTCAATGTGGTGACTAAAATGGGATAAGACTTATTATAGATATGGCCTATATAACATAGTGATACAGTGATGGTACTTTAATCAATGATAACATGAATAGGTATAGATATAGAGACCGGACTTGATTATCGCATCACCTGGGTGAGTGGTATAGGTTTCCGCTGCCTAACATTGCAACCAGAAGCCAGTGTAGCAGTATGTGGCCCCCCTAGCACTGGCGATACTGGCTATATATTGGCATATTAAAGTAAAATAGATGAAGTATCAACACAGAAGATCAGCCTATATAATGTCCATCTTTTGCGTGTATCATTGATCTGTAACAAATATGAATTCGAATTGTACAAGCTTGATCATAAACAGATGTGAGGTGTGCCATCAACTTCCAAGCTCAAAGGGCCTCATTTATTGTACGAGCACACCCGACGTACACCTCTGTTATGTACACATGTTCTGGATTGTTCACCATAATGTGACACACCATAATGCAAAGATAAAGCCCAACAACAGGCAAATGTAGCATGCTTAATCAAACCTTTATAGGGCCGAGCATCGACTATAGTCAATGCCATGGCTGGCCGAGCATCGACTAAAGTCAATATAGCTCTATGGGAATCAGTAAAGGCTTGGCCTTGGGAAAGTTCCTGTGAAAATGTCTCGCCCCTATCACCAGCAAATACTTTTTTTGGTGGGCCTTAAAGGGTTAAATTTCATTTCTCGCAACTCTGTTATTGAAATGTTCTGCTATAGACAACATTCTAAATAGCTTAGCATCATAACATCATAGGCAGGGCACTATAGTACTTCCATGGCAGACGAAGCTCTGCTGAACAAGCTAATCGGACGAACTCTCAATGTGACTAGACGCTGTACAAATCTCCCGTAATCTTAAAAGTGCATATATACATTGTACTCTTATTGCCTTTCCACTCGATGGCGCAACAAAACTAAAATTTTAAGCTTCTTGTGTTTAGCCCTATCCGCCATGTAATAAAACGTCATAATCCCTATACTCTCTGCTTCATATTGCAAGAATGTTGTACGGACGGGTGCTTGTAACCTTTTTAGATAGTAATGCATACCTTCATAGGCCTAGTTGTATCAAGTTACTCGCTTCTAGTACAATACGATGTACAATACATGAAGTATTACATTCACACATTGGGGAAATCCAGCTTAGTTTGTCTGAGAGCTCTAAAAAGGTCGTCATTCATCCATTATAAGTCGCCGTATGAAATGGTCATACCGCAGTCGTTATCCCCTTGCTCCTGTACATACTAGTAGCAAGAACAGGACACAGTGTGCATTAAAATGCAGCAGGACTGAGCAGCAAGCAGCAACATATTACATGTACCACAAATCGTATTTTTATAGTAAAACCTTCTTATTGACAGTTTTGTAAACCAATCCCTGTAGCATATATGGCACAGCTTATTATTGAGAGAGGCTCAAGAACCATGTTGGGGGAAGCCGAAGTCTTTTCAAGTTACTACCATTATTTAGAGGTAATCTAATTATTGGCAGTCTCGTGGTCTCCATCGCCCCTGCTTATCTCCCCCTTTTCTTATACCACGGGTTTCATGCACAGTTTCACCACTGTTCACCTGTAAATACGCGTGATGCGGTCTCAAGTAGAAGCAAGTGCAAATTGGGAATGTATTTTCGGTCTTTGTTCTTTTGGTGAATTGATTATTGGCAATGCATCATAGAAACCACAAAGTACACATAAACATTAATCAACCCCGCGTGTAACGGGCAATGAGGTAGTGGTATTGAACTAATTTGACATTGAATGGCACCCCATCCATCATCAACAGTAATAACTGTCAGGTTGAAGTTGTTACCCAACTGAGGACAGACAAAGACAGATCTATATGCATTTCTTAGCCACCACCTGTAAGAGTGATGTTGGGTGGGAGAGACATGGCTCCATAAAAACGGTGGCATTTCGCCTACCCTTTTCTATCCGTATGGGGTCTGTGCACATCCCAGGGAAGCCATACACTAATCAGAGCCTGGAGGCAATGACATTTTAGGAGTTCCCCTAGGAGCATTCAAGAAAACCCCCCTGGCTGTTGGGGTTAAGCCATGGGCACACTACTGCATTAGCTGCTCAATCTCTGACCTGTGGGTTGTTAGTGAACGGCACATGTCAATCGTTTTAACGACTGAAGCTCGGTATACTCTGTGCTGTTACTTAAGGTACAAATGATTAATAATGTAGTAATGATAATGGATGGTGCTGTCTTCTTATGGATAGAGACATAATACAGATAATATCCATGTATATGTCCAACCACTATCTTCATTATCACATCGGACACTATATCCCCATTGATTTTCTATGTGCCCGAGTGCCTAATCCAATCAGTGTTCTGGAAGCAATGTAAGGTTGGTCACCAAAGTGCTTCTGGTAATGATGAAAGTAGCAATTTTTGCCTTGCGTGGAGAAGATGAACAACTTGACCTTGCAACTTTGGAGAACTTACAGACTCTATCTTTAGGCAAGAGACCCAAACAACCTACCTCTACAAAATTGCCACTTCCTGGATTATGGTCTGTGATTTGTCGGAGTGGAGTTCAACTGTCACACAGATGCCGTGTCAACCTCAGGGGAAGGAGGTGCTCTCTCGGGTGAGCAGCTCCATTTGCTAAACAGTCCCATTTGATGAGCTGCTCATTTTCACTGAGAGCAGACTGGATAGGCCTTTCTTTGATGGAAAGGTTGGCACCCTTGGGGAACTCATATATCATCCACTGGGTGAAAAAGCAATCATAATAGTGGGGCTTACAGTAAAGTACCAGTTCATGAGGCTGTATAAGAGCAGGCTTTAGTCAGGCTTAAGCCATTTATCATTGTGCATGAGTTGGGGTGTTCATTCCTGGGATTTAATATGGACAAAAAAGAGATAATATAATACTCTATAAATCACATAGCACAGATGTTTTACCGACATCTTCGCGTCTTTTTACACTACTTGTGTTATTTCATAGCCTTACGGGGGTTTCTGACAGCTTATCTCTTATGTGCCAACTCCTCGAGAGAAGGGTGCATTGTAGATATTATAGTGATGGCTGATCCTTCTTAGAACTATAAACAATAACAAAAGAATGTATATTCTGTAACCCCAGCCCTATATTTTAGCAAAACAATCTTAGTTTTCTATACAAAGTCAAACGAAGCTCCTCAGGAGAAAAGTTTCAGGTTTAAAAAGATATAAATCTCATATTCCAAGGGCTTTATTTCTGTACACTTTATCATCACATTCAAGCGCTATGTTTTGAAAAGGTGCTGGTCTTGTATGCGCACCTCAGTGTAGGACAGTATCAAAATATCTCGTAAGCCCTAAAAGTAGACCTTGAATAAGTGCCTGTCTTGCATAAGCACCGGATTTAATCAGAGCTACAAATTTATAAGAAAAGCTGCAAAGTGACCGATGCTTATTCAAGGCTTCTCTGAAGACCCATTATCTGAACGGACCACCAGTCAGCAGAGTTGTGATCTATATGTTACCTGAACTTTCTTTTTGTGTTATCAAAAGCTACCCTACTATCTGATACTATCGTCTTCAACATCAAGACATGGCCTGTTCACCTAGTTGTGTTAGCTTTCGTAAATTACTCATTTGAATGTGCTGAACCTGGTCATTTCTTTTTTAATCAAACAGGACAATATATGGACATCATTTATAGGCAAAATGAATGGCAAATGGAGACACCATTTCATTTCTACATCTAATTATATCAGAAGGAGCTGAACATAGGAGATATTGTGTCCTGAATTAACCGTTGACAGGCAGATTTTCGAGCTTTAAAAGCATCATATAATTATGCCTTAAGCGGGTTCTTCAGACCCTTTGCATCAAACATAAAGTTAGGAATTTTGATGTATTGTTTGAGAGTCTATCTTTGCTTTTAAACACCACATTAAGTTGGGAATTTGCCCCATATATCAGATGATATATGGGGCAAATTGTTAGCATGATAGAGACTCTTTTGAAACCATTTGAAGTGGTCCTTTATCTTAGCTAAAACATGTTTGGCACATCAAATAGTAAGGTTTTGCTCAAGTTAAGTGAAGTAGGATGGCCGAAACGGTTTTACTATTTTGTGTCCAACCATGGGCATAAAGGCAAAGCATATTTTGCTCCTCTGCAGAACTTTAAAACTCGATAGCTTGGCAACTGCTTGTCCCATTGACTTCCAGTTCAACACATTTAAAAAGTACATTTAGCAATTTTATAACTGACTTTCAGAGCAGAAGGTCTACTAAAAAGGGGTGATTTCTGGCATTTCTCTAGAGGTTCACATCTCCGGAACTTGAAGGGTGGCAGTCATCAATGAAGACTTAGATCGGAATTTGCTTAATAATTTCTGTGGACTTTCTATATGAGAACCATAAAGTGGCAACCTGTAATGGCTGTTTAAGTGATGAAAGGTTGCAAGAATTTCAACATTTCAGATAGATCTGTTCATGGTTTCCATGTCGACCAGTCTTGCAATTCTCAAAATATGCAAATAAAAATGATAATGTATGATAGCTCATCATCTTAGCTTTACAGTGGTATCTGGATCACTGTTTTTGGTGCGATGGTTGTAAAAAATGATCAGTGGTTCCTAAAAATCAATAGGGCTAATCAAATTGTCCAGGTCTTGATGGCGTTCAGCATAGCTAAAATAACTATGACATCATAGAAGTAAGGAACACTGTTGCAGGTCCAGAGACCTAACTTTTACAAACCACCTTGAAGGATGTTATTCACTAAGCAATCACATCTATTTACCCTTGCCCTTTAAATTTGAAATGTACGGATTCCTTGAGATGGCAACATCATTAGGTTCTAGTCCGGGTTTCTTATGCTCCATGCAGGATGTGTCTCCATCTGGCAAACAATGGTTTCTTAATAGAAATATCTAAGATCCATTGTCTTGGGAATTGCAAATGTAAATCATCTTTTGGTGTTTCCTACTATACTAGTATTCATCACAATGACCTGGACCCTTCCGAAATGGTTCCCCAGTGGTTGAATGTGCGGAAGAACTCAGCATCCGGTGATCAAACTCCCAGCCAACTGGAGTTACTTAAGGGAGCTAATCCTACTAATGTAACTACAGTATTAAAGTAATCCTGAACCAGATAAATGAGGTTTCCATGCAAACTGCTGTGCTGCTAAACACCCACGCCCTGTCACGAGTCACATTTTAGTTAATGAAAGGTGCACATGTATAGAGCCTACTCGACCCTAGTAATATTTTGATAATTTCTCCCCCAAACTAACTGATTATCACCATAAACAACATCAGGTGAACCATCCGACTACAAAGATGCCCTTGCTGGGAGTTACTGAGACTAAGAACTGTCTATACTCGTCTAGATAACATAGATTATCGTTCAACAATATAGGCTCACCCATACACCATCACTTATACAGCGTTTGTTAACGTTAACTACCATCTATATTTTACTCTCTAGCACAAAGATTGAACATCTGAGATACAAAAGAGGCTATTGTGATATGCAGTCCATCATTCTAAAAGCCCTGTATGTCACGACCTATCCGTCCTATATGAATGACAAAGCATCCTGCTGTACATTTTACAGTACTTCTCCAACTGCCCATGAATTTCCAGAGGTCTATATTTGGTATGCATTGCCTATTTGGTATTCCCAATTGGCTGAACCCCAGAAATTGTCCCTTTCAGTATTACCAGCTCATACATGAAAGCTTTTGTTATTGATCGTCTTATGAAAAACTCACTATACTACTCATTAGTGGTCAGTTGTACGGAATGTATTGGTAATAGTTTCCATAGTTTTTATAGTTATTATATATTGAGTTCTATGAGAATGAGCATCAAAGAATGTATGCGGAGTCAGTGGTATATGAATAACTTTACACATAATATGCAAAGGCAATATCCCTCGTCTGTAGTTGATCATCCCCATCAACCTTCCTCTACAATTCCATATATATACACGAAGGGATGCGAATCATGAGAACCCGGATGATATGGCTTAGATCGGTGAGGGTGAATAGGATAGCTTTCATACGAATCATGAGAACCGCACGCTCGGGATAGCTCTCCTAGGTGCGTGGACAAACGTTAACAGCGCAATCTTAACACAGAATTCAGATCGTCTTAATTATCTAAAAATTAGTCTTAATCTTATTTTAACCTATCTTAATCCTATCTTAAGCTACACAGTCCATTGTAGGATAGGCTAGTCGAGTAGTACGTAATGGTGGGTTCTGCCCCCAACCCCCATTTATTTTAATTTTTTTTCTTTCTGCCTTAGATTAAGACATTTTAAGATATAAGATTAAGATTGCGCTATTGACGTTTGTCAGCGCACCTGGGAGAGCTATCCTGTATTTGCATGAGAACCAGGATGATATGGCTTAGATACGTGAGGGTGAATAGGATCGCTTCCATACGAATCATGAGAACAGCAGGATGATATGGCTTAGACAGGTGAGGATGAATAGGATCGCTTCAATCCCCGCCGACAGATAACATTGACACCTAATCGCTCTACATGAACACTGTTAGGAGGTGTCTATCAATGCAGTGGGAGGAATCTGGCAAATATTAGGAGCGCTTTCTGGTAATGCAGATTGAATTTACTGCTACAGAGGGCAGAGGCCATGCTGGGTGTGGTCGGCAAAGGTGGCGATAACACAATATTGCCAGTCACCACACGTTGCCGTCTAGGTCACTTAACTCTGAGAAGTGGCCAGGCTGGACTACCCCTGTATCTGCAATACACTTGATATCTGTCATAGCTTACAGTTACATAAAGACGGTTCTAGATGGCATTTGATTTGATTTTGATTTTATTTTATTTGTTAAACTGGTACAGACAGGCATATATGTATGTGTAGTGCCTAAACAGTAGTGAATGGGCATGTTAATGCCTGCACATCATTTAAAAAGAAACACAGTGAGGCCGAGGGTCAATAAGGCATTTTAAACATACACTATCAGTTAAAACGCCCCAAAATTAAGTTATTAAATAACATTGCAGTTGCTTTCTTTAACCATTTTCCTTGTGTTTGACATCATTCTTTATGGTATCAAGGTTCTCCTTATTGCAATTTGCAGGTAGGAATAGACTGAATGTAGTGGTTTTGTACAGGTTGTTGTGTTGTGATTGCAGGCTAAATCCAATGGTTACACAATGCACCCATAACAGGTCTTGATTTCTGTGAGCCTGTGTAGTTTTATTATGCTAAATGATGAGTGAGAGCCAGATACCTGCATGCACTTATATGGATCGTGTGATTAACCTAAAATGGGAAAATCACCTAAAATTAACTGACATAGTAACTTTAAACAAGTGTCAGGCACTTCTGGTCTCTCCTGAGTCAGAGACCTGAGGCATACCTTGTCATAATTATCATTATTCCATTGAAACTGGAGTTAACTGTTTTATATCATCCAAATTATCATAAAGATCTTTGCGTAAAGGGACAATCTTGAATGCCCTTGGAAGTTTTATTGCGCCCCCTCCTTTTTTTAATCTCATGTATTGATTGGGCAGGTGAGGAGAGTGATGGCGCGACGTGGGACCTTTAGCCTTTGGTACAAGCTGTACATACGTCAGCAGGGCGTACCGCCTTGGCCTATATTGTAAAGACTAACTCCGATATATTCCTTAAATCAATGTTGAATATTATATGAGTAAAGAATACACATTTTGACCCAGTGTACGCATGCGGTGCACCTGGGTCTTGTACGACGGATCGAGTAGGTTTTTGAGTCTCTTGAAAGTCAACTCTTGAATTTGTTTTCGAGTGCATTTTAATGGGTCTTAGTGCATCTGTACAATGATGATATATGAAAAAGGAAGAGTCAATGCCTGTAAAAATGAATTAAAATGTGTACACACGGAATACGAATAGGGGATGATATTTGCACTTTGAAAGTGTCATTTTTGTTTGGAATCAGCATCTGAGAATAAGCTAATTGTATTGCATAAGTGTATCTTAACATTTGTTCCCATTGAGTTCTTTAGACTCTATAAGACGTTTTTGTTGGACGCCTTTGTGTAAATATTGAGGGTGTGTAAATGTTAAAATGACCTTTACTGTGCCGCTATTCTCAGAAAGTCCTTTATTTGATACCAAATACGAGCACTGAGCATGGAGGTTATACCACTACCAGCCTATTCTCATGACCACTAACAGAAAACATAATTATGTTCGTTCCTAGTAACAGGACTGGGATATTTTTTTTGATTTTGCTTTTTTTTTCTGGTTGTATTATAACTGGATAGGTTTGAATAAATTCTAGGACAGGATAGTATAGTATCTCTTCTATAAATCAGTTGTTTCAACCTTTTCAGCTGAAAGAGAAATAATGTCTGGTGGCCGCAGCTCTATCGATATTAATTCTGGGAATAGATCTGTGGCCCTAATTCTTTAATACTATGGATCAAGCGGGTTCTACGTAAATTGGTTTGGTTCCCCTCGAGAGGGCTATAAAGCTTAATCCTTCCCATCCGCCCCTCTACACGCCTAGTATGGATGATACAATTGCTTTGTCAGCAGACCTTGTTTGCAGAGTCTATAATACCTAACATCCGGATCAATGTAAGGATAATCTACCCACATAGAGTTTCATGTAGGGAGATGGGGACCGTATCTCTTTGTGCCTGTGGCAATATCTAAGTGGTGCCAAATCCATCGACCATTATTGGTACATGTAGTTATAAGAACTAGCATTAAAGCTGCCATACCACCTAAGATATATAGATACGTTCTGCATACTATCTGCATAGTTATAAAGGGCCTGTCCTTAGTGCAATCTACTTGTAAGATCTCAATCTAATTTGTGACCTTTATTAAACTGTATTAAATTGAAAGATATAGATCAGAAAAAATAGAATGCTTCCAGCATTTTATCCAGCACCTAATTAAATCATTATTCTGTAGTGTACACGTGTACCGATAATAGTAGACTCTGTTGGTAAGAGTCCAGCACACATAGAAAGCCTGCTATCATTCCTGTCTATAACACACCAAATGGTTGCAAGGTTGTCTGGCTCAGCCTCGAACCCCCAACCTTCAGTTTAGATGCCAACACTGTAAACAGATGGGCTACAGACTCGGTTGTCCAGCATGAATTGAAAGGTATACATAATGGCGGTCGGCCCCACATCACTTTTTTCTCATATCATTACATTTCAACCAGCATATACATACAAATATGCCCGGGATCAAGAAATCTGCATGAATCTTAAAAGAAAAACACCCAAAAGATATAAACGGAGTATCACCTAAGGTGGACCCTCTTATTTGCTCTTTGGAACCAGTGGGTCAAATGGATATAAATGTATCTCTGAAGTGGGTACATGTGCAGTGGACAGGTGTTGTCCCCCGGACCTATGTATCTTTTGGCCAGCAGACCAGCAGACTAGGAAACAAAATGCTGTTAAAATCTTGCTACTCTTCCAGTAACAGGTGGAGTGGAGCAAGAGCCGGCACTCTGGGCCTTTATACATTCTATATTCATCTATGTTAAAACAGAACAATGTTGGCTAATATCTTGGGGCAAAACACAAGGATTCAAGGACCATTTACTCAGAGACCGGTTCCAGTGTAAGTCCCTCCGGGTGGATTCCCAGTGGAAGGAATCCACAACATAGTTTCCCCCCAATTGTACAGATTCAGTGCTGCACAGTATTTGCCACTGGTCAAGTAAACTACACATTGCTGTACCTATCATATCCATATGGATGACTTCTTGGGACCAAAGTACTGTTGGAATTGACCGAGGAGCTGTAGGCAATGTACCAATTGTAAATTCAAGTACATGTGTTGCACCGAAAAACATCTTTTTAGGATTAGATGTGCAATAAACAAAATTCAAACTTACTAAGAGAATGTTTCAAGCTGTACAGATCATGCTAGGGGCACCATCAAAACCTCAAGGGAAGGCCCTGATGCATCCTAATCTTCTAGCCATCCAGCCACCTCTGAAACATACCAGTGGCAGGCCACCATGATCCTTTTAGTGTTTATGGGTACTTTGAATGTGATAGGCTGGTTTGCCTAAGTGAGGTGGTATGGTGGCAATGGACACTAGCTGACACAGCAAGACAGTTTTCATACTAAGTGTGGATATA
This sequence comes from Harmothoe impar, assembly GCA_947462335.1. NCBI lineage: Eukaryota > Metazoa > Annelida > Polychaeta > Phyllodocida > Polynoidae > Harmothoe > Harmothoe impar. The sequence goes on from OX381704.1 coordinate 31,137,008, forward strand.
TATTTAAATCATCCAGTGTGCCATAGCAAATATGAGAAAATGATAGCAACCTATTTTGAAACATCATTTGCCTAAGAAATGGTGTATTGGAACAAGAAGTGCACCAGGCATACAGGCATACCAGCCAAAACAGAAAGATAAAGATGGAAAGAATAATTTTTAAAAAACCCAGTGTGAATCATCATTTTTGGGCATTTCTTCTCATATTAAACCACCTATTAGTAGCAATTCATGGACAGTTGTAAATATGAACAAGCATGATAAGATGCATTGAAGGTTGGGATAGAAAACTGATTACTTTTAATATGGGAACAAAGCTTGTGTTTTAATGAAGTATCAGCCTTTCTTTTCCGCTTTCCTTCCTTTAATCAAATTGGTTGTTAGCATGGTATCATGTCAATGAGCATTAAGCTAGGAACAAAAGAAATCAGACCTTTGACAGGAAATTGGATTGTGGCATGGAATGGATGTGATATTGAGTGACACTCCCTTCATAACCAAGAACAAAAACCGTCAGCATGAATTTGAACTAAGGAGCAAAGACAGCTGTATGAGTGCTGTGGGGTGAGACAAACATGGTTCCTTGGAAGCTGCCATCTTCCCACCCCTCTTCTCTCAGCATGGGATCTGTGCACTGTCCCAGGAAGCAAGCCACTCACTAATCATAGCCTGGAGGCATTGGTATTTTGTGGGTTCCCCCAGGTATTTTTAAGAAAACCTTCTGGCTGTTGAGTTGAAACTGAAGTTGTGGGGACAAAAGCACAATGGCTGCTCCATAATTGTCACAATAGGGAGCACAGACATATAAACTTACAAATGGGACTGATGTTTTTTTGCAAAATCACCATCTTGGTTAGATCTTACAGTTATAAGTACTTCCCTACCATGAAAATTCTCTGTGTTGGGGGTACCTAATCCAGCCACCTTTCTATCTAGTATTGGCATAAACACCAGCCTCTCTTCAGTATGGAGCAGCCAAGCTCATTCATAGGAGGTTCTGCATGAGCTTGCCACTCTGGAGGACTTATATTCTCTCCGCATGTGGGTCCCAATAAGCAAACAAGCTACCCTCAGAAAATTACTATTTCCTGAATTATTGGCTGTCATTTGTGGGGTCGAAGCCAGCTGTCACACAGATGCTGTGTCAACCTTTGGGGAAGGAGGTGCTCTACTGGGTTAACAGCTCCATTTGCTGAGCATACCCATTTGCTGAGCTGCTCCATTCAAGCTGACTGGGCAGGTCTACCACTGGAAGGATCAACATTTTGATGTAGAGGCCTGTGTCATTATGAAAAAGTAATTGTCCTAGTAGGGCTTACATAAAGTACCTGTTCATGAGGTTGTGTGACGGCAATATAGTGAGTAGATTTGAGCTACAGTTAGCCCATCTATCATTCCGCATTGGGAATCATTCATTCCCGGAGCGTATTATCCACAAATGACATAATATAACACACCATGGATCATATCACATTGCTTTACTGACACATTTGCATCTTTTTCCTCTACCAGTGATTTTATGTCTTAGGAGAGTTTCCGTAGGCTTATCTTTAATTAAATACCCTTTAGGAAGGGGTGGGGTTTCAACCTATTCCAAAATTGAGTGTGTGGGCTATAAAAGCTGTTCATGTCAAGTGTTTGGGCAACCATAATATCTAGGAAGGTGTTGCTCACTCATATGCTGAGTATCCATTTAAGAGCGGCATGGTGGGCTATTTCAGTGTTGAATGCAGACCAACCCCCCACCCCCACATTCTCAAGTTTACTTTTACCACTGCTGTCTGAGGAATTGTGTTTGTCATTAATTTATTCTCTAGCACAAGAGAAGAATACTGGAAAGCATGTTATGATGATATCAACAGTCCTGAATATATACCCGTGGAATTTAGGGAGTGATAGGTTTGCAACATCAGGGGGATGATAGATCTTTACCCCCCCCCCCTCCACCCCTATGGGTCGAAATTCGCCAAAGGGAATGCCCTTTGAAGCATAGTAACATGCATGCTTTTTGGCTCAAAACAGGTTAAATCTTTTTAACCCCCCCCCCCCAAGAGAAGTCAAAATCTTTACACCCCCCCGTCAAGGGGTCAAAATTCTTTTGCCCTCCCCCTTAAAAACCCACTACCCCCCGTGTGGTTAAAAAAATGATGACTCTTTTATGTTCCAAAACCCCCAATGAGAATGCCGGTGTGGGCCTGGGGAAAACTGTCCACTCAATATCTGATACACATATCTGCTACTGATAGTTCAGTTCATGTATTGACTATAGTCTGAGTATCCCCATGGGAGGAGATAGGGATAGGAGATTCAAGAGGGATATGCAAATCTACCAAATTGTCCAAAAGTGTCTGTGGCTAATGCACAAATACAAAGAGTATGTAGTATGCTCAGGGAATTCTCTCCTGGTCTGTAGTTGATCATTCCCTGAAGCACTCTGGGAATAGATCAACAGGCAAATTGAGGAAATTGATGATGAAATAAGCTTCATGGACTACAGAAGTGGAAGTTCCATCCTGGTATAAGTGAACAACACCACAGTCAATGACCGAACTGAGAAAAAAAGGACAAGCATTGGGCCAGACAGTGAATAAACAAGACACCGATAAGAGATGTCTTTCAGTCTGACAACAGGAGTGTGGCAAGTATTTGGAAGTCGTTCTGGTGATGCAGATTGAATCTACTGGCACAGAGGGCAGGGGCCATGTCGGATGTGGTCGGCAAAGGCAGAGATAACACAATATTGCCAGTCACCACACGTTGTTGTGTAAGTCAGCTAATCCTCACTTATATATGTGTGGTAGTCAAACTTGTCTTCCCTTATATCTGCATTGCAGGTGGTACATGGGACAGAGTTCACCAAACAGTTGTTACATGGTAAAGACACTGTTTCATCAACACAGTTCTTAAAGGTCTAAATATGTTGTGGCGTTTATATAATACTTGAAAAATAAAGTATAATTATATAAATATTCACATAAAATTGTGTTACATTATGATTGCATTCTGGTGTTATAAACAATGTGAAGAGAGGACCGAAAACACCTTTTTTCCTATTTGAAACACCTTTTCTGGGTAAAACTTTTCAATATTCAAAAGAAAATATGTGGTCGTCTAGTTTGACTCCATAGAACTGCATATATATGTAGATGTTGTAATTGCCATTCTGACAGATAATCTTATGCTGATACTCAGCATTTTGGTGATTATTCCATGTTCAATCTCAAATTGGATCACGATCAAATACATTGTCACCATCAATAGTGGGCTCACACAGCTGTCTCATGTTCAAATCTCCTTAAAGTAGCTATAAAAGTTGAAGATATATGGTGAAATGTTTCCACTCTTGATCTCGAAAAATACCATGGTTTCCATGGCAACTATTTTGGTATCCAAAACTGTGATCCACACAAATACTTAATAGTATTTAACTGAATTCATCATCATAGTCGTGACCTCCTTAAGAATTGTAAAGCCATGGAAAACCTTAGACGAGTAGTACTGTTCTAAGGGAAAACACATGGTTTCACCATCTGAGGATTTCTATGCGACATTTTTTCATAATTCATGTTTTCAGTCTGTTTTCAAGAAAAGATCAGAACTAATGACATTTTGAGCCTTGATGCCCAGTCTTCGTTATAAAACATTGACATGTTGACAATGATGAAATTCTATGTTCATAAATGAACCATTCATGTGACCCCTTTGAACAAATATGGGCAGTGGACAGTAAACAATTACATTTACTCATGAATCATTGCCTTTATCATTTTGATTTTGACAACAGAAAGTAGCATTAATCATCTTGTTGAATTATAACTATGACTATAACTCCCGACCCATTTCCCATCAATTAGTTAGTACTGTTATGATGTGAGTTTGTATCTCCCGAAATGGAATAATTGTGAAAAGGATTATTTGTCAGTTAAACTGGTTTAGGTGGATTCACTCCAGAGGCCACCACAGACCATACGAGACAAGAAATCTGCATAAATCTAAAATAAAACACCCTAAAGATTTCATGGAAGATCAACTAAAGTGGATCTTCTTATATGCTCTTTGGAACCAGTGGGTCAAGTGGATATACATTAATCTCTGAAGTGGGTATATAGACAGTGAACAGGTGTTGGCCCCTGGACCTATATCTCTAGACATCTATTGGCCAACAGAGCTGAGGACTAGAAAACAAAATGCAGTTAAAAATGTGGAGGTTTAAGGTAGGTTGATCTGATGCTCTTTCCGTTTACTGTGCCGTTTTCTGCACAGATACAGTCTCTAAATTCACCAGAAACCACCAGGCGACCTCTGTCTCATATTGGAACAAGTAATATCAACTTGTCATAAAATGGCTAAAGATCTTGATTGACTGGGGCAAGAACCATCAACCTTTGAATATGAAGGCATGTATTCTACCACTGTGATATGGAGTCTGTGGTGGCAGTTCTCATTTAGACGTCATGCCTAACTATCCCTCAGTATATTTCTATTTCTTTTCAACTTTTTTATTCATATAGACATAAGCCTTAGAAATATGCCCGGGACCATAATGTTCAAAATAGATTCTCTAAATATAGAACATTAAAGTCCATAATTCTGAGAGAATTATATAGACATTAGCTACTTTTCAATACCATTTTATGTACATATATGGCAAAAACAGTGGATACTCCTATCCCATGAGACATTAACTTGAGGCTTGAATGTCTCAGAAAGCAGCTTGGGACCCCCTATTGTCTCAGTTCCTTTGGAAAGTGTACGCTATTATGGTCTTATGGCAAAAATCTGATGAAAATCTAGCTACTTTTACACTTAGAGATTGAGCCACCTTAAATAAACAATTGTTAATATTCTGTTTTCATCTATATTAAAACAGAATGATGATGGCTAACATTTTTGGGGAAAACACAAGGATTCATGGGCCATTTACTCACAGACCAGTACCATTGTAAGTCCCTCCAAGTGGATTCTCAGTAGAAGGTATCCACAACCTAGGTGCCCCTAATAATACTGATTTAGCTCTGCACAGTGTTTGCCACTGGTCACGTAAACTACACATTGCTGTACCTATTATATCCATATGAATGACTGGGACCAAAGCACTGTTGGAATTGACCCAGGAGCTGAAGGCAATGTACCAAGAGAATGTTTCAAGCTGTACAGATCCTGCTAGGTACACCATCAAAGCCTCAAGAGAACTCCAAATCGTCTACCCATCCAGCTACCTCTGAGACATACAAGTGGCAGGCCACCACGGTCCTATTAGTGTTTATGGGTGCTATGAATGTGATAGGCTGGTTTGCCATAGTGTGGTGGTGGCAATGGACTCAGCAAGACAGCTTTGTGGGATTGTCCTTCTTGCTAAGTGTTTATATAATTTATATAGATTCCAAAACACCTATAGCTACAATGAGGATTACATCAGTCTGTGATGAACTGTCACCTCCAGTGTGATATAGCAAATATGAAAAAGAGAAAGCGGGCAAAAATGATAGCAACCCATTTCAGTCCTTTGACCAAGAAATGCTGTATTGGAACAAGACATGCACCAGGCATGCATGCATACAACCCAAAGAGAAAGATAAAAAAGAAATAGAGGCCATCACCTAATCACCTAAGAATATCAATTATTTTTTCAGTCAAGGGTATGAATCAGAATATTTCGATTCATCACTATTTGGATTTTTGATTCTACTGGTATATAGATTATTTCAACATGTCCCATGTCAATTTTAAGAAATGCCATGTCGCCATATCAGATTTAAGAAAGGGACATATCGTAATGTTGAATCAGGAGGTATAGGGTCATATATATGCACCAAAATGGACGATATGGACAATCTATACATTTAAAGGATTAACATAGATGCAGGAGGCAACTGGTGGATGGGGACTTTGGGCTTAAAACTGGGTGGGCCCAGGAATTTGAAAAGGGTCCAAGCACCAACATATTTTTTTTCCAAAAGGGGGTGGGCCAACTACTCATATTAAAGTACCTAACAGCAGCAGTTCATGGACATTTGTGAATATGAACAAGCGTGACAAGATGCATTGAAGGTTCGGATAGAAAACTGACTACATTCAACATGGGAACAAAGCTTGTGTTTCAATAAAGTATCAACCTTTCTTTTCCGATTTCCTTCCTTTAATTAAATTGGTTGTTAGCATGGTATCATGTCAATGAAAAAGAGCATTGAGCTCGGAACAAAAGAAATCAGAGCTTGGCAGGCAATTGGATTGTGGCATGGAATGGATGTGACATTGAGTGACACTCCCTTCATTACCAAGAACAAAAACCGTCAGCATGAATTTGAACTAAGGAGCAGAGACAGCTGTATGAGTGCTGTGGGGTGAGAGAAACATGGTTCCATGGAAACTGGCATCTCCCCATCCCTCTTCTCTCAACATGGGATCTGTGCACTGCCTTGGGAAGCAAGACACTAAGCATAGCCTGGACACATTGACATTTTTTTGGGTTCTTCCAAGTGTTTTTAAGGAAACCTTCTGGACCCGTTTTTCCCCATTGGTCCAATACGGGACAACATACGGGATTCCGTATTGGGAAGCACCAAACGCGTTTTTGTTCACCCTCCATATCACCTCCGTATTTGAATACGGGAATCCGTATTGGTATGCTGCATACGGCATACTTACCTTGCCTAAAATTTTGTAGAAACCAGTCTACATTCCAGGGAACCCCCTGGGAATTCCCTCTGTGACGTCATAATATAGAGACACATACGGAGGTAGGCTGGCCAGGGAGGGCGGGGAAGGCACTAGGAATGTCTGGGAAGGTAGAGGGGAGGTCGGGAAAACACTAGGAATGTCAGGGAGGGAGAGGGGAGGTCGGGGAAAACACTAGGAATGTCAGGGAGGGAGAGGGGAGGTCGGGAAGATACTAGGAATGTCTGGGAAGGGAGCGGGGGGGGGGTCAGGAAGATACTAGGAATGTCTGGTAAGGGAGAGGGGAGGTCGGGAAGACACTAGGAATGTCTGGGAAGGGAGAGAGGAGTTCGGAGAATACACTGTAAATGTCAGGGAAGGGAGAGGGGAGGTCGCGGAAAACACTAGGAATGTCTGGGAATGGAGAGGGCAGACCGGGGAATAGAGAGGGGAGGTCGGGGGATGGAGAGGGGAGGTCGGACTAGATGTGAGGAGGTGGGCCGCTCCTGCACCATATCAATATCAATCGTACCCACACAGGTGAAAAACCTTCACATTCACATGTTTATTTCTACGTTAATAACACCACTGTAAGACTATAAAAGGGTAGCTTTACATTCGATACACTTAACACAACTCCCTCACGACCCCCACTATTCCCTCACGACCCCTATTATTTCCTCACGACCCCTATTTCCTCACAAATCCTACCATTTCCTTACGACCCCTACCTTTTTCCCATGACCCCTTTAAGGGCACCGTGTTAAGGGCCGCATTCTACACTGTGCAGCTCTTAAAGGGTCGCAAAGACTAAATATGGGAGAAATATATTGCCGTATGCTGCATACCGTATTTCCCCGTGTATTAGCCCGGGCTTATACAAGCACTAAGTATAGCAAATTGACCAGGCTTATACACGGGGCAGGCTTATACTCGGGGCAGGCTTATATTCCTTTAGCTGTAGAAACACCATGATACCTTCTTACAATTTTCAAAATTACCTACTTTTCAGACACATTTACTGCAACATTTCCAATAATTTTCTTACCAATTCAGGCTTTATTTCTCTTTAAAATGGCTAGGGACATGGATGGAGTAAATAGGGGTTACATACTAGTAGCCGAAAGAATTATGTAAATACACTAAGTAGAAGTGGAGTTATGGCCTGAAATATAGATTTTATTGAGTATATGTTGCACCCCCCGGGCTTATACTCGGGGCCCGGCTTATACAAGACTAAGCCACCTTTTGCCCAGGCTCATTCACGGGGCAGGCTTATACACGGGCCCTGGCTTATACACGGGGAAATACGGTATATATGCTTTTTTGAAACTATGGCTGCCCCAATACCTCAGGAATTCAGACCTATATATACGGCCGACATACGGAAAATGTTTCCCATATAGGATGAGGAAAAAAGCTATTTTGCCATATGTGCATGTGGAATTTCGTATGTGCATATATACGGAATTCTGCATTGGTGAGAAAATTCCCGTATAGGATGAGGAAAAACACTTTCCCCCATATGTAGCATATGGACCCCCGTATGCAGCATACGGGGCCAAATACCAATGAGGAACAACAGCCTCCTGGGAGGCATTTCACCCCATCCTGAATAATATACTAACATACGGCCGCCAGATACGGCCCTTATATGGACCTTTTTTAAAATAATCATTTTTCCATTTCTGGACCATTGCCGTGTTGTGTCCGTATGTTTAAGGCTATTTTTTTATATTTCCATATGTGAATGCGGCAGTCACCTGGCTCAATTGTAAAATTGTGCCAAAACCAGTCTACATTCCAGGGAATCCCTAGGGAATTTCCTGTGTGACGTCATAATATGTAGCAACATACGGAGGTAGGCTGGGGAGGGTATAAATAGGGTCCGTATGTTGGGGAAGAGACAGGGGAGGTCGGGGAGGGGAGAAGGGAGAGGGGAGGTCGGGCAAGGCACTGGCAATGTCAGGGAAGGGAGAGGGGAGGTCGGGCAAGGCACTGGCAATGTCAGGGAAGGGAGAAGGGAGGTCGGGCAAGGCACTGGCAATGTCAGGGAAGGGAGAGGGGAGGTCGGGCAAGGCACTGGCAATGCCAGGGAAGGGAGAGGGGAGGTCGGGGAATACATCTCCTCATGTCCAACACCATCTCCTCACACCCAACACCATCTGATGTCCAACACCACACAGCCAAAAATAATTATCTCATGTCAAGAAAGTAAGATTATTAAACTCGTCTGGCGGACAAACAACTTTCTCATTTGATATCCTTACTACCTTAGTGTTACCAGCAGCTCAGGTAGTACCACACTGGAGAAAAACCTCAATGTGTCAGACAGCAGTGATCCGTCCTATTTCCCAACCAGCTCCTCACGTCCACTACCACCTCCTCACATCCACTACCAGCTCCTCACGTCCACTACCACCTCCTCACGTCCACTACCAACTCCTCACGTCCACTACCAACTCCTCACGTCCACTACCAACTCCTCACGTCCACTACCAACTCCTCACGTCCACTACCAACTCCTCACGTCCACTACCAACTCCTCACGTCCACTACCAGCTCCTCACGTCCACTACCAACTCCTCACGTCCACCACCAATGCCTCACGCTATGCATTATCAACATGTGGACCCCTTTTACCACATATGGCCCAACATACGGCCCTTTTTTTCACCATTTTCTCAATATATGCTGCCCCTAGACCTGCCACATTCAAGGGAAAAAATACGGACCGTATTCAGATTTTTTTATCTCCACATTATGTGGTGAAATGGAAAAACGCCACATTTGAATACAGACCCCCCACATTTGAATACGGATCTCCACATATTATGTGGTGAAACGGAAAAACGCCATATGTCACATACGGACCCCCCATATGAGTCATACGGGGGGTCCATATTATGTGGTGAAATGCCCTCCTGGCTGTTTAAACTGAAGTTGTGGGGACACTAGCACAATGGCTGTCCACAATTCTTGTCTCAATAGGGAGCACATACATATAAACTTAAAAATTGGACTGATGTTCTTTTGCTCAATCACCATCTTGGTTTAATATATCTTAAAGTCATAAGTACTTCCCTACCATGCAAATTCTATGTGTTGGGGTACCTAATCCAGCCACCTTTCTATCTAGTAATGGCATAAATAGCAGCATCTCTTCAGTATGGAGCAGCCGAGCTCATCCATAGGATGGTCTGCATGAGCTTGCCACTCTGGAGGACTTATACTCTATCTGTGGGTCCCAATAAGCAGCGCATACAAGCTACCCTCAGGAAATTGCTATTTCCTGAATTATGGTTTGTGATTTGCGGGGTTGAAGCCAGCTGTCACACAGACGCCGTGTCAGCCCTGGGGCAAGGAGGTGCTCTACTGTGTTAGCAGATCCATTTGCTGAGGATACCCATTTGCTGAGCTGCTCCTTTCAAGCTGACTGGGCAGGTCTTTGCCACTGGAGGGATCAACACTTTGATGTAGAGGCCTGTGTCCTTATGAAAAAGTAATTGTCATAGTAGGTCTTACAGTAAAGCACCCGTTCATGAGGTTGTGTGACGGCAATATAGTGAGTAGATTTGAGCTATGGTTAGCCCATCTATCATTCTGCATGGGGAATCATTCATTCTTGGGGCGTATATATATCCACAAAGGACATAATACAACACACCATGAATCATATCGCATTGCTTTACTGACACATTTGCATCTTTTTCCTCTACCAGTGTTTTTATATCTTAGAAGAGTTTCCGTAAACTTATCTTTAATTAGATGCCCTTTGTGTAGGGGTGGGGTTTTGACCTATTCCAAAATTGAGGATGGTAGGGAAAGTGTGTGGGCTATAAAAGCTGTTCATGTCAAGTGTTTGGGCAACCATAATATCTAGGGAGGTGTTGCCTGCTCACATGCTGAGTATCCTTTTAAGAGAGAGGTATGGTGGGCTATTTCAGTGTTGACTGCAGACTACCCCCCACTTTTTTTCTTTTTCTTTTTAAACGAATTTATTCATTTTCATGATATTCGATAAATTCGAGTCTACATTAGATCCTGGATTCTCTTTTGGCGATACTTGAATTACATTAATATATAAATAGTGTATAATATAAGTGTATATCAATTATAGAAATAAGGAGATTAGGACATTTGTCCTTAGATTTTGAATAGACTTTGTTATAATGTTCACCCCCACATTCTCATGTTTACTTTTACCACTGCTATCTTAGCAATTGTGTTTGTCATTTATTCCCAAGAGAAGAATACTGGAAAGTGTGCTATGATGATATCAACAGTCCTGAATATATACCAGTGGAATTTAGGGAGCAGGGGTAGACACTAACGCTGGCCCGGGAGCCAATGGCCCGTAATTTTGTGTCCGGGCCCGCAGTTTTCTTCAGAATAACCTTCCCATGGGAATATACTTGATGAGTATAGTCATGTTATTTGTCATTAGAAAGAAATATGTGAGCAATTGAGGCAATTTGGTCTCATTGTAACATAGTAATATATATGATTTTCTCTTTGAAAAAAAGTAAAATGTGGTTTCTGGCCCGCAGCTGAAAATCCGGGCCCATAGATTTTTGGAGCTATGGGCCCGGGTGGCCCACAGCTGATAAAGTTAGTGTCCACCCCTGGGGAGTGATAGTTTTTTAACACCAGGGGGATGGTGGGTTTTTACCCCCCCCCCCCCCCCCCGTTGATCAAGGGCTTGACATTTTTTACCCCCCCCTCCCACGGGTCGAAATTCGCCGTGCACACACCCTTTGAAGCATAGTAGCACGCATACTTTTTGACTCAAAACAGATCTTTTTTTTACCCCTTCCCCCCCCTCCCGGTCAAGGAGTCGAAATTCTTTTGCCTCCCCCTCAAACCCACCCATGTGGTTAAAAAAAATGATGACTCCTTTATGTTCCAAAACCCCCTATGACAATGGCAATTCGAGTGTGGACATCTCTCAGGGGGGAGCCCCCCTAAATGTTCTGTGGTTGGGTTTATCACCTCTAGGGTTGTCTATCCATCATAAATTACCACCATAAACCTCTGAAGTCTAAAAGTGTGACTATTATAAGAGGGGGAGCTGCTCCTAAACGGCCATTTAAATGGGTTGTTTAGATGGTGTGAGGTGATGGTATCTGATGTTTATGAGCTAACACCTAAAATTGGGGATTACGACCTCCCAGTGGGGAGTTTCGCCAAATTCTCCGGTCTTGACTATAGAAGGTTCATGAGTGATATGCAAATCTACCAAATTGTTTAAAAGTGTCTGTGGCCAGTGCACAAATACAAATAGGCCTACAAAGGGTCTATGTGGTGATATCAGTAGCATGAGAATAATAGCGGTATACATATACGAATCATGCTAAGGGCATTCTCTCCTGGTCTCTAGTTGATAATTGCTAAAAGCACTCTGGGAAAAGCTCAACAGGCAAATTGAGGGAACTGATAGTGGAATAAGCTTCATGGATTACAGAAGGAGACGTTTTTGTTTTTTTTGATAGTTTTATCATTTATTCAAACTCACCTTGCATGAGTGTTCTCAATATCTCTTTGTACAACTACTGGTTCTTATCTTACATGACAAGTAACTGGAATGACGATATATTCACTGCTCTCAATCCGCGTCTATTACAAGAGACACCATTAAACGAGTCTTATCATGCATGACAAGTAACTCTTTATACAATAAATTTAGCAAATTATCCCGGTCTAAGGCACATTCATGAGTAATTACCAACTGCAGGTGAATTTGAATTTCATGAGCGGTTGCTTTTAAGCTTTTCAGCTTATTCGAGGGCAGTAACCTTTCCTTTTAAGAATTTCATGACCTCGTAGCCCTAACAATGGCACTCACACTTGGTCGAGCAGTGGACAACCGAATACGCCTTGTTACCTTGACTTACGTCTTGGAACCAACAACAATGGCACTCACAACAGCAATCACTTTATAATAATAATAAACTTATCTCGTTTCTATATTTCTTTGATATTTTCCTATGTTGACACATGATATTTATTACTACATATTTCAATAAATATTGTTTCTACTAACTAGTGATGTGTAGTAGGTTTGACACCTTTGACATACTATTATAGATCAACCAAGAGGGGGGGTTTAGAAGCACTAGTCCAGGTGTTCCATCTTGGGCCTGTTTAGAAATAGAAACTTTGTTAACTCACACTTGAATTTGTCAAGAGTTTCGATATTTCTATCTTCAGGCTCCAACTCATTCCAGATAATGCCTAGGGAATGCTCAAGGCTCCTAGTATAGGCACTTCCATGGGCAGTGTGGTACCTTAACAATGGACCATCCCAGGCCCTAGTTCTTAAATTACGATTGTCCCTGTGCTTAGATTTTCTACTTCTGATGTAGGCCTCTTTACATTGGTGGGCATACATTCTATCATCCAACAGGTTTAATTTCGCAACAGCATGTATATCATGGGTGGGAGTTAGGAAATTAACCCGTTGTGCCACCTTTAAACCACGGTTTTGAGCTTTTTGTCTTTTTTTTAACAAATCTTTTTTCACTCCTGCGTACAATATGTCCCCATATTCTAATATTGGCAAAATGTATGTTTTGTACAGTAATATGGCCGTTTGTACATCAATATAGGCATTCAACCTTGCCATTTGGTAGGTTCTGTAGGCTACTATTTTCAACTGACCAGTAACAAACTTCTCATAAGATAATGCCTTGTCAAGGATAACACCTAAATATTTGTATTGTTCGACCTCAGATATTTTCTCGTTATTAATATTCAGCTTACAATTATTCCAATAAACTTTGCCAGAAAAGCACATAAATTTGGTTCTCTTACTATTAATAGTTAGTCTATTTTCATAACACCACTGGTAGTACCTGTTCAGGTCCTCCTGCATTTTATGATTAATTTCTTTTTGATTATTCCCACTTAAGTACAGTACCGTATCATCAGCATAGAGTAAAACCCTGCTGTGTTTACAAATATTTTCGATCTCATTGATATACAACAAAAACAGTAAGGGTCCCAAGATAGACCCTCGGGGTACACCACATACAATATCCGCCCTAGGTGATTTAATGCCGTTTGCTAAAGTACACTGTTTTCTACCCGTTAAGTAATCTTTTAACCAGATGCCCGCCTTTCCCACTATACCATATCTGTCACATTTCCTTAGTAAAATAGTATGATCCACGGTATCGAAGGCCTTTTTGAGGTCTATAAAGACCGCCAATGTATTACTGCCCACATTTCTTTCCCTTAATATATCATCTGTTAAAGTGCCTATTGTCTGAGTTGTTGAGTGATTTTTCCTATATCCTCCCTGTATACTACTTAATATTTTGTTTGTGTCCAGATATTCCGAAATGTTTCTATGTACAATTTTTTCCAGTAATTTTGAAGGGAGGGGTAATAATGAGATTGGCCTATAATTTTCCACTTTGGTTAAGTTGCCATCTTTCGGGATCCGCACTATGCCCAGTGGGCACAGAACATTGAATCAACATTGAAAACTGGTTGACAATGTTGATTCAATGTTGTTTCAACGTTGACCCAACATTGAACTGCCTTTTGTGCCCACTGGGTGGTGGCCTCTTTCCAACCCTCTGGGACCTTTTGAGTGTCCAGGGAACATCTGAATAAATAAGTAACCTGTGCTACTAAGTGTTCAAAGGCATCTTTCATCACTCTGCTATTGATACCTGGGAATCCTGAAGATTTATGAATCTTAATTCCCTTAATAAGATCTGCCACCTCTTTTTCTGAAGTGGTAAATTCTTCTAATTTACTTTCTACTTCTGGAAATACTGGATTCCATATTGAATCATTAGACCTTGACAGATTCGGTCCTATCTCGGTGAAATAAGTGTTTATTTCTTCAGCTACCTTATCAGGGGCCAATAATTGGCCAGTTTGTACCGAGGCTAGGATGATATTCTTGTTGGCTTTACTCTTGGGTAACATGTCGTTAATTACTCTCCAAAACTCCTTGGGATTGTTCCTGTGTTCATGTAACTTGTTTTTAATAAATTTGCCCTTGGTTTTTATAACCAATTTTGAAGATTTATTCCTTTCCTTATTTGCATCTTTTAATTCATCATACTTCTTGCCCCTTTTTGCTTTGGAAACTCTTCTATCTTTTTCTTTGAGATCAGCCAACAAGTCATTACTCAGCCATTCCTTTTTGTTGGTTTTCACCTTGTATTTTGTCCAGGGACAAAGTACGTTCAACACATGTTCAATTCTATCATAAATGATTTTCCATAATACTTCTACGTCTGTAGTGGTATAACAAGCGTTCCAATTGAAAACTATTAAAGCCTTGATCAAGTTATCTTTGGAGTACATTTTCATACGTCTACAATCAATGAATTCTCTGTTAATTTTCTTAACTCTTTCAACGCTTGATGAGATATAAACCATGTCATGATCACTGGGACCGAATTGAATTGTTCCTGCTTCTACTACCGTGTCAATGTTAGTGAACAGTAGGTCAAGACAAGTTTGACTCTTCGCGTACCTAGTGGGTATGTTTATGTAGTTAAGTAGGCCATAGCCCATCAACCCCTGTTTTAGTGTTAATACGCCGTCATCATCAGTATTCAACATATTGATATTCATGTCCCCCAGAATATACATTTCATGTCTATCTAACCTTGAGAGTCCAGAGAGTATCTCCTTGAGTTTATTCCAAAACATATCTCTACATCTTATTCTCTACATATCATTATGGGAAGAAGTTCTAAGTCTTTAGTACTTATTACATCAATATCCTGGCAGCCAATGACAACGTATTCATCTTTAACATAAGTCAAGAGACCCCCTGATTTCTTTAATTTACCATCTTCATACCATGTTCGGTCTGATCGTACAATTTGATACCCTTCCAGTGCAAAATTTCCAGTTAAGTTTTTTTCTTCTAACCATGATTCTGAACAAGTTATCACATCAAAGGCACTATTATCAAACATGATTCTAAAATCTTCTATACAGTTCCTTATACTTCTTAAATTAAAGTGACATGGTCCGATTTTTTTCCATATTTTGAAATCTACTTTAAAGTGTTCCAATTGTTATTACAGCAACATATTTTGAAGATAGGGCACAATAAAATATTCTAAATGGGCAATAAGAGCCCATTTAGAGGGTCCCATGGGCACTGGTATAGTGTTTCACCTTGTATTTTCAATGGGTGGAATTATAGCGTGCACTCCAAAAGTCTTAAATTGAGCATAAATCTGACGATTGATTGAATTCTCAGCTGAATTCTGGAGAATAATGTTTAATAAAGTAGGTAAGGCATGAAGTATGGCCATATGGAACATTCTGGTTCATTTTTAACCAATTTGATTTTTGAGCCCTAATCATCGGATCATGCCACTTTAATGTGTGAAATATGGAATCCCCAATTGGTATCAAAACTCTTGACATCTTTATGATACTTAGTCATTAATATATATGAAAACCCGACTGTGCTGTCTCCCCCGTCCCTCAGAACTGTCATGTTGATGAATACCTACTACAAATAATGGTGTATGATGGTGATAAAAAAATACAAATTTAAGAAAAAAATTAAATAAGAGGCAGTGATAACTGCTTTCATTGTGTAATAGAGTTGCAATAGCTGGCTTTGTCACACAGACTTATGGCTGATATAATATAATCCTAAATCAATTCCTTATTATTAATGTGGTTGTCTTGTGTGACTCCTTAGAACCATATATATGTAGATGTTGTAATTGCAATTCTGACAAATAGTTTTATGCTGATATTCAGTATTTTGGTGATTTTTCCATGTTCAATCTCAAATTAGATCACAATCAAATACATTGCCACAGTTAATAGTGGGCTTACACAGCTGTCTCATGTTCAAATCGGATTAAAGTAGCTATCAAAGTTGAAGATAATATGGAGGAATGTTTCCACTCTCAATCTAGAAAAATACTATGGTTGCCATGGAAACCATCCAAAACTGTGATTCATACAAATACTTAACAGTATTTAACTAAATTAATCATCTTAATCGTGACCTCCTTAAGAATTGTTATGCCATGGAAAACATATGGTTTCACCATCTGAGGATTTTTATGCGAACTTCTTAATTTGTGTTAAGAAAAGATCAGAACTAATGACATTTTGAGGCATGATGCCCAGTCTTCGTTATAAAACTTTGACATGTTGACAATGATGAAATTCTATTTTCATAAATGAGCCATTCATGCGGCCCCTTTGAACAAATATGGGCAGTGGACGGTTAACTAATACATTAATTCTCATGTCCTAATCCTACGTCTCTACGAAAGTGGTTTGTCCATTCTCTTAGGAAATACGAAATAAACAATACCTCATAATCTTCCTTGTAGCCAAGGAGATTTCTGCATTTTTATATGTACAGTACTCAATGACACTGGTTAAATGCGCTTATATGTTACATTACTGATGCCCATTGAGGCTGTCATTATCCTATACCACTCCTACAAATATATGTACCTCTCTTGTCAATTCAATCTTCTGTCTTTTGAACAGTCAGATTATTACTATCTCGCAATGATACCAAAAGCTGTCATAGAACACTAAAATAATTCCATTTAGTTCACTTCAGCCCACAGTGACTGACACGGGCTGAGTGGATTTAGCAGCTGATTGATTAAGGCCCATTCTATAAGTTGCAACAAGAATTGGTATTTATGGAATTTAAACGATTTCTGTAATACCTTCCAATGTGAGAAATTCCTAATTAAGCAGGTCTAAGCAACATCCTGGATGATGGGATGTCATAAGTCCACCCTCATTCCCGGGGTCTATTCCCCCCCCCCCTTCTCCATCCCCCCTCCACAACCTACCCTCAATCCATGGCTAGGCGTGTGTGTCATGCCTGGGGTGGCATGGAGGTTGGGGGGGGGGAGGGGACTCAACGGACCGGGCTCAGTGGTTTCGCTTCACAGACAATTCTAGCCCTTCCCAATTCCGTGAACAGGACCTTTTAATGCGTGTGTACGCCTTACAGAGCTTTATTTCCTTAACCCCCCCCCCAACCTGCACCTTAAGCTGTTGAGTGGATGCTATCATAGGCCTACAGCTTGTAATATTTCTCAATTTACAATGTCATGTACCTAGCAGATCATTATCCTTTGACTTTTTTCCTAAAAATTGCTTTAAGGTTCTGGCTTTCTCCCAATCAGTTCACATAGTGTAATTTTAATCATTGTTGTCACAATATAAACGTTTTATAAACCCATAGTCATGTGAAAACATCACTCTTTATTGCTTTGACAGTATCTGTAAATGTCAAACTACAATAACGTATCAACATTTTATATCTTAGATTACAATTCATAAGTCTAGAACAACAGCCGTACATGACGCTGCTATGGCTCACACCATCGGCGTTCTCCGTATTGAGGGCGCTGATGGAGGTAGTCATATACTGTACGAGGTAGCCAGAGTTGCCGGGACCTGTTAAGACAACAGAAACTGGCATTGATATAATATTATCATCTTTTTGAATAATAACTATGACTATAACTCCCAACCCGTTTCCTGTCAATTAGTTATGATGTAAGTTTGTATTTCCCGAAATGAAATGATTGTGACAAAACCTTCCAAGGTGAAAAGGATCACGTGTCAGTGAGATTTCATTTGTCAGTGAGATTTCATTTTGACTAAACGAGATGGGAGACTAGGGGTGGGTTAAGAGTAGAAAGGGCTAAGGGAAGGTATGCTGCACCAACTTCGTAGACAAAGTTGTATCAACTATGGGAACATTAACAACCAGCAAAGGGTAACGAAAAGAGTCCAGTAGCCGGCTTCCTGTATTCCCAAGAGTCCATGCAATACATTCCCTGGTGAATGTAGGGTGCAGCTCACATTGTTCACTCAAACTTTATTTACTCAACCACAGATTCAATTGCATTTTAGTTGCTGTGAAATGCTTTAATTCTGGTTATGTTGCCTGACTGGGGCGAGAACCATCAACCTTTGCATTTGAAGGTATGTATTCTACCACTGTGCTATGGAGTCTGTGGTGGCAGTTCTCATTTAGATGTCATACATAACTATCCCTCCGTATATTTCTATATCTTTTCATTTTCAAAAATTTCAATTGAACATAAACCTTAGAAATATGCCCGAGACCATATGTTCAAAATAGATTCTCTAAATTGAGAACATTAAAGCCTATATTCTGAGAGTGTTATATAGACATTTAACTTCTTTTCAATACCATTTTATGTAGATATGTGGCCAAACACTGTATACTCCTATCACATGAGACATTAAGGTTGATCGCTACTCTTAACTTTCCATAGAATTTCCTAAATTTTTGCCTCAGGGTAGGTCAGATCTTTGAGAAATGGAAAATATAAAAGAATAGGGGGGTTCCTAGCTACTTTTTTTTTATTACAGATTTCTGAAAGAAAAAAGTATTTTCTATTTTTGGCAAAGAAAACCACTGCCCACATCAATGTTATATTTTATATGAACAGTCCTATATTGTGTTCTTAAATGGGAAAAATATAATTATGGTCCAAAAACAACCCTTTTGTGAAAAAAAAGTGGTGGTTGTAGGACGATTGATTAAATTTGATGCCATATTTGTCAACAAAATCTTTAAAAGTAGCGAAAAAAATCCATGCTTTTTTCTCTCTCAAAAAATAGTTTAGATCATTTGCTAATGTAAAAAAGTAATTTTGATAGTTTTTTTTGCATAATTTTAGGGTTTTAGTCCTTTAAAGTTAAAAAATAGGACAACAACTGTCTGAATCTCATATTTAAAGGCCAAAATAATGGGTTAAAGGCCAAAGATCGGGGTAAAACGTGTATAATAATTATATCATTGGTTGTTTTAAGCACAGTGATGAGATCTATATTAATCTCAATAATGATGTATTAGTAGATGATTCCAATATTCTAATTCATGTAAAGATAGCAAATAACACTGACTCCAAATATATCAAATAGTGCAATAAAATACTCATTTTTTTGTCCAATTGAATATGGCTTAGTGTGCATGTATATGTATCTAGTTCTCTAATATTAGCTCATTCTGACGAGGTTAAGCTATCATGTGCAGAGAGCTGCGCAGGAGTCCATATTCAATGAGTAGCGATCAACCTTAAGGCTTGAATGTTTCAGAAAACAGCTCGTGACGCCCCTATTTTCTCAGCTCCTTTGGAAGTGTAGGCTATTATGGTCTTATGGCAAAAATCTGACGAAAATCTAGCTACTTTGACACCAAGAGATTGAGCCACCTTAAAGAGAGATTTGTTGATATTCTGTTTCATCTATGTTAAAACAGAACGATTATGGCTGATATTTGGGGGAAAACACAAGGATTCATGGGCCATTTACTCACAGACCAGTACCATTGTAAGTCCCGCCAAGTGGATTCTCAGTGAAAGGTATCCACAACCAAGATACCCCCAATAATACTGATTTAGCTGTGCACAGTGTTTGCCACTGGTCACGTAAACTACACATTGTTGTACCTACTATATCCATATGAATGACTGGGAACAAAGTACTGTTGGAATTGACCCAGGAGCTGAAGGCAATGTACCAAGAGAATGTTTCAAGCTGTACATATCCTGCTAGGGGAACCATCAAAGCCTCAAGGGAACTCCAAAATTGTCTAGCTATCCAGCCACCTCTGAAACATACTAGTGGCAGGCCACCACCATCCTGTTAGTGTTTATGGGTGCTTTGAATGTGATGGGCTGGTTTGCCATAGTGAAGTGGTGGCAATGGACTTTAGCTGACACAGCACAACAGCTTTATTGGATTGTCCTTGTTACTAAGTGTGCATATATATGTGACCCATTTTAACGAAATGGGTTGGAAGTGGCACTTATAAGAGCATAGATATGGGCATTTTAAGGAGAATAGTATGGAAACGATATTGTTCTTGAAAAATGAGTTTTTGACATTTTTCTTACATATGAATATTTATCTTCTGGCAAATTAAGTTAAAAACCAAAGTTCTACCCCCATTTCCCCCAAAAATGATGGCCATGGGATCTACAATTATATTGTATGATATAGTTAATATCTAATTTAAATGTTAATTATCTCATTTTCATTAATTTTCATTTAAATCAACAAAAAAGTATCAAAAATATCATCTAAGAGTGAATATTGGGCAAAATACCACTTGTCATATATCATGTGAAAGATGAGCTGTATATGAAGCTGGCAATACCTTCCGACCCATTTCGTTAAAACGGGTCACATAATTATATAGTGTTTCCAAAACACCTACAATTAGGGTTACATCAGTCTGTGATAAACTGTCTCGATCATCCCGTGTGATATAGCAAATATGAAAAAGAGAAAGCAGTGGCAAAAATGATAGCAACCCATTTCAGTCATTTGCCCAAGAAATGCTGTATTGGAACAAGACATGTGCCAGGCATACATGCATACCATCCATAGAGTAAGATAAAAAATCAAGGAAAGAATTTTGTTTTAAACTGTGTGCACCATTATTTTGGGGCATTTTTACTCATATCAAAGCACCTAACAGTAGCAGTTCATGGACATTTGTGAATATAAACAAGCGTGACAAGATGAATTGAAGGTTGGGATAGAAAATCGACGACATTTAGCATGGGAACAAAGCTTGTGTTTCAATAAAGCATCAACCTTTCTTTTCCGCTTTCCTTCCTCTAATTAAATTGATTGTTAGCATGGTATCATGTGAATGAAAAAGAGCATTGAGCTAGGAACAAAAAAGAGCTTGACAGGCGAATGGATTATGGCATGGAATGGATGTAACATTGAGTGACACTCCCTTCATTACCAAGAACAAAAACCGACAGCATGAATTTGAAATGTGGAGCAATGACACCTGTATGAGTGCTGTGGGGTGAGAGAAACATCGTTCCATGGCAACTGGCATCTTTCCATCCCTCTTCTGTCAGCATTGGACCTGTGAATTGCCCCGGGAAGCTAGACACTAATCATAACCTGGAGCCATTGGCATTTTGTGGGTTCTTCTAAGTGTCTTTAAGGAAACCTTCAGGCTGCTTAAACTGAAGTTGTGGGGACACCAGCACAATGTATGTCCCTACTGTGCATATTCTATGTGTTTGGGTAGCTAATCCAGCCATCCTTTCTATCTTGTAATGGCATACATAGCTCAGTATGGAGCAGCCAAGCTCATCCATAGGATGGTCTGCATGAGCTTGCCACTCTGGAGGACTTATACTCTATCTATAAGCAAACAATTTCCTGAATTATGGGCTGTGATTTGCGGGGTCGAAGCCAGCTGTCACACAGATGCCGTGTCAGCCTTGGGGGAAGGAGGTGCTCTACTGGGTTAGCAGATCCATTTGCTGAGCATACCCATTTGCTGAGCTGCTCCTTTCAGGCTGACTGGAGGGATCAACATTTTGATGTAGAGGCCTGTGTCCTTAGGGAACTCATAAGTCATCCACCTTATGAAAAAGTAATTGTGATAGTAGGGCTTACAATAAAGTACCCGCTCATGAGTATATAATTTTGAGCTATGGGTAGCCCATCTATCCTTCCACATGGGGAATCATTCATTTTTGGACTGTATATAATTATCCAGAAAGGACATAATACAACACATCAGGAAACATATCGCATTGCTTTACTGACACATTTGCATCTTTTTCCTTTACTATTGATTTTTAGTCTTAAAAGAGTTTCCGTAAACCTATCTCTGATTAGGCACCCTTTGGCAAGGGGTGGGGTTTTAACTTATTCCAAAATTGAGAATGGTAGGGAAAGTGTGTGGGCTTTAAAAGCTGTTTATGTCAAGTCTGTGGGCAACTACAATATCTAGAAAGGTGTTGCCCACTCACATGCTGAGTATCCATTTTAGAGAGCCATGGTGGGCTATTTCAGTGTTGAATGAAGACCCCCCCCCATATTCTCATGTTTATTTTTACCACTACTATCTTTAAAGAATTGTGTTTGTCATTTATTCTCTAGCACAAGAGAAGAACACTGGAAAGAATGTAACGACGATATTAAGGTAGCTGTCTAGGATGAAAAACGGACCCACTGCGCATCTCATTGCACATACCAGAGGACAGGGCATCATATGTTCCTCTAGCGGGATAACACAATGTGCATAGCCTTATGTACTTATACAGGCATTTCTCTATCAACACACTAGGGGTCAGTAGTGGGCCAGTAAATCAACATGCACTCTCCCAGCATAGGGCTCTTTCACTAGAACACTTTAAGTATAGGCATCATGGCAAAATGATAAAAAAACTAAAATAATGCATGGGACCCTATGTTGAAATTACTTTGATAAGTTTGGAAATGATGGTATGGATGTTTTGTGGAAGTTTAAGCACAATTCAAAAACTTTTACTACTATTCCTCATTGATTAAAACCTTTCTCTCTTTGATCTTAGGGAAATACTTTTAATTTTCAAAATTCTATATTTAAAAAAGTAGCCCGGGACCACCTATATTTCTTTTTGCTATTGGGTTGAAAATTATGCAAAGAACCTGGAGGAACGTTTTGGTGGAAATTCAAAAACTTTTGATCCATTCTAGACAGCCACCTGAACAGTCCTGAAGATATACCGCTGGACTTTAGGGAGTGATCATTTTTTTAATGAAAAAACCAGCCTAATTTTAAATAGACCTCTATAGGTAGTACCAGTAAGGATATGCGCTAACCTGACATACACAGTATTGAAATATTAATCTGCAGCATGTAGCAGTTAAAGCAGAAAGTATTATATAGATAATGACGTCACAGAGGACCAGAATCTATCTAGACAGACTCAGTCAATCTTTATTGATTGGTCTAGACACAGCTACAACGACTCCTTGATTGGTTTGTCGGTAATCTACACCAATCTTAGGCTGTCTGAACGGCCAATTAAAGGCCACTCAAGGGCCAATCCCAGTACAGTGCAGGTGCAGACGATTTTGTGTTCTCTATTAGCTAAATTTACATTGGCTTTTGTGGCCTTCTTAGTAACTCCTTTTATAAAATAAAATGAAAAAAACGGTTTGCAAATACTTCATATCAATCATGAATATATCCTCAACCTTAAATTGACTATCTGGTGTCCTATAAATGATAGTCAAATGTACTGTGTTTGTATAAGATTAGATAGGCTGGGTATGTTTCTGGTCCTCTGTGACGTCACTCTCTACATAATACTTTTCTACTTTAACTGCTACATGCTGTAGATTTCAATAGTGTATATGGCAGAATATTGCTAATCAACACCAATGCTATCGATACAAAGTCACATAGCATTAAGCTGGTCTTTTCTTTTGAAAACAGGGGGTAGGTACCTGGTCAGCTGCTGGTGGGTTTTTGCGCAGAAATTGGTGTGCGCAAGTATGGGCCCTTTGAAGCATAGTAGTGAGGAGGCATTTTGGCTCAATACAGGTTAGCGTAAAACCTTATGTACAAGACTAACTTGCACATAAGCTGCACCCCAAGTACTCTCGTTCCCAAATCCTTCCGAAGGAAGGCTCTGGGGACAGCCAAATGACCTTGAACTTTGAATTTTGCTGGGTCTGGGCAACCCCTGCTGGTAGGCTGGAACCAGCGAACAGGAACAGGAAATGGAACCAGAATGTATGATGGTAGTTTTAGGTAGTTTTACCATCAGCCTTTCTGCTTCCATTTCCTGTTCCTGTTCGCTGGTTCCAAGCTACCAGCAGGGGTTGCCCAGACCCAGCAAAATCCCAACATTTGGCAGTTACCAGAGCCTTCCTTCGGAAGGATTTGGGAACGAGAGTACACCCCAAGCTGCTGATCCTATTAGCCGCGCAGTGCCCATGTGAGTACGGTGACTTTAGTACTGTACTATAGTAAGGAAAATTCACATAAAAGCACTACCTGGTAAAAAATGGCTAGTGCATTAATGCACTATGAGGAGGGCATTTTTGGTATCAAATTCTATTATCCTGACCACTTACAATAAAAAAAAGGTATCACTCCTTTAACATTGAATCAGCATTGAACCAACATTGGCAACCAGTTATCGATGTTCATTCAACGTTCTGTGCCCACTGGGATCTACTACTGAGCCTAGTTCATGTATGGACTATAGTCCAAGTATCCCCATGGGAGGAGATATGGAGAGGAGGTGATATGCAAATCTACCAAATTGTCTAAAAGTGTCTGTGGCTAGTGCACAAATACAAGAATTCTGTGTGATGATACCAGTATTATGGGGATAACTGCTGCATATATAAGATGTATACTGAGGGAATTCTCTCCTGGTCTGTAGTTGATCATTCCCTGAAGCACTCTGGGAAAAGCTCAACAGACAAGAGGAGGGAATTGAGAGTGAAATAAGCTTCATGGACTAGAAGAGTGGACGTTCTGGCTTGGTATAAGTGAACAACACCACGGTCAATGAATGAAGTGCGAAAAAAAGGACACGTCTTGGGCCAGAGAGAGTGAATAAACAAGACACAGATAAGCGATGTCTCTCAGTCTGACAGCAGGAGGGTGGCAAGTATTTGGAAGTAGTTCTGGTGATGCAGATTGAATCTACAGGCACAGAGGGCAGGGGCCATGCCGGATGTGGTCGGCAATGGCAGAGATAACACAATATTGCAGTCACCACACGATGTTGTGTAGGCCAGTTACTCCTCACTGGTATATGTGTGGTAGTCAGACTAGTCTTCCCCTGTATCTGCATTACAGGTAGTACATGGGACCAAACAGTTGTTACATGGGAAAGATACTGTTTTATCAAGACCGTTTTTATAGCTCTAAATATGTTGTGGTGTTTACACAAAAAAAAATTATTATCATGTACATGCTGGCATACAATTGAGTTACATTTTGATTGCATTCTGGTGTTTCAAACAATATGAAGAGTGGACCTAAAACCCTTTTTTAATACCCTTTTTACCTTCTGAGGATTTTGATTTGACCTTTTTTCATTATTCGTATTTTCATTCTTAACAAAAAAGAGAAAAGAAAAATCACTATTGACATTTTGAGGCATAATGACTCGTCTTTGTCCTAAAACTCATGTTGACAATAGTGAACTTTTACGTTCATAAATGAACCTTTCATGTGGCCCGTTTGAACTGATACATTCATTCTCATGTCCTGATCCTACTACTGTGTGAAAGTGTTTTTTTAATTCTCTTAGGAAATACGAAATAAACAAAACAGCATTATAATCGTCCTTGTACCAAAGGGGGTTCCTTCATTTTTACATGTACACTGTAAAAATATTCCGTTGAATATACAGAGAATCAGTGTAAAATTTCACGGTGATTCATCATAACATATCATTACTGTGAGGCAATGTAAAATCAATCAATTTTACTTTGAATATCTGTAATCCAGTACAGTGAAACACCGTTTATTTTTACAGTGAAACACAGTTTATTTTATGGTGAAGCTACGTTTAATTGATTTCAGTTTTATCACACCAGGTGGCAGTTTGGTTCATGAAGAGATTTTCCTAGATGCTAGGAACACCATGTGGTGATAAGAAATATATATACAGAGACAGCTGTAAGGTTTACTCTGTAGCCATCCTAGAGTGACTTCTGGTCATGGACTGGTATTACAAAGTGTCATGAAGCATTCTATAAGGCTGTCATAGACTAATTCCTAATGATTAGGTCTGAAGTCTTGACACTAAGATGATATTGCTGATTGGTACCAAATTGGGTTTGGAACCATATTGAGCATGGAGTTAGGTATAGGAGGATAAATGAACTGAATAACACTGGGACAAATCAGTTACACAAAATACCATTACAATTATTGTTTCAGCACTGAATCAGAATACAGTGATGTTTTGTATTCTGTTAAAATAACGGTGATTCACAGTTCCGTAGAAATAACGGTGACTTTGGGAAAAAGGGTGACTGTGAAAATAACGGTGAAAATCCGGCACCCAGTGGTGCCAGTGAATCACCGTTATTTTAACGGTACTGAGAATCACTGTTAAAAAAATTTATAACGGAGATTTCTTGTTTAAAAATAGCGGTGACAGTTCCGTAAAAATAACGGTGACTTCGGAAAAAACGGTGACCGTAAAAATAACGGTGAAAGTCCGGCACCCAGTGGTGCCAGTGAATCTCAGTTAATTTAACGGAATTCTTTTTACAGTGTACAGTCCTTAATCATGTGGTGTAAATGCTTTTACATACTACATAAATAACCTTCTGAGGCAGTAATCATCCTACTCCTACAAATATGTATCTCTCTTGTCAATTCATTCCTCTGTCTTTTGAAATATCAGGTTATTTTTAGCTCGCAATGAGACCAAAAGCTGTAATTTCAAAAAGAAATCTCATTGTTCATGTTCAAATAATTCCATTTAGTTTTACCTCAGCCCACAGTGACTGGCACAGGCTGAGTGGATTTAGCAGCTGATTGATTTAGGCCCGGTCAATTCGTTGCGATGAGAGTTGGTATTTACCAAATTTAAACGATTTCTGTAAAACCTTCCAACGTGAGAAATCCTTAATTAAGACCATCTGCCAATGTAATTGGATTTAGCTAAATAATGTCTGCACATTATTTGAGAACAAGCAGTCCATTATACCTGCAGTTTCCCCCAACCGTTCAATCTCACAACCCGTTTGGTTGGGGAATACACCAGAAGAGGTATTCGGCACTATAACCTTTCACATTGATTTAGTGATGGCGTAGACGACTATGTAGGGGGGGGGGAGGTCAACTACACTCTCATTCCCAAATCCTTGGGAATCTGGCAAAAACCACATGACCTTGGATTAGGATTTTGCTTGGTTTGGGCAATACCTGCTGGTAGGTTGGAACCAGTGGGCAGGAACCAGCATTTTCTGGTTCCATTCATGGTTCCTGTTCGGTGATTCAAAACTAGCCACAGTGATAACCTTAACCAAAGCAAAGATCCAAGTTAAAGGTCAACCTGGCTGTTACCAGAGTCTTCCTTCAGATGGATTTGGGAACGAGAGAAGTAGAATGGATGTGTGGTGGGAAGGTAGCCTCAGACATCAGTAACCCAGCAGGGGAATGGTAATACCATCTGTGGCAGTCTCAGCCATAGGCAAAATAACACACAGTAGCTCAGTTTGGACAGAATATCTCTGAAGGGATTATACGGACAGTGGACAGGGGTTGATATTCCATGCTGGCTCTAGATATATGTTAATCATTCATCTAGAAATTTAGGCTTAAGAATAGAATTTCATGTTTTCGTGTTTCCAGCGAGATAGTACACGGTTATAGGCATCAGGAAGCCAGGAATATGGGGAGGCAGTTTTGATTAAATCCCCGCTCCCATATCCATGTGCATAGGTCAGTTGCTCCCAGGCCAACATTTCTGTTAGTAGCCTGGAGCTGAGTTCCCGTCGGGGCTGTTGGGATCACCAACGCTGGTTTCACCCCAATATATAGATACGGCTCTGGACAGTATTTGAAGTAATGGTTTGCCACTGGTCACGTCAATTAGACGTTTATGTATAAATATTATCCTTCAGTGGGTGACTCCTTGGGACCAAAGGTTACAGTGGCCCTAGGGGCTGTGGGCAGTGCAACAAGAGAATGTATCATGCCATGTGGATCCCACTAGCAGCACCATCAAAGCATCAAGGAAACTCCCCTACACACCCCAGCTTCTAGCCATCCAGCCACCTCTGAGGCATACAAGTGGAAGGTCGCTGTCATCCTGTCAGTGTTTATGGAGGCTTTGAAGTGATAGGTCGCTTGGCCTTAGTGGGGTGCTGGCATTGAACACCGGCACGGCAAACCAGCTTTGTAGGATTGTCGGTCTGATGGAGTGTGCTTATATGGTGTTTGAAGCGGGTCTACATTAAGGGTCACGGAGGTTGGTGAAGAACTGCCTTCTGTGCCATGGTAAAGTATGACCAGATATAAAAGAATCCAAGATATTGCACCCCACAACCAGGACAACCTGTATAGAACATGCTTTGAGCAAGAAAGGGAAGGGGCAGGTGGAAAGCTGCTAACAACTTAGGATTTCACCTCCAGCTTTCAATACCTACACAATATACATTCAGGCGTCGGTAAGATATTATCCCCATTGCAAGGATATTGATACTCCATTGAGGACCCTGCTCTTACAGATGATATAAATCCCAAGTTTTTCCTGACCCCAAGCATAACATGAAATCTCAATTTATAATGAATCATCTGACTGCATTATATCCAATATGTAGAGGCTCCCTCATGACCATTGCTGACGTGACTTGATATCATTAAACTTACAGCAGGTTCTGATTCCAATCAATAGTAAGCTGCCCTACCTTAGACATGAGCAGTAATCGTGAAGTTATCAAATGCTTCCCATGAATACTATTACCATTGGTCTATCATTTCTCTTGTATCTGGATGAATGCCAGTCTCCAGCATTGTCTGCAGACGTCCCTCCTCATAAGGCAGGGGGGTATTCTGGGATACGGACAGGACTACTCAGTATATACAAATCATTTACAAAAAGTTAAAATAGAATGTCAAACTATGCTACCTGAGGTTTGGCTATACATGTATAGTATATCCTTACGCCCAGATTGGACAACATAAACATTCAAAAGAAGAAAAAAAGAAGGAAAAAGCGGGGGTTGGGGGGGGGGGGGCGGAGTCCTCCATTACACTGAAAACCCAGAGCAAGGAGCCTAGTCATTATGACGACCTAGGTAGTCATAATGAATAATGGCAGATGGAGTGTATGAATATAGTCTCTAATTAGTTCACTTCTTAATGAGACACATCCTGTGCACATATTTGGGGTAGTCTTGATTGAACTAAGTAGCATTACTTGTTATAAATAAGTTGCCAATTGCAACGGGTGAGAATGATGGCCCCAAAGGTATAGAGACCACTCTGCTCCCTGTCACCAGTGTATATCTCACGACAGATATAGTTATGCAAATATTAAAACCAGGTGGCAGTAGTATGCCATAAGTAGCAAGTGAGGAATAGAATTATGTACCATAGGGTAGTCATTGGGACAACCTAGGACTTGAGAGTTGTCATTACTGATGACTTTAGGTCTTCAAATGGACAATACCTAAATTAACAACTTAAGGTAGTCATTCTGACTACCTAATTATTGTGACTACCTAAGGTCGTCATTATGACAACTTTGATCTGAATGGCTCAGATGGGTAGTCACAATGATGACCTAAGGTGGTCACATTGACTACCTAAAGTTGTCAGTTTTGGTATTGTCAAAATGACGACCCTGAGGTTTTCAGTGTACATACTGACTATGGAAGATAGACACACTAGGTGGCAGGAGCTACACATTCAGAGCTTAATTATAGATTAAGATTGCGTTCTGAACGTTTGTCTGCGCACCCAGGAGAGTCATCACGTACGTCTGGCAACTATAGTTGATGAACCTGTTGCCAAAGACTGATGTCTGTGCCCACTTAGGCCTTCTCAACTCCGCCTAATATGGGGCATGTACTAGTTACAACCGTGTTCTCCGGGGACGTACGTGCCCCTTCTCATCGTTAGGGCTCGACACAGTAGACTCTAGGATGGATAGCAGGCTAATGAGAACTGCCTTCAGACATAAGGACGAGCTGCGCTAGGGAGTGGGCCTTTCTTTTAGCAAACAGGGGCAGGAGCGGAGGGGATGGACATTTGCAACTCAATTAGAAATATTAGTGTTGTATACACAGACCTTTCAGCTGAAAGTGTGCAAAACATGTTAAGCCCCCCACGCCCACGAAGAGTATGAATATCTTTGCCCCCCCCCCCCCATGAGCCGACTTTAGCCTTAGCAGTGAAATGGCCACTCCTTACGTTCGTGTCAACATGCAGTAGTATACAGGATGCGTATATCAGCACCACCGACCAAAGATAGGATGGCCAGGTCCTCACCGTAATTACCAGTACAGGACAATCTAAGTGTAATCAATAGTCCTTATGTCTGCTTACTATCTATCCTAGAGTCTATTATGTCGATCCCTAACGATGAGAAGATGCGCGTACGTCCCCGGAGAACACGGATGGAAACGACTCTCGAGGGCAACCAATATTTAGCATCATAGAAAAAGTTTAGTGTACAATGAATAGATTTTATTCAATTAAGTAAAAGTTTGTGAATTCAGTTTAGGTAGTAAGGACGTCGTATAGTATGTAATATCGTATGTGGATATAGATGTAGCTGTAGTTCTAGATGTGACTTGTCTCAAGTAGCCTGCAACCTACACGCCATCACATACATAAACTTGTACCACGAGTCATACTGGGACAGCATTTCTAAACAGCACCATGACCTTGTTCTTGAACTGTTGCTGGGTTGGAGCAATCCCTGCTGTTATCTTGGAACCAGCGAACCGAGACCGGAACTGGAACCAGTATGATCGATGGGAAAACCCCACCATACATTCTGCTTCTTGTTGACTAGTTCTTTAGAGGCTACCTGAACTCCAAGTTCAAGTTCGAAGTTATGGTTGCCAGAGCCTTCGTGTAAATTAAACTCTTTATTCAATAAGAATTGGAAAATAGTTAAAAGGGAAGTTTATCAGAATACGTATATAATGTGGATCAACACATGGAAAGGATTCAACTCTTGGTTGAAAAGGGAATATGATAAAACAAATCAAGTCCTTGCCTGATGTAAAAAATCAAGTCCTCCGCCTAACGGAACATTCTATGTATATAAATGCTGTGGAATACAGAAATACAATCTATACAGATCTATACAGATCTATAATGGTTATGTATCTCCTCAGGATAAAAATAACAACAACAACAAGGAACCTTCGCGGGGGATTTTTTGTTCTGGGTTTGGCCACCATGGGGCAGCAGAATGACAAAAATAGAGAAAGATATGCCCAAAACTGCTTTAGGGCACTTTATCTTTGAGAATTAATCAATTATTGGTAACTTCCATATTTGGAATGTAAATGGATAGCTTTCTATGGGGAATCGACAGATATTGCACTTCCTGGTTGCCATGGAAACCATTCCATATTTTCTAAATGGAACATTTTGGTCCTAGTTTCTTGAGAGTTCCATCAGCTACTAAAAACTGTAAACAACCCTTGAAAATCCCTCCTGGAACTAAATCTACATTACATATTTACAATTATTTATTATTCTTTATATTAGCGAATGTGCCATTTTTAAAGAACAGGGGGAAGGAGGGAGGGCGGGGGCTTTTCAAATGAATTTCATCTGTCCGCCACCACGTGAAAGGGGTCCAAATAGTTTCAGTCCTCTCCAGCAGAGTTCAAAAAGCTTGGTCAAGACCGGCGCTTTTTCGAACACCCTGCACTTCTTGAGCTGGCTGTATATATTACTCAAAGTGGTCCACATATTTTGGTACCCCTTTCAGAGATCCATTTCTTTTGGTTTAATACCCCCTTATACCCCCCTTCCCCTCTCCTCCCTTATGAAAAAAATGACCCCTCCGGTAGCTTAATAGAATTGGCTGGGCGCAGCTGTATCCGATGCTCAGCAGTCCAGTCATCTCATAGCGGCATATGACCAAAGGCGACGGGTCGGACGTGCCCATGTCACACACATACTGATGACCGCGACAGTGTGCCCCTCACCGGGGCCTCTCACACTGAAAACCTCAGGGTCGTCATTTTGACAATACCTAAATTGACAACTTTAGGTGACGACCTTTGGTCATCATTTTGACAACCTAAGGTAGTCACATCTGATCCATTCAAAACAAAGTTGTCATAATGACAACCTTAGGTAGTCACATTAATTGGGTAGTCAGAATGACTACCTCAAGGTTGTTGATTTAGGTATTGTCAACTTGAAGACCTAAAGTCATCAGTATTGACATCTCTCAAGTCCTAGGTTGTTCCAATGACTACCCCATGCTACCCCATGCTATTATACACAGAATGTGCAGTGGCACAGAACTGCCACCCTGTGTTAACATCTGTGTTAACACTGGGTGGCAGTGCATAACTATTTCAATCACAAGCCATAAACCAGTGACAGGGAGCAGAGTGGTCTCTATACCTTTGGGACCATCATTCTCATGCATTGGCAACTTATTTATAACAAGTAATACTACTTACCGTAAAACCTCGCGTATAAGCCGCGGCCAGTACGCAAATCAGATCGCTGGTGCGGCTTATAGGATCGGCACAGAGTCCAGGTGCGGCTTATACGCGAGTTTTTGCTCCTATAGTACAGTACTAAAGCCACCCTATTCAGATCGGTGGTGCGGCTTATAGGACCGGCCCAAAGTCGGGGTGCGGCTTATACGCGAGTTAGGCTTATACGTGAGGTTTTACGGTAGTTCAATCAAGAGTACACCAAATATGTGAAAGAGATGCCTCTCATTAAGAGGTGAACTAATTAGAGACTATATGCATATGCCATTTTACAGAGCACCTGCCATTATTCATTATGACAACCTAGGTCGTCATAATGACTAGTCTCCTGCCTCTGGGTTTTCAGTGCATCACCGGGAGCTGGTAACCCGGCAAATTGTACAGGAGCGTGGTCTCAATCTAGAATTAAAAACGGGAGCAAGGTGATGTCATACCACAGGGGTGGATCCAGGGGGAGGGGGGCATAGTAGGGGTGGGGCATAACGTACGGTTGGTGTGAATTTAGGTGGGGGGGGGGGGCGCAAATAATGTAACATTTGACACAAAAGCTAGGAATAGAGAATTTTTCCTATAGCACGCGCCCCTCTTTTCAAAATCCTCTATCCGCCACTAAAACGTTGGTGTAATGTTAGCACTCCAATGTTGGCACAACACTAGGAGGATATCGCGCTGAGGAACTTTTAGAAGGTACATGAGCCTATATTTATCATAATTACCCTACCTATGTAGGGGGAGTCTAGAAGGGTACTTTAATATTCATATAATCAAAAGCCGATCCCTATTTTTTCTGGTCGAGTACGTTTTCTTTACACACAAACATGAAGATGACACCCATTAGTGTTAAGAAGGGGTACAGAAACAGCCTTTGGAGATCTGACTCCCTGACTACAATATCCTCTGGTCACGGACCAACCATTTGCGTGCTGTCACGAATGTGCTAAGTGGCAGGAATATGAATGAGGGGGGAGGGGGAGGCTAAAAAGCATCTCTTTGATTGATACACATCTGAGGAGGGCAAAAAGCACCATAATACATCAAATGGCACAGGCAAGGTAGATTCAGGAGAAGAGGCAATTGGATGAAAAATGGTAGTCACTGTCCATGCATCCATCAAAGGCATACCCACGGAAACTAACTTTGATATGCCTGTGTACTTGTTTTTTTCTTTGAGCTTTTCTGGTTAAGGCATGTGAATAAACACATTGTACACGTCCTTTAGATCTGGACATGGATGCTTTCATTTGGGTAAGAAGCTAATTAATGAGTCTCAGCCAAACCTGATTCTTTTACGACCATTCTTCTTTACAATAAACTTTATGATCGGGTACATTGATTTATGTACAAACTTTCAGAGGCATTTGGAAGGCACTAAGAGCTCTAGGTTGCTTCATTATTACTGTAAAGTTTAGGAAATATGTATACCAGGTCACTGCATGTTGATGCCTACTGCAATGTCATCCTATCGATTTTATCGACTCTTCGCTGGACTCGCACTGCGGCTTAGTGCAACCTAGATTAATGTGAATCCCCTACAGAGTAGTAAACCGACTAGACCCAGATTACTTAAAAGGTGCCACAACGCAAACTTGTATTACTGTCCGGGGCCCCATTAGCTCAGTGAAAACGGGGTTTGGGCGTCGGATAGAGGGACCGTCGGCCAGTCATTTACGTTATATCAAGAAACTGTTAGAAATGGCCTGGGGGTATTTCTGGTGGGCACTTATGGAGTTGTTTTTTTTTACCATAAACGGTAACATCTTCCTATAGCTCACAACTTTTTTATTTCTTCAATTTCTCTTAACCTAGGCTTGGGAGAGCATAGTTTTTGCATGAAGAAGTAAGACCCAGCCTGTATGGTCACCATTTATCACAGTTTATAGCATCTTGGTCATGCATTTCTACAGCATTTTTTTGAAAAGGCCATAGTCCATAAATTGATTTATGGAGTCAGTAACTTTCTTGTGGTCCGTAGGTCAGCTCCATAAACGAGAAAGGCCTTCTTGCTGAAGAGGACTGAAAAATGTACTCAAGGGAGAGAGGCTACTAAAGCCTCTGGAATATATATTTTCAAATCTTCGAACTTCTCCCTCCAGGTGCCTTTCCATGCGTTCCATTTATGTCACGTAGCTATGCCACACATACATATATGTCACACACACACGTTACCTCCAACCGTATCACCAACTAGTCCCCGAGTTTTAGTAATGCTTCCATCACACGTTATACCCTTTTATAACAAGATCCTTGCTAAATCTGAGCTGTACTTCTACATGTTGCAGTTACTTTGTCCCAGGGTGCTAATGGGGATCCCTGGAGGACGGTAAATAATTGGGGCTCTAATCCGCTGGAGATGCATAAGCCTTGGGTCGGGTGCGGAGCTAGACCACACCCTTTACTCATACCACGCCTCAAGGGATATCTGCATGTAGCCCAGTCTCGGGCCCCGACTGTATATATATACAGTCTGGGAGAGTTCTTATGTATTGGGTTGTACTGGATATCAACCAATCTGGACATCATGGGTTCCAGTC
Source organism: Harmothoe impar (assembly GCA_947462335.1). NCBI lineage: Eukaryota > Metazoa > Annelida > Polychaeta > Phyllodocida > Polynoidae > Harmothoe > Harmothoe impar. The sequence continues at coordinate 31,172,200 of OX381704.1, forward strand.
CCACCTTGGCACAATTGGTAGGAATTTTGATGGCTGTACAATACACCTCCATTACACTATTTTCTCTATCTAAATAATTAATATGTAATATTGCTATGCCAGTATAGGGGTATTCATGCTTCAAATGGGCCAAATAAGTAATGTAAAAAAACGAACCTACTCTTTTGCCAAGGTGGGATTCAAACCCATGAGGCCAAACACAACATATCTATGTCATTCATGATCATGTGACCATGGCTAACCAATCAGTAGTTGAGCTATATCTCATTAAGAAATGATCCAGGATCCTGGATTATTTTCTAAGTAGGTTACATTTATTAGATACAAAATTGTCCAGGCCCATTACAGCCTGACGGCTGCAATGGGCCTGGAGAGCTCGAGGCTGCATGTAGCCTGCCTTCCCTGAAGCATGTATCCGGCTGCAGTTTTATAAGTGCATACTCCTACTTTATACAACGGCTCGTGTTTCATCTCTACAGGGAATGGAGTGGGTAGTGCAGGGGCATTTCTACTTTTAGAAGAAGTATACAAAAGTAGAGATCCTAAGCTTTTCCAAGCTATGCACTCTGCACATGGAATATGTTGAGCGTAGTACATAATGTAAAATACCCTTGGGAGAAAATGAGAGAAGCAACTGATTGCGAAATATGACACACACACAAATATAAACTTTCAACGCCTGTACTTACATCCGGATGAAGGAGATCATCTTGAAAGTTACCAAATACACTGTATAATTATATTCTTACAACAAGCCAAAGACAACCAAGGGCGAGTTGCATTTTATCTAAAGGAGAGGAACGTTTGTGAATATGTTCTCACTGAGGAGGGGGCGTGCTAATATATTTTAAAATCCCTTGAAATTGCTGGCCCAAAAGGGCCTAAATTTGCACCTGAGAATGGCAGGGGCTGCTCAGTAGTAGCCCCAAACTGAGAACTGAATTGAATTGGATTGAATTGAAACTTCTTTTATTTATGCTGTATAAAGTAGGCACAGGGCTTATTTGATACAGCTGTGTTGGTTATTATTTCCAGGTGAAATGAGAAATAAACATATAAATACTTGAAAGGAAAATGATATGTATCCAACTGCTGCAGGGCTGTTATCAACGTTGTCCCACCCCTGCATCTGCAGAGGGAAGTCAGTGGCAATATGCACCACAGCGAAATGTGTATAGACAGGCTCATGAGCAACTTATCTTTCTCCTGTCATAAATAGTTTTTGTTTTTTTTAAATGATGCCATTTCGCATTACCCGTTCCAAGCCACATGATGCCAACTGGCATCACCCGGTATGAACCATAGAGAACCGTATGAGCCAATTGGCATCATTAATTAGCCCATCAAAAAACGACAGGATAAAATATCCCCCTTTTCTTTTTTAACTAAGTGCAGATGTTTCTTCCAGCCCCATATGTATCTTATCCATTATGTTATCTTCTTAATGGTATATCTGAAGCCAGTCTATAAAGAAATCTCCCTTTTTTAGAATCATAGCAGTCTGTGATAACAATAGTTCATGATATGGATGGGGTTCTGGGGTCAGGGTTGAATGAAGATGCGTCGTGTGAGTTCTTATAATACAAATAAGCGTGCACTATCCAGGAAGCTCTGCTGATTTGTGTGTCGTTTTGCAGATATTAAACATAGGTATCCACAGGATACAGATATAAACGAACATAAAAGATGCAAACACCTGTATATATTTCAAAACCCAGCAGTGAGAACAGCAATTTAAAAAGCCAATTACTAGTATTAGATGTTAATATGGTCTTTTGTTATTTAAGCATTTATATTATTTCCCCAGGCCCTTAATGCCCTATTACCTCAATAGCTGGCAGAACTAGATGGCTCAAACCTCTGATCTATGTTGTTTTGGCTATTTCTGGCCCTTTTCAGGCTTATAGCCCTACAGAATAACCAGTTTTGCACCAATTTTTTCAAAAATTTGGTATATGTGAGAAAACATCCCAACAATTCAGGATTTTTCTTTTTTATGGGTATTGGCCCAATATTTTTCGTTTTTAGGCCCTCCAAAGGCCCAAAAACCCTTAAAAACGTCAAAAACCCTTGATATGACATGTTTTGCATGTCTCCCATGTCTACTAAGACAGTAACAGCCTATCCCTAATATCATTTTCTATTAGGCCTATGGTATAGCCAATTGATTCAGAAGGATTTCACTAGATATGTACCGTATTTTTTTCTCCACAGCCATTTAAGTATATATTGTCAGCAAAATTTTCAAATGTCCTTTCATTTTGATACCACTATACAGTAAATAAACAAGATCCAAACAGTATCCCTTGTACCCCAGATCGTGAGGTAACTATTGTGTCTTTTGCCAGAAAATGTTGAAAAAAATCTAATATTCCAGCCTCCAGGACCAAATGTGTATTGTGATACTTATTTTGGTCTCAGAGTCATCCTCTTATTTTAGTCTCGGAGTCACTCGCCTTGCTGATAATAGTAAAACCCACACAGAATTGTTAATATCCTATATATTTTAGTTATCTTTAGTGCCACTGCTTCCTATCCACCCCCTCTAATGTTCTAAACCAGAAATCTGATGATTTCACTAATTTAACCTACATTTATACAATATTTTATTTTGGTCCCGGAGTCATCCGGGTGACTCCGAGACCGAAATAAGGTGAAATAGCCGCTTTTTAGGCCAGTACTGTGCCAAGTAGGTTCAACGAAGGATCCTAATGGTCCATATTTCCTAAAGTATATACCATCAGGATATTGTAGAGTGATTTTGACAATTAATTGAACCATTTTCAGTGAACTAGGGTAAAGTGAGAGTATGTTGTTAAAATTTTAATATTTTTGATAAATCTTCAATATTCATCAAGCTGTATCTCAAAAACTATTTTTCTGAGGGTATCCATTCTTGGTATGCCTTAAGATATATGTTGTCCCAGTTTGTAAACAAAGTTATTAGTTGCTGTTATGTACTTTAAGACATAATGTACATAATCACCTTATTTTGGTCTCGGAGTCACCCGAAAACGGACAATTGAGTTTGTGAGGCAATAAAAAATGAACTGCTGGGGTTGGAGATGTATCAAAAAGTGTTCCAAGGAGCCGAGATATATACCTTTCACTAATATGAACTTGTTTTAATATATTAAGAACTTTCTGATTTGTCCTTCCTCTATCCTAAAACAACGTAAGTCAGGAGTTTGAGCCAGTTACTGTTTCAAGTCCTAGGGGTTGTATAGATTTAGCCTTCCCTTTTATCGGCAGTATTTAGAAGGTCTATACCTGTAGGGCCTACTAGTCATAACTACTGGTGGTGTAGATCTACCTCGTCTCATAGAAGAGGAATGACTAACCATTCTTTGGATCTCCCCACTATATAGGAACACATATTATTGACATTTAAAATTCAGTATACATGTATCATTTCTACTGTGCTAACTATAGAAGCCGTGCTTCCATTTCCATGTTGCCATACATACAGGGCAAAGTCACACTGACATATTGACAATCTCAAGCTACTAGGGCTGAGTAGTACTAGAAAAGCTACTGATGCTGTGTCTGGAGAGGTGTATTTAAGGTACAAGGCATTTCCTGTAATTATGGAGAGTCATCAGGGTGAAGGACGGGCTCTCTTTCCCTATCAAGGACATGAGCTGATGGAACCTACACCTGGGTGGAGTCCGGGGAGGAGGTGGGAGGAGGCACGAGGAGTAGGGGGAGGCACCTCAACAGGCTTCGTTATCATGTGTTAACACGCTTCGAAGGAGAAGGGTGTGTTTTGGGGCCCTCGTTAAGGAGCGCCTCTAGTCCTTTTGGTATAGGCTAACTTTTGGGCCGAGATAACTGCAAATCTGCCTAAGGGTCAAAGTGGATTGCCAGGTACTAAAATAAGGGGGGGGGGTACTTATTTGCTTTTATCTATTGAAATTATTTTCAAATAAAACATTATGCACCTCAGTTATACTTGTTATTGCATTGCGCTGTGGGTTTGGTAGTTCTCAGATGAGAATTTTAACACCCTTCCATACCAATTGCCTATGTACAATATCCCCGTTGCAGGTCCCGTATTAGTTGTGAGATACGCCAGATAAGCGTTGGTGTTTTTCATGAAAATCGATTTCCAATTCTTCTTAGTTTATGCTATGGATCTGTCCCACCTTCCAAAGGTAAAGGTATTATTTCCTGTAAATCTTCCACGATGAAAGTAATACTATGTTTTTTTCTGATTTGGGCCCGTTATATGATGAGGTGATTTTCAAACATAGCTACTATGGAAAAGGTAGGCCCCCGCCCACCTGTACATACAGATGCTTACTACACTCTAAGAACAGTGTGTTACGTTTACACACTTATCAACACGCTTTTCTGCAGCCACTTTAAAAGTGAGTTTTAACACACATTTTGGTGTGTGTAACACACTACACACCACACACCCTTTGCCAAAAGTGTGTTGAACTCAAATGTGTGTTGCAAACTTGTGTGTTGAAATCCTTATGCATGTTCCCGCAACACACTGATCTTAGAGCGTAGCACATTTCTTGTAGGATCAAAATCAAAAAGGATATAGAATATAAAATATTTAACATCTGAGGGATTCGTCCAGAAAATGAATTTAGATAAAAACAAAATTAATAAGGCGTATTACTTGCGATAGAAAAGGTTCCGTCAGATCAAGGCACTATGGGAAATCTGATTGAATGGGGAAGAAAAAACTTGGGTCTCTGAGAGACCCACTGAAAGGGATAGAATGACAGTACTCGAACTGATAAGATCACAAAGAATCGAATAACCATTTCAAGAATGCACCGATGGCCTTGTCAACTAATGGCCGCGTCACCTTTCTCCCTTGAAACCCGACGGATTGTGATGCCAATAGGTCAGGTTTAATGTGATTTAAAAAGATGACAGAACTGTAATGGTGCAACCTGACGATGCTCAGGAGATCACGAAAAAATCCACCCTCAAACTGTCTATTCATGGAACAGCAATGACCCATACATGCTTGGTCTTTATTCATCCTTGAACCATGAATGCGAAAAGATATAATAGGACTGTGAAGGTTATTTAAAACACCTACTACATGATATTGTGGCTCAGTGAAATATAAATGTATTGTACTCAACAGCAAAATTCATGCAAATTCATTTTAGCAATATCAACACTCTGACCCAACCAGGGAAAAGATCCATCCGTGGGGGGTTTTAGTACTGGCTTAGACATACACTAGGGGCACCAAGATTACCAAGATGGCAAAAGAGTGCATAATTCAAGTAGAGATGCTTCAGGATACTCTTCTGTGTATAATGCAATAGACTTCTTAGAATTATTCTATCTTTGCTGCCAACAGTCTTTATTTGAAATACTCAAAACTGAAAACACACTGTAAAAAATATTCTAGGACCATTTTATTTTGTTATTTATCAATAAAACTGATTTTCATAATTAGCACTATTGATTATGAGATGCAATGCTTTTAGAGCCTATTTACCATTTCCAGTAATTGATATGAACTTATCTTTGAAAAGTGATTCCCACAGAATTACAAGGAATTATTTAGCTCATGATATCTCACCTAAAATTTTATGACACCTAACTAATTACAAATTCCCTCCCGGTTGGGGTTTTCCCTTGCCTGGTCACATGCAGCCCTATAAGTATAGTACTTCACAGGGTAGTAATTTGCACTGTGAACAGTTTGTAGATATTCTTTGGCACCAGTGGTTATGTTGTTGACGTGTGCCAACCTTAACCTTTCTCTGTTAGCCTACATTTTGCCCAACGGTCTATCTTAGTGGTCATCAAATCAATGATATATGCCAGACTGGTCAGCGATATATGGAATATTTGATGGAGGAATGACCAGCATTTTAATAGAACTCCTCCTCTCATACAGCGTATCCATACATACGCTTAAACCATTATAGCACCTTGTAGAGCTTTCTTGTAAACCTAATGTAGGGAAAGACAACTTTTTTCAAGGTTGTAAGGGAACATATATCCCTAGAAATGTCGGCTCACGTGGGAGGTGAATCACTATCGTGTGCTGTATATCTAATGGCTTAAAGTCTCTCTTGCAAGAGAAGTCAGGGATATAGTATAAATTTCCCTTGGCATCCTGAGAATTAGTGGGTCTAATTTCCCTAGGCCGAGATCGCAAGTCAGACTGGGAGTAGATGGAGCCAACCAGTTTTGATTTATAGTCCGGTCATGATGTTTGGCCTTGAGGGTCCAATGGTGGAGAATCAACAATATAGGTGGGTAAGTGTCTTACACCCCATCACACCAACCAAACACTAACAGATGGTTACAAGGAGATGACCAACTGATGACATGCATGGTTATCTAGTGCTGCTTTAGTATAGTCAATATTTTTTTTAAAGCACCTGAGTGATAAAAACACACTGTGTACTCTTTATTAGATCATAATTATAATTATATGCGAAGAGATTTCAAGGCATCGTAACTTGTATGAATAGCATTTCTGTTGCGCCCTGTATACAGAATTAAAAAATACATTATTGAAAATGTCTATGCAGGGAAAATGATCTGTGGCTTCTCGCTATTAATTTGAATCATTTCTATGTCACTCTATTTATATAGCCCTGTCTGTATGCAGCTGGAAATGATTGTGCATGCAGCGCTATCTGCAGTATTTCTTAAAGCTAAAAGTAAACAAATTTGAATTGTTTGGGTGTAATCCCTCTAGAGCATTGAGATCCTCCATGGACTAATTAAAATAATTAAAGAGGACTAATCACAGGTGTCCTGATTAACTTAAACACCACCAATGCCTCTTGAAGAGAAAACTTCACAGTGATGACTTGTAAACTTATATCCACGAACAATTATTCGATGTTGAATTCATGTTGCTGAAACCTGTAACATGCACTCGTACCTCAGAAAGCAATGTGAGATGCCTCATTGCTATTAGCATCCAGATCAGTATGTGTTTTATCATCCAAGGTTCAGATGATCAAAAGTTCAATTCCAGATTCAATTTTCACAAGTTCTGCCCAATTGGTACCGTTGTATAACTGACATTCTGACTCTCGCGATTTCTGCTTCACCATCCAACCCCTACCTCACCTGGAGGGTCATAATTGAATTTTCGTAAAATCCTGTCATGAGTCTAAATCTTTTGTCACGCCAAATTTGACTACGATTGCGTCAGTTGTTTTGAAAGCCTGGAGGCTGTTCACGAAAGGAAATTACATGTTATAATTTAAAGGGCATCGAAATTGGGAATATCGCAATAAATGTTAGCAGTATATTTGAGGTATGTCAGAGGCTTGTAATATCCGTCTTTAGAATCCATGTTTTTAATGTAATGTAACTCGTATTCACAAAGTAGTTTAGCATGCATAAAGTATGCTCAAGATGTATTTAGTGTTCAATTGGGTAAAATGCTAAATATTTGTGATTCTACGTTCATCTATACAAAAAACATTCAAATTACCTTTCCGAGGCATCGTTGACAAAATTGCTTAAATACTACACTATTTGTACTACTTGTATAACATTTCCGTCTTGTTCTAGTCTCTCTTTTTCTCTCTCTCTCTCTCTCTCTCTCTCTCAGTCTCTCTCTCTCTCTGTCTGTCTCTCTCTCTCTCTCTCTCTCTCTCTCTCTCCCTATATAAGATTACCTACCTTCATTTTAGGAGAATATGGTGGCAAAGGTAGGTAAATGCATTCCATTGTGAGTAACAATGAGGGTTTCCCAAGATTGCACGATAATAATAGCCTTCTTGAGAAACATTGGCTCCCCCGGAGGTAGTATATCTTGGTAGAGATCTACCCCTGCAGCCTACTTAATAAAAGGTGAATCACCTCCTGTGCTGTATATCTAATGTCTTAGCCTCTGTTGTAAGGTTAATGGCCTATATGTAAGACCCAGCAGGAACATCAATATCCCCCGTGGTAATACCGAACGGATGCTTCCCACGCCTAAAGCATCCAGGCTCCCCATTATAGTCTGTCAGTGTACCAGGGCAGGTGGGCATCTGCATGTCAGTCAGATAATAATGTAATTATAATATCATCTCTAGATTAAACTCGAATCAATGCCAGAGCTAATGTTAATCTGTCAAGTGGCTGGGATCTCAACACAGCCAACGTCAGAGCCACCAGCGATATTTATAGTTATGTTTACTATCCTGCAGGATTATGAATAAGTGTGCAAAGCTGGATAGGTTCTGCAATAAAGTGTGAGAATGTATGAAGGGCAAAAATAACAGATGTGCTTCAGGCGCAAATGAAAGGGGGCTTGATAAAAGGGGAGCAGACATTTTTCACGGCCCTGGCTGGCGTCTATCAACTGTCTATGCCTGAGAGACAGTATAAGAAAGGATCTGGGTAGGGGGCATTTTCTATATGACCTGAAACACTTTTAATACTTCTTAGGATATGGGTAGTGGAGAGACAAAAGCCTAGCTAGCTATGAACAGGAAACACTTTCGCTGTTAGTTTAAATAGAGTGGAATAGAAAATGCCTAACGATAATAGAATATAACCAAGATGTCATAGTATGTTGCTTTACCACACTGCTAAATAATTCCCCTTTTACACAGGGTTAGTTAAGCAGTCAAGCTGCTAAGTATCTTGAACAGATATACATTTAAAACATTTCCTAAGTATATCATATACTGCACTTTGATGCTGCATTTTATTTGATGGTAAGCATGGCTAACAGGAGGGGTTCATATGCCATGGGAAATCAGAGTATGGATTGCTGCTGTTATAACGTAGCCTGCACCTGCTCTAGATGGTGGAAGAAGCTCTATGTCTACCGTATCAATATTTATTATATTGCCTGGTTAGTTTATATTCTGCAGCATGTTAGAAATATATTAGGGAGAAAGGATCTGCACCCGGTGCTACATACGATATAACATGGATGTAATTCAATGTTCGCATGTGGTGGTCACATCAGGATCAGCAAAATACCATGACAAATAGACAACTGTCTGCTTCTTCTTGTCGTTACCTCCTATTGGGCACTTTGGTTTTCCTGCTCAGGATGTCCGTTACATTGACCTGCTGATCTCCCAAAGGCTGACTGACCACATAAATAAGCAATAGCGGTCAGTATCAGGGGTGCAATAAGGCATGGTGATTGATGATTGAGGGGAAGCCACATGCTGAACCGAAGACCTGCGTCGTCTCCTCCTGCTTTATATAACATGAGCCAATGGGGTGAGTGAGGAGAAATACAGTGGCTACATCCATCCTGTCACTTACACCGCAGATCCCATCTCCACACCTCAGCAGTATAGCCACAATGATGGATTACACTGGAAATTGAGGGTCTTCGAACTGGTAAAGAAACACCGCAACCAAATGAATCATATGGCTAGCTCAGAGTCGTATCTATCAGGATTTGTGAGATAGGTGATTGTGTGAGTGAGCGAGAGAAAGTGAGGAGAGAGAGCGAAAGAGGGAGGGGGAGAGGAGAAGGGGGTGCCGAGACAAGGTGGAGAAAAGGGCGAATCGTTGTAGATATGCTGTGACAGAATAGTCAATAATTTTGACACATAAGTACTCCTATTGCAGCTTCGTGAATTATGACTGAAAGGAAATATAATACATATTCAGTCTAAAATTACAATAACATTGCGTGATTGTCAAACTCTCACAAAAACATTGTTCATTTAGAGAGCATGCACGTATATCAACCTAAATTAAGACTTTAAAACCCCATCTGTCCAGTGTATTGGATGTGATATGAGAAAGCCTTAGTGGTTGTAGTATTTCCTCCATCCTTCAAGTTTAGGCATATTAGTCGTGGCTGACTGTGGATAAAATTGATCTTCTGTGTTGGTTGCTGGCTCAGTGGTTATGGATGGGCTTAACATGGGAATATCGCCCCAGGGGGACCTTGTCAGAGGTTGTTTGATGGTCACTACTACTCCTGTCTTGTATGTATACCAACCTCACACTATATCTGACAATGCCTAATACTCTAAGGAAGAATATTCAATAATCTTTGGGAATATAACAGGGATATTAGGATGGTAAATATGGCAACCCCATTGATTTAACCATGGAACACCCCAGTGAAATAACCCTCCTCAGTGTTTCATGACCTTCATGAACTTTCCTTCGTTTTCTTGTAGGTCTGATTACCAATGGGTACTAATGAGTTGAGATTATGTTTCTCTCTGCAATACTAAGAAAGTAAGAGTAGCCGAAATTCTACCCCGAATTCTCAAATGGCCATCCACGCAACTGCAGTAGCAATAATGAACAGGATAACCGTAACTACATTACATGTGCTTGTGACATCTTTATTCAATTATTAAACAGGGCCAACCGTATCTTTATTCAATAAGGAAATGTGCCAGTAAAGGTCTGGTATGAAGAAGCTCTGACAATGTACAGATGTCAATAGATAAAACCTTATGTATTATGAAAGGACCACGCTGGTTAAACCAAAGGGAAGCAGTATACATCTCCTATATTCAACAATGTATAATGCATTATAGCTGTGCGGGATGTATTCCTTAGAAAATAGATCAAGCACAGGGTAGAACTTGAGAAATTACTTCTAAACAAGATACAGTTTCCATGCATACTGGAGGGAATCATTGGAGATCGTATTCTAATTGGAAGGGTAAGAAAGTAATTTGTGTGTTTCAGGTTACCCAACCTTAACTAGCAAAACAGGGCAGGTGCTAGATATTTTATCCAATATTGACAGATATATTTTTTGTACTTCATTTTGGGCTTTTTTTTAAATTTTAAAGTTGATTAAATCGCCCATGAGTCAAAGTCACGGTCCATGAGTCGAGGCCGCAATCCGCGAATCAAACAAAGTAAAAGGAAATTTCAAAATCGACCTGCCTATCCTAGACTTTCACACCATATAACCTGAAACCAGCCTTTCGCTTTTTTGTCTTGATTGCATTCAGACAAAGACTTTCTTTTTCATTTCCTTAGCATCATGTGCACGCGTAGCACTCATGAAGTTGGGACCGACAGCTGGGAGACTTTTCTATATTTCAAATCAAATTCCTGGTGTTAGCAAAGGACGCTCCCTCCCCACACCCTACACCCGGAATGATTGGACACGGGATGCTGCAGGCTTAGCTTCTAGCCCACTGAAATGCTGCTTGAGATGCTCTGGCAATATCTGTGCAATTTTCTTTAAGCGTCTCCTCATACCCCGGACTACTATTTGCGCCTGCATTAGCAGCCGCTTGCAATTTGGATATTGCCTGGTACCAGTGCTGATCTGGTTCAGATGACTCAAGGTTGATTTAGGGAAAGAAACAGTTTTCTTGGCTAACATCATATGTATATATGATATACAATGTCATGTATGTTCGTGTATATGAAACTGTTAAAATATATCATGCAACACCGAATTAATACTGCTCACTATGTCCCGTCAATCCAACATCTGCTCAACGTGTGTGACTGTCAAAGTAATAAAGCTGAGGAATTTGATAGCAATGCAATTATTCCCACGTCGGGCCGAGCAGTAGCATGCAGGGAAGTAGGATGCAGGAATGGCCAAAATCTAAATGGAAGTCCTTTCCTCGTCCTCCTTTTAGGTTGATAGCATCTCGAATTATCTAGTAAACCTCAGGGAAATCATCTGAATTAGGTCAGTGATGTAGCACTATAAGTCCCCACACCCTGAGAATTGGGTAGACCAATTTAGCTATAGGCTAATGAGTATATGTCTAAGTTCCGAAGTCTGACTGGGCAGTACATTGCGTTGACAAGCCCGCGTTTGGCTTCTAAGCCATATTTAGTGTCTATACTCATTAGTTTGGATCATGAACAGGGTAGAAACAGCTAGAGGAACTCCGGGCCTCTATCTCTAAATGGTTACACTATGCTTCAACTAGTAAATTTGTTACCATGGTTACTTCAAAGTTGGGAGCCAGTGGATTTTCCTTGGATGGTTGTGCCGATTCCTATACTCTAGCCAATGGGAATTCCCTAGCAATGCAGATAACTTCCTTGGATTCACATGGTTCTTTGTAAGCAGCATTACCTTCAATTTTACATTGCCAGTTTGTCTGAAAGTAATCTGTTAAGTGTGAATTTTAATGCAGCTGTGAACTCAACAGAAGGGACGTCTGTTCAATTCCCACCTCCTCTACATAAGTCCCAGACAACCGTTCCTTGCTCCCCTCTGACTCGTGATGTAGGGGCAAAATGACTTTGGCCTTTAAGTGGCCTTGGCACCAATCGTGGAAATCTAGCATTATATGCTCAGCCTAGCAGCCACTCACTCATGCACTTATAGGCAGATAACAGAGGTCATCGTGATTTACTGTGCCCAGATAACAGGCAATATAAGGTACCAAATGTCCTTTTATCGCTGTCCATACTCGTTGGTGGGCCATTCCATGGATAAAATACACTGCAAGTTCCATATTAAATCATCTCATCTGGCGTGTGGCTGTTTGATGTGAATACTTCATGTCCTTGGATCGCGTTTCATGGCCATAAAGGCCCCACACCAACAACAACAACAAACAAACAAAAAATAGTTCAGAGTGCGTAATAATCTAATCATGAGACATCATGGGCAATCAGTCAGAATGCAGTGATTATGCTGCCCAGTTATGTTGGTAAATGCCTGTGCAGAACAAATGAGTTCTGGCTCTTTTCTATCAATGTGAATGATTCCTACCTTTTATTCCTACCTCATTTCATGTAGCTAGTTGGAACTAATTTGCATGGGCAGAGCAATTTGTAATAATTGTTGAACTTTAATCAGAAAATACATTTGTAAACGAATTTCCATTGATTTGGTGTGGTCCCTCCAAGGCACTGAGTTGAAATAATGAAAGCGGGCTGATCACAGGTATCCTGATTCAATTAGAACACCACTAGTGGCCTCAGTGGTTTCAGCAAAAATATTTGACAAGTTGATATAAGCGGAATCGTTTGAAGCGGTCGCCGTATTGATGTCCTACACACATGCAAGGACTCCTTATGTAAGGTTGGTTTTGAGTATGAGTTAACGTAGACACGTTAAACCCGTTTATTTTATCCTGGTGTACAGTGTATTGTGGAAAACACATTCCCTTTTCAGACACAATGGCTGAATGGGAAAGGCGGGGGGGGGGGGGGGGCTGATCAATCATTACGTAGGAAAGGCAGAGCATGGCATGGGAAATGATCCTCAGTACCAGATGAGGAAGATTGCCCCCCCCCCCCCCAGGTAGACACATGCCACAGCCAATTGTTAATTGCACCTGCAGATCATGTAGAGTAAGACAGAAGGTAGTGTACTTCAGAGGTAATGGGGTATGTACCATCATCATTTGTCGTGAAGACAATGTTTAAGGGGACAGGTGTCCATGGAGAACTTGTCCCATGCCACTGGTGATGTATCTACGTGTTGAATCCTACTCAACATAGAGTAGATTAATCACTTTTAGACGTTCGTTTCTTGTGTGAATCTGATACTTTTCCACTACAGGATTTGTATCTGTTTATTTTGTTTAATGCCTACTCAGATTAGATTGTGGTAGGGTGGGAACCTCCTATTCGTGTATCATCAAGAATCACTTTTGTTCTTACGAAAGATTCTGCTTGAAAATATGAAAATATTCACCTGAAGTCGCACACTCCCCCCCCCCCCCCCATTTGATTAAGGGAATATTGATTTTCCGATGGTAGGATCGCTCATGAATATTAATACGAGCATCATAGTCTTCTCCAGGTGTACATGTATACATACTACGTTTACAGGAGGGTTGACCGCTGGCTATGGTTGATAATATTATATAAATGGGTCATGGATGAGCATTTGAAACATTGATTAACCAAATCGTCTGCGACAGGAGGTCTATAAAACGGATAAGTGAGGAAGACAAATATCATTAAGTCCTTATTCGTTCAGAATTACCTTTCCTTATAGCATACATAAAACTAGTCTGATGTTATAGATCAGGACTATTTGCTGCATCCTATGCCTCTTTTTCATGCTTCAGAGGATCACCCTTCGTGTTCAATCACCTATTTCTGTCGATATTATAATAGAGAGTACCTTAGATGTGGATCAATACAGAGGGGGAATTGTTGGAGTGTCTGGCTCATGGTGAAATTGGTGTCCGACTCGGGGTGAAATTACATGGTCAACTTTAATCAATAGCAATCTTCTAATAGTTGACCTTTCTGTGTGTGACTTTTGTTCATCACAATCTTATTCCATATATCGCTGCCTGAGGTATTGGATTCCCCAGGTAGTGTTGAAAATACTCACTAAAAGTGATATCAGAGACGAAGCTTCCGACAGACAAACGGAATTTAATGGACATGGTAATTTACATTTAGTAACACTTAAATGTCAGACGCACTTTCAACACCATTCGTGACCTTTGATTGTAAGTTATTTTGAAATACCCGACACAACATGGTAATGAAAATGAACCACTACAGTTATTGGCAATTTACCAACACACCAATACGAATACAACGTCTCATTAGCTGCCATCATAAAGTACACTTTACTGGGAAGGAATGATTTGCTTGTTCTGCAACATAGGAACATAGGCCTAACAAGGGTGTAAGGGTGTAATGCAATCTTTGCGTGTGGCACTCACATCTCCATTTACAACAAATTAAGGACTATGAAGACTCCATTACTTGTTACATCCCATTGGGGGTGTTGTCCCCTATCCAAACCTGCTGTTCTCACGGTCAGTATCGGGTAGCAATCAGGTGGGCGGGATGGATTCTCTATAGCGATAATCGGTTTTCTCCGTATGGGCGGCCATGTTGGTTCTGAGCTCAGAATTTCTCGCGATTAGACAGTGACCATACATTCATACACCTTAGCTTGCCCGGAAGAAGCTGCATTACGAGAGCAGAACCAAGATCTCATGAGATTGCTGGTGTCAATGTAGACACGGAGGTTGCGGGAACAGGTCCACACCAGCTACTTCGCTATAGGGAGAACACTTGCTTAGCCAAAGCCCGGTATCTCTTTCTGCTAAATCTGATTAGGGAGGAGGGGATTTTGCAGTAGCTACATGCTGGCTGTGTCTGTGCTGCACACTCATTGGCTAACTCTTAAAGCCTCACTGGGAGTGAGAGATGATTACATTGAAGATTCTACACACGTCCTTTGAACTGATAAAGAAACACCGCGACTGAATTGATCGCATTGCAGTCAAGGTTGAGCGGATTGTGTGTGTGTATGTGTGGGTGTGTATGGGCTAAAGAGAAAGGGAAACTGCAGAAACTGTTTTTCTAGATGTGCTGCGACAGAGCATTCGGCCAATCTTCAGTATTAGGATTTCAAGAGATATGTGATCTGGCGGTAGTACGATATTAGGTCTGTGCAATATTTTAGAAGTGCTTATCTGTGCCAAGTCTATATATTGAATGTGAAATGGAGAGGTCCAGTGGTACCTTATCTCCTCTGTTATTCACGTTTAGGGAGATTAGCTGTCACCGGAAGCCTGGCTCAATGTTGCATGTTGGTTACTGAGTCTACAAGTATGGACGTTCTTCACATGGGGAAATTGCCCCAGAAGGACCTTGTCAGTAGCTATTTCATGGTGGCTACTCCTAAGATGTGTGGGGCTGATGCTACCTTAACAAATATCCGATATACTGGTAGTCTGTGTTCTGATATAGAGCAATTGATAAACTTTGGACAAGCACAAGGTAGCTGCAAAGGATAACCAACATTTTTGTTATTCTATTTAGCACTTAGAAATGCATTATTATCTCAATCGGCCCAAAATTAAGTTATGAAATAAACCCAATGTAGACTTCCATTAGTCATTTCCTTATTAATTTAAAGGCCCTTTATCATAGGAAACCCATATGTCATGAAAGCTTGATAAAATACTGAATTGAGGGCTTTTTGGTCGACCTATGGATTCACTGTGAGAGCATATATGTGTTTTGATGTGTCATACTGCACCCCTTGCTAGTTTTGATAAGCGTCGGTTCTCATTTATGTATTTTGTGTGCTATTATGGTAGTATTTATAGACTAAAAGAGAAATAACAGACTCCAAATTCCTCATACAGACTTACAGGCACATGGTATATGGAAACTTAATGAAATTAAAGAATCACCCAAAATTAGCTGGCAATGCATCTTTAATGAGAGTGTGGGTATAACCAAAGGCCCTGCATCATTAATACTGAAATATCACCCACACCCTCAGAAAAGTGAGAGTCATTGTCGCTAAAACTACCCTCACCTGAGAGTCAGGCAGTTCCTGACCCTCAGGTGAGGGTAGTTTTAGCGACAATGACTCTCACTTTTCTGTGTGTGCAGAGAAGGCCCTCATCAGAATTGTTTGCGACTTCATGGCTCATTAGCAGCTATATATGAAGCCACCCTATCAAGATATACGGGTAGTCTGCCAAGCAGCTTAATCGGCCCATTACTGGTTATTTAGAAGCCAGTGGGTACTTTGCAACTAATGATATATCATTGGTGTCAATTGCTATTCGAAGGTTTTGTTATTTCTCCTAACCATTTAAGGGCCGCATAGTATTTCAATGTGTTATGTTACTTGCCGCCATGATGCATGACCCCCAGTACCATGCCGAACCCGCGGCGATGATACACTCCCGAGGGACGGCATGATGCATGCATACAGAGCTGACAAGTAGACTCTGCATTCATAAATGAACAAACCTGTAGTTTGTTATGTCATGCCAAGCCTAGTGCCGCTTCCTCAGGACAGTAGTGCACGCTGCAGTCGACGCTTTTGGTGAGGTTTTACCTGCCATTATCAAAGATATTTCCATACCAACAGCAAAGGGGAGTTCTGCAGAGGAGGAGATTGCTGCTTCTATATAAAAGAGAAGCTTTTCAGGGTTCGCGCTAGCCATTCGCCAAATCGCCAGTGGCGAATTAAAACTCAATCTGGCGAACCTCCCTGCTATTGGATTCGCCAGACTGGCGAATTCTGCCACAGACTATTTTTGAGGCATTCTTAGGGAGGGTTGCAATATATCATGTAACATATCGTTGGAAAGCTCAGGTCAAGAGAAAAATAGCCATAATAGCCCCATTTTGATATGTTAGGATTGTGAAAATTTCTTAGTCGAAAAATTAGAATTACCATCATTGTACTCGCTCAACTCTGACCAGTGAGTTTTCCCCAGTTTGATATCCCTCTGATATCTATGTTTCCCTTGAAAAGTCTGTACTGGATATATTATACAATGGCATCACTTATCAGCTGCTACTGTCGAAATAGGTATGTAGGTCCTTGTATCAATGAACAAATGAAAATGGAATTGATAAAGAGCACAGTGCATACAGGCATGGAACTTCTCAGACTTTCTGACGCTCCATGGGCCATTTTCGAGCTAGATGTAAATCCAGGAGACATTGTTTTATGTAGAAATGATTCTAGGTTCAGGCAATAACAACAACTAAATTTAGTGGCAATTTTGTCAGCGGATAAATCTCAAAATCTACCAAGACAAAAAACTGAGCTTAAGAATTACCCCCTCTTCTCAGATTCCGAGAAAATACCTTCAATTCTAAGGGACATTGGGAAAGAACGAGAAAAGAGGCTCTGTGTGTGGTGGGGGTTCATGGTCATGATTTTGACCCCTCTAGCAGGGGACCGAGACAACTGTGCACGAAAAAATGTAGCAACTGTCCCTAGTATTGTTACAGAATGAACACTCCCTAAGGCAAAACTGTAAAGGAATTCTTATGTATGACGTTGCATTAACCTGCTATACTCTGTAAAACTGTAAAGGAGTCAGAATTGATATTATAGGGAACAGTAAATGACCACTACCTAAACATCAATGATTAGATTTTGGTACAATGCTCCTCATCTCACTGAAAAAATAAACTTGGCTCCAGACTCGCCGAAGTGACTGTCATAGAATAAACGAGTCAAAAGTTGTCCAACCTATCAGGTTACCATCCCACAAATAAAATCTGGAGCTGGCAAATGTCGGGTTTTGGGCTGGCACATGCAAAGTGGGTCTTCTATCTCCAGCTAGAAGACCTGCTTCCTTGTCGCTTAGACAAGTTTTTGACTTTTTATTTTATGATAGTCCCTTTGAAGAGTCTGGAGACAAGCTTACTTTTCAAGTGCTTAATCTGGCGAATTCATTTCGAATCTGGCTAATTCATTTTGGTACAAATTCGCCAGACTGGCTAACCCATAGAATGTCCTAGCGCTAACCCAGCTTTTAGATATGATAGAAGCTCAGCGCACTCAGCGCCAACAACCGTTTCTACAATCACAATGTTTTTAGTACCAGGTACTAATGCATTTTCCTGTTCTCTGAATTGGACCTCTGAACTTATGTACAGCCTGTTCCGTGTAGTTGCGTTCTTTCCACAAACATCATTGCTGTTCTGACTTTATCTTGATTAGGAGATACCAAGAGGTTATCATTCAGTCCCTTATGTGAGATTGGCAGCCCTGGGAAACATTACCCAATTCTTATTAAACGTTGGGGACGTGGGTGGAACTCCCCTCCCGGCCTGATTGAGTGCATGCAATCAGACCAATCACCGTCCACAGCCTCATTGTGTGCCTGTCCCAGCACTGCCTTAATTCCAAGGCAGAAATAAGGGGCCCCAGGCGGGTTTATTGCCTATAGGAGGATGAATACCTAACAGCAGAAACTCCAGTAGGAAACAATGGTTGAATGTTCAGCCCTTGTTTGGCTGTGGGTGGTGTGGTTGGGGTATTCCATCATCATTAATCCACCCCCTTCTTCCTCCTCAACACCCCACACCAAACCTCCCACATCACCCCGGATACCCACAGTCACACACTGTTAGAAGTGATGTGTAAATTAACAGAGAATCACTGCCAACAAAAAATGCCAGGTTTTCACCAAGATACAGTTACTGTATTCTCCTATAGTCTATACATAGAATTTCTTAACTTTTTTCTTAACTATTGTTGATCCTTGATATATTTCTCCATGTCTCAGTGCCATCTTAATTGTAAGTATACATTTGTATTTGAACACGATTAGTTCAGCACCTTTGGAAAAGTGTGCCACCTATCTAGTGCTAGCCTGGTGGTCAAAGGTGGAATATATCATAGAGTTTAAATGTAGACAGAAAACAGTGTTTCACAATATTGCTTTATACTGTTTCACCGTACATCACAATTGCGGTGAAACACTGTCAAATTTAGCAGGGATTCTCCATTTATTATTTCGACAGAATATCTTCATAGTGCCTAGCTGCCAGCACCCACTACACAGAAAATCTAAACTCCCCGGGTCTTAGTCTGAAGTGACTATCCCACATTAGTCATAGGGACATTGGTCAGGCATGGCCATGTGCTATTTAAAAATGACTACGGCATAACCACAGAATATGACCAATGCCTTACTCAAAAGGACTTACTTAAAACTCATAGAAATGGAGAAGACTAAGGTGAGTTGATCAGTACTGACGAACCTGACAATATTAACTAACCTATGTTGGCCCTTTAGGGAGCCAAAAATGACTAACTTGGTTAAACCTATAGTGACTGAGAGATTGGTCGATTAGGGAGCTAAAGAATATCAGTGTAAATGGGGTAGGGCGCCACACCATGGACCCTGGAGGAGCCCGGGTCATCTAACCAACACATTTCCGGAAAGGTGGATGAATCAGGTTGGTGGACAGGCAGCTTCCTGTGCAAGGATTGTTGGGATCTACGAGGGCGCGGAATCCGCAGGATGTGAGGTGGGTGGGGTGGGCGGACGTGATGGCGTGAGGTCTGATGAGTAGTGCTACTGGGAAGGGCTGAAGAGATAAGTGGGGCGTGAGTATTGGCGGGAGCAAATAATCACTGCCTGTCCCGATACATTGACTGTTATATGGGCGAACTGTCTCATGCCACGGTACCCCCGGGACATTAGCTTTGGTGTCCCCCAGAGCTCGGTGCTAGGCAGACCGCTGTTTATACATACATGTGTACTATATGTTAATGATACCCGACAAAAGTTAGCACTGCGATATTTTGATGAAACACATGCGGATGATATCATTTTGACCAGTATGCATAGAAACCCACGAATGGCGGCTAGAAACTTGTCCGTGTAAATCGAAGTAAGGTCAGCTAGGGATGGGTAAAAGTATCCTCACTTAACTCTTTTAACTGTAATGATTATGCATTACCAATAACTATAGTGGCTCATCTTCTCAGTTATGAATATACTTGTGTATAGGTACAGCCATTACAGTCAACTCCCTCCATTCTGACCACCCTTGGAACTACTAGTATCTAAAAGTGGTCGCAATAGGGGGGGTGGTCACACTGGGGGAGTCAATGTATTGAAATATCCCATTTCTGTGAGCCCTGTAGCGAGAACTCTACCCCAACCACCCCGCCCCCTTCTTTTCGTATAGCTTATGGTCCTATATCCCTAAACTCGACAAGAGCCATTTTGGGGCTTAGTAACATAGGCTTAGAAATCGACATAGTGACATGAGTATTTCATTCGATTGAACACACACTCACATACACCTGACCAGTGGTCGGAGTAGGGAGTGGCAGAAGCCCCCTCACACCTTTCCAGTGGTCGGAGGTGACAGGGGGGAGAGGCCACCTCAAACACCTGCCCAGTGGTCGGGATGGAGATGGAGAGAGGCCACCTCACATACCTGCCCAGTGGTTGGAGGTGAGAGTGGCAGAGGCCACCTCACATACCTGGACAGTGGTCGGAGGTGAAAGGGACAGAAGATACCTCACACAACTGACCAGTGGTCGCAAAAGCGGAAGAAAAGTGTGATTTGGGACTGAGAATATAGTGGTCGCAGGGTGAGGTGGCCGCAATAGAGGTGTGGTCGCATTCAAGTTTTATTACATTAAAAGAAAGGGGATTGGTACTTTCCAAAAGTGGTCGCAATGATGAGGTGGTCGCACTGGAGAGGCGGTCGTTAAGCGAGAGTTGACTGTTACATTACAATTTGACTCGATTTACATTAATTTACATTATCCTGTAACAGACCTCTCTATAACTAATTGCATTTACATACGAGCCATGCATATTGTACAAGTTGGTAATTTCATCCCAATAGTGGAAACCGTACTTCCAATGCTCTGCTTTGTGCAGCTTCTAAGTGAGTACTTCAACGGAATAGTATTGCATTAACTATTCCATAGCTGTGAGGGCAACTGAATTGAATGACCGAGGCATTCGCATGTATATAATTGCGATGGGGGGGGGGCTATTGAATCATCTATCAGATCATACTCCTGTGTCTTCTGATATTGTCACTCACATACTTAGAACTAAAAGTCCAAAGTTTGAATCTAATTAGTCGGATTTGAAGATCCATTTGAAAGTAGATCTATGAATGCGACGGTCGTTAATTAGACGCCAGCTCAGTGTACATGTTAATCTTAACGTTAGTAGTAGAAGTATGTGCCTTCCTATCGCTCTTTAACATGGGTAGGCCTGTAAAGTAGGATCAGCCATGTGCTGCTTATATTTCCTGCACAGTTATGTCAAATTTCATTTGTATCCATGCGCATTATCCTCTTAACATAATACAGAAGGTTACCTCCACATGTCCCTTTGTATTCTTGCATATGCCACTCCGGACCATACTCATATGGAACTGCTGTCAGTAAAGGCTTCATTGACTGAGACATGCATCTCCAACTTCTGTCATTTCAAAGTCTATTATAGCTATAAAATGTACTATAACCAGATCGCACAATGCAGTATTAGCTTCTTTCTCCATTGAAGACTTTGCATATTCACCAATACACAACGCTACTAGTAGTGTCACAATACCCTTGTGTGTCGGGGCCCCTCCAAATCACACTGTAGCCGATGTAGGCAAGCGAAATGTTGTGTATTTGACTGAATTGCTACTATTTGGGAAGATTGTATTTCGGGATGGTACTTCACAATAGAAAAATACTGCTGGAAATACGCGCCCACATGTATACAAAAACATCTCCATAATAAGGTGATGAATATTGGTGATAAAAGAATAATAATTTATGAAGCCATGCATCATTTGCGTATACTATTTCCGCCCGATTACGAAAGGAATGTACTGGTTTCCATATACTGTACATAATTGCAGTTTCCATATACTACTCACGACTGTCTCCATTCTGAAATTATAATTTTCCTATACTACTTACTTCTCCAGAACATCCCCATTTAATTCAGCGCTGACATGATTCACTACTCATATTAGGAGATCAAGATAAATTATGTGAATTTTGAAACACAATGTCAAAGTGTATTGTAGTTGACTTTGACAGATGAGTGGGGGAGGGGCGACAGAATGAGTACTCCACCCTCAGTGAAGGACTGCCCTAGGATGATGTAGCAGCATACGGACATGTATGTAGGGCCCCGATTCCCACAGGTCTCATCACACAGGCTTATGGCATTATATCACTGCTGTCTAGTGTCTACTACTGAGCCATAGACCTTTGACATTTTCATAGGTCTAGCCCCAGCTCCCACATGCATACACTGTAAAAAGTCGGTTGCCATTTTTGTAGGTGTAGAGAAGATCCTACTCTAGGTGTACAGTTGATTGTAAATAAACAGTAGAATCCATGGTTAATCTACAGTAGATTCTACCGTAAATCCATTCTACAGTAGAATCTACTGTAGATCTACATTAGATTCTACTGTGTACTTACACTAACTATCTACAGTGTACATGTCCATCAATCAGAAAAGCGTGTTACCTCTTCTCTGCGCCCCCGCCTATGTTTGTGTTTCTGTTACTGTCTTCTGACTCTGTGTGTCTGTCTGTCGTGCTGTCTGTCCGTCAGTCTTTCTCGGTCTCTCCCTCAATTTGTTATTCAGGCTCTGTCTGTCCCCCTTCACTGTCTGTGATCTTAGTCCCTTTATCCATCTGAGACACTCTCGAGGTTTAGCTTCTAAAGTCCGATTTGTTCATTTTCCTCTTTAATGCACTAAAAAGTATGGCTTGTGATTGGAGATCAATGGGACTAGCCTATTCCAGTCCAGTTTACAATCTTATAAGTGCTGCCAGTAGGGGATTACCTCCTGCCAACATCGTTTTTACATGAGAAGGAACTAACACCACTCATAACAGTCCAATTAATTTATGATCAACCCCATGAGACAAATTGAGCCTCCTGGGAACTCCAATCCATCATCAAAAGGGACTACTTCCTTTCAAAACCGATCAAAAAGCACAAAACATGAACCTCACTTACCTTGAAAGTGCCTCCCTTATTCACGTGTTTTTTTCCATATCGGGGTTTTCCATCTCATATTTCATGGATTTCCTTTTCACATCGACTGAAAGCACTGATTAATATAAAGTCTGCATGATGGATTGTTGGCAGCCAGACAGGGATTGTTCTGGATAAATGGGAAAACACGAGACAGCGCGTGTGAATAATAGTTATAATCATACCGTTGTGCTATGATATGTTGGAAACCTGTCATTTCCACTGACAAGCTATTCCGTTTCAACGCCCGCTAATTGCCCGTTTGGCTGCCAGGTTATTTACAGACGGCATTAGCAAAACTGACAGCACCGGCCTAGATGTGTTCTGACGTCGTCTGGGATGAAAGTTTTAGATGTTTTTAGACTCGGATTACTTGGTATTCGCTCAACTACCCTCCCCTTGGGAGTGTCCTCCGGCTGTGGTACGAAGGGAGATTAGACCAGAGTGGACCGTGATCACGCAGATCCCAATGTAAAGCTTCAATCAAGTAGGAAGGAGGTGGCAAATCTTACGACGGTCATCATGTGGTAGACTTCACTCAATGTCTGTTCCTAGATAAATACCCAGTGAACAAAATCTATGGCTCCTTAACATAGCAAAACGTTATATAATGTTAAAAATCCTATTTTGACGTAGAATAACGTGTGTTTTTTTTGTTAGCTGGGTAGTTTATTTTGTCGACGTTTTCTGCCAATTCACACAGGCTCTTCATTTGGCACTCGTTAAAAAACGCACAGTGAAATGTGATTTATTGTGTGCCAAATAAAATAGGTTTAAATGTGTTAAATGAAATAAAAAGTATACTTATCCCCATAGCAACACGTTGATGGACTTTCTATGTCGCTATCATATAGAATGCCTATGGCTCTACAGTCATGATAGCTCCCCATGCGCAATGTACAATTGTATTATTCTATTACATCTAATTCTTGCTTTGAGCCATACTCACTGCTCGCGTCAGCTGCGTGACAATTACCCTCGTTCCCAAATCCTTCCAATGGAAGGCTCTGGTGACAACCACTATGACCTTGAGCTTGGATTTTACTGGGTTTAGGCAGTCCTTGTGGTTAGCTTGGAACCAGCGAACAGTAACCAGAAAGAATGATGGTAAAACTACCATTATACATTTTGGTTCCAAGCTACCAGCAGGAAAGCCAAGTTCAAGGTCATAGTGGTTGTCACAAGAGCCTTTCCTCAGATGGGTTTAGGAACAAGAGTATACATGACAATGAGCTCATTCTAGTGCTATTTTTCGGATATCGTCATTTCAGTCTAGTACTTTCACATTTAAGAGCTATGTTTAGTCAGTACAGTCAAGACACTGCAAACAGCTGTTGGATTCATGTCTCCTTTGATCGCTGCTGTAACGGTCAGAAAGAGAGAGAGAGGGGGAGGGGGAGGCGACCTCGGTCCCAGTCCCAAGATGGATGGTTTCAGTTTGGCAAGTATGCTGCCAATCGTGACAGGGTTTAAGGGCCCTAAAGTCGGCCTGGGGCAGCATCGACGTAGAGCAGCAACAAGGATGATGCTTCCTCAGCAAATTCCCTCACGTACCCGACGACAGGGTCGGGTCTGATGGCAGATGATGGATTGGGCATGGTGTGTCCTCTGACTCGCATACACGATATTAGGGGTATATCGGAACAGGGTGCATCTGCATTACCAGGTATGCATGAGGGAGGTGACTTAGTGGCAATACTATATCTATATCTATATTATTATGGCAAAGACAAGTAAAACATCTATTTTAAAGCTCAAATAACACGATTAAATCTTACCCTTATGAGTGTTTGAGTTTAGATTTTTATTAGATTTTTTTTTAATCTATTATCTACTACGGTAGTATGCACAACCTGTATTAAAGGAGACTTTTGTGATTTTAATCGGGATGGGATAAAGACAAGAATAGGAAGGAATCATATGAAGTCATCTGTTAGTTTCTTTATAATAATAAAACTTCAAAATGAGACGTAATAAAACAAACACATCTCATTTTCAAGTTCCTTAAGTCTATCTAAAAGCTCTACCCTAACAAATTGACTTTGATGGATTAAAAAAAACTACTCAGGTAATCCAGGTAGGATAATTACCACCACGCGTTTCATCCGCACCATTGATGATTGATGTAAGTACGTTATTTGAAAGCTTGTTGGATATTATCCTGTTGGCCGCACACGAGAGGCAAAGATCCATTAATTTAGTTTTCATAACACTGACTTCACATTGGCAAGCAATAAGATATGATAAATATCACCAAGGAATATTTTATCGCTGCTTGGTGTATAAGCGCATTAAGACGGATGTCGCTAGAAGATGAAATTTGTCATCATGATGCACCAATGCAGCCCCGGCGAGTAATTCGCCAGTGCTGCATTGGTGCCTCATGCTGACCCTTTGGGGGTGTCTTAAAGTTGGTATCCCAACTGTTGGGGTGACGAATTTCCACTTCCAGCATGGGGATAAGCATGATGATCTTGTAAGACATATGTGAAAGTATTAAAGCTCTATGAGAACTATTTCCATACCAAAATCCCCACACTGTAGCAAAAACGAATTTTCACTGAGCAGTCAAAAATAAAGCAATTAGCATGCCTCTCTTCTAAACCACAAGGTGGCAGCTGTGTATAGTGTTAACAAAATATTCCCATTGCAGACCCAGTAGCTCAACTCCATTCATGAACATATTAGTACATTGCCATCTGTACAGGTGGCAGCATATCTCAGATGGTTTGCTAATGCTTGAGTTTTCTCCATGAAAGCTGTAGATCTAGATGTTATTACATACTTTACATTAAAGCCTATACGACTCTTGGTAACCAGAATTAAGCACCCATTTCAGGAGAAAAGTGTACATTAAAGACTTTCAGGTAATTATTGAGAGGGGTCAATTCTAGTCACCCCAATTGGGATACCAACTTTAACCCCGTAGGGTCAGTATGATGCTTGAATCGAGCACTGGCGAGTTACCCGCCAGGGCTGCATTCATGCATCATGACGACCAAGGGCATGATGCATTATTGCATTATGCCGTCATTAAAGGGTTAAGTTCCCAATTTTATCTAGAACCATACTGGAAACGAAATACACAAACAATAACACGTGTTGGGACCTACTGTTATCGAATACATGCGTTCTGTCCTTTGTTATATTAAATGTCATCAATTTAATAGGCTATGAACTGATTTTCCCGCTTTCATCTAACTGAGTTGAAAGGTTGACGAACAGCCAAAAGCTTATTTCGCTTTTAAACTAGCTTGTTCTGCCACAGCCTGCTTTTCCTTTTTTTTAATAAATATTTTGTTGGATTTAATATAACATTTCAGTGTGATAAACACTCATCTATACTGTACAGCATTCATATTGACCCATTGGTTGATCAACAGTGAATTTACCAAAAGTGACTTTCCTGAAATTATATCATAAATATGTCTTTCATTGCGTTCTACAGTGATTGGGACCGGCATATCCTCACATGTTTCACTTCTCCTAATTCAGTTTGAATGTACTTGCAACTTGAATGTATTCACAAATTGTATCATTGCAGTTCATGTATACGTACATGTTTAACACCTCCAGTTTGTCACTGCGACCAAATCACCCTTATCAAAAGATAATACTGCTCCTCTAGAAGTTAACAGGCTAACGCAGCTGAGCAGTATGGAATCTACTGTAGTTTTACAGTATAATTATACTACCCCAGGAAAATAGGGCGAGCTTGTGCAAGTATTGGGAATATTCGAGCCAACAGCATTGGATTGGCTTGGGTATATGCTCGCACTAATTTACTGGGACGGTATAAGTGACATGGGCAGTAGATTCCATACTGCTCATGCAGCTGCGTTTACCGTATAAAAGCATGTAGTGTGTGTGTGTGTTTAATACAATATATAGCCGATTGCCATTCTGAAATGCCCTGCTGAGAGTTCCCATGTATGCTATGTATGTTTTAAACCTTCGCGTCTGGGAATCCACAGTCGGGCCTGCGCAGAATAGCGTGAATATTATAAGGGAGCGTTCATTATTTATGGGAGGGGGGGGCGGGCGTTTGGCAAAACGAATACGTCAAAAAAAAAAGACCCCCCCCTCTGAATGGGTCAAAAGAAAAAGACCCCCCCCTCCGAATGGGTAAAAAAAAAAAGACCCCCCCCCTCCGAATAGGTTGAAAAAAAATGACCCCCCCCCTCACCATAGACGTTTATAAATACTTAATAATGGCATCAACGACATACAAAGTCCACATAGTCCTATACTATAACCTATTATAGCATGTGCTTAACCATTATTTGAGGGAGTGGTTATAGGGCATAACAATATGGTGAATATATTTATGTGGAGAGCGCGCATTTTTCTGTTTCCGTGGCACGTTTGATATTTTTGCTAAAAATTGGTGTGATTATTTTGGTCCCCACCTACAAGTCCTGCTAATACTGTTTGGTAGAAGTACCATGAAATGGCCCAGCTCAGGGGCCGCGGAAGGTTGATAAAGTTGGGGGGCCCAGCTCCCAAAGCCAGCTGATGAGTGTTGGTTAGAGGGAGAAACAAATGGTTGTTTTGGGGCCACAAGCCCCAAGAAAATTTGGGAATTTGACCTTTATATTAGTGTATTCAGAGTGGTCTGAAGTCTACCATATGATCCTGGGAAATTTTGTAATTTTACATTAAAAATTGATGTGTTCTGAGGGACTTTGAGCTTGTCTTTCAAGAAAGTTTTAGGAGTTTTACCTCGAGATTGGTGTATTCTTGGGTACTCTGAGTCTAGAATGTTCATGTTTCCCAAAAAGATTGGCTCCCCTACTTTACTAGGCCCCCAGCCCCCCCCCCCTGCTCCGCGCTACTGCAGCTTAAAACAAAGATGTTTGATGAAGGGATGCTCTGGACATTATAATAGTGGCAAACCTGAAGAAAATTTTGAAAATCTAGAGGTCAATCGGCCCATTTTAATGTATCCTGGTATTATAACTTGCAGTTAAAGGACCAAGATCACTATTTAAACCTAGTTTGGTTTTCCAAAGGCTAGGATCAGTAAGAAATAGGGAGCTGAGGGTGAGAATTTGAAGTTGAACAAAGAGTCACAGGGGAATGTGTCTTTGTTATATAACGGCACGGATCAATTACAATCGCTTATGCCATCAATGGTATGCATGGATGTTACGTGCACCATAGTTGATAACCTTTATTTGAGGAAATGCCATAAGGTACCTGCCTTCAATATTCTAGTGTGTGGTCAGTATAACCAAGCCATGGGAATGCATTGACTCCAAAAAAAATATAAGCTTTAAAATAGTGATGAATAACACACTGATAACCCTGCGGAGCATCGGAAGCAACTTGACCAGAACCAAATATAGAGCTCTAAAAATTCTGATGAGGCCAAGTAGCGATGAGTAGCAATGATTATTCAGTGCCTGATTTCTGTTGAAGCCAAAGATGAACTTAGAGGGAGATTTAGAAATTGGCGACAGAAGGAGTGGCATCCGCAGCAGAAAACTCTGTGGATCTGGTGGCTATTTGCTACATTTCAAGGCATTCGGTACACCGATTTATAGTGGGATGATCATGTCTACTCTATGAGTCTGCTGATTTTATAAGTCCTAGAATCTGTGAGAAGCAGGCAGCTATCAGGGAGATGGTGAAGGTATTCTAAAAATATTGAGAGCTCTGCAATCAGAACGCTGTGGCTCATTTAGCAGGGTCTGGTACAAGATACCAAGGAAAAGTGTGTATCATGACTAGTGTAATCACGCCTTTGACTGGTGGCGTGGACCTAAGCTACAATGTATCAACATTATATGAGGTAGATCTGCATCTTGCATACTATGCATCTGCTCCTCTATTGGGAAGAAAGGCAGGGTCTAAAAATGTAGGCAAGTTCACCCTTGCATATGGATGCCAAAACGTGATGGGCAAGGCTAAAGTCCAATTAACCCAAACTATTTCGGATACAGTACTGTCATATTTCGGTGCCACAATAGCATTCATCTAACTGCACACTGATAGCTTTTCTGTTTAGACCCCCTACATTCTGTACTCTTCTCGTGTTGAATTAATGCTCTTTCTCCAGTTAATTATTGTTGTTTTAGGAAAAGAAAAGTAGTGAATCATTCATGTGTCGATTGGTAGGCAAGAAATTTAGCAAAGTTCTACCGTCTTTATGACCCCAATTCGCGACATGTGTCGTGAAATTCGCGTCACGTTGTGTCAAAAAATACCCCCTCCCAAATAAATACCCCTAAAAAAAATTACCCCCCCCCTCAGAATAGGTTGAAAAAAAAAGACCCCCCCCCTAAGAATAGGTTGAAAAAAAAAGACCCCCCCCCTCCGAATACCCCTAAAAAAAATGACCCCCCCCTGATTTGCACACCCCCCCCCCTGGCATAAATAATGAACGCTCCCTAAGCACACCCTGTGGTCTAACATTGGAAGGTATGGTGGAGAACCCAATCTGTATTATGGTCCTATCTACAGTGCAAAAGCTAGAGATACTATATCTTATTCTTATCTGTTGTGCCCATGTATAATGACGCGGCAATTATTGCCTATCTCGGTAGGTTACATTAATGCCTACATATAGTCGTAAAGAACATAGAGTGGGTACTTATGCCATATTATAAACGAGGCTAAGCAGAATAAGTTGTTCCCGTGGGCCAAAGGACAATGATGCTTGTTAGGATCCTAAAAGAGCTATGGATACATTCCCATTCATACTCCAGAGCCTCATATTCATCATCCGCTGCATATGGGAAATTATGAAACATGAATTATGGAGGGGTAGATTTGGTGTAGATTGCACTTTAGAAAGGTAAAACGGTGCTCTAATATTACCAATCAACTTTCTACTTTGCATTAATTGTTCCATTTGAATATCAGATGTGAATTCAGAAATATTCATTAAGACTTTAATACTCAATCCAACTGACCGTGTACAGATTCAGATGAGATTGTTAATACTGAAATCAACCCTCATGCAATAACCAACTTGACTCATTGAAACCTTTAAATGACATTTGATGGTGTCTTTGTCGTGTGTTTTTTTTTCTGAATTAGCATATTCTCTCAAGAGCACCTTAAAATTCAATTCTAAACGCGCACATCAAACTTTTAGCTTATTCTTTGAATCATTATCATGTATCACTAGGTTTGGTGTTAATTCAGTCGTCGGACACTAATGCCCAAAGTTCACAGCGGAAGGAAGACGCTATATCCAGTGTTAAAATCGTATCGCCCCTCTGCCGCCCCTATATCGCGCCAGTTTCGCATGCACGTAAACGGCGGCGACAAAGCCGCGAAATAGTGGCCGGAGAGGGCCAATATCTCCCTGTCACTGTGGACTGGTTGTGGACTTTGGGCTTAAGGGCTTAAGCTGAGCATGCGCCTTGAAGTACATGTGTGCATGGCTAGCTGTCAAATATATAGTAATAACGTGGTTGTCTGCACGCTATCAGCACAAAGTCCCAGTCTGATTGACAGCAGTAACAACTCGAGTGTAAAGTTAGGGCAACCTGTCACCGAGTCTCAAAGCTCACTAATCAACTCCCCATCCTCCAGGCTCTTCACAAATCACCTCACAATATGCGGCCCAGAGGGGAATGAACCCATGTAGACTAGACAAAAAAAGGGTCCGTTTCCATTAACATGGTCTGATAAACTCACTGAGCCTGGGTTAGTTATTTAATCATTTCCACCGGAATTTGGACTGAGCTTTTGGATTTTCTTTATAAAAGTATTGATAATTGTGCGATAGCACGAGCCGTAAAAACTGACATTAGGCCTCAAACAGGACCTTTTTGAGGCCTAATGTCACCATCTGGACACTAGGCCACAAAAGTGACACTAAAGTACAAATGACATTAGGCCTCAAATGGCATTAGATATCATTTGAGGCCTAATGTCATATGTCTGGACATTAGACCACAAATAGGACAGTATGTCTCAAATGGCATTAGGCCTCAAACAAATATCATTTGAGGCTTAAAGCCATATTAGGGCATAAAGGGTCTAGCTAAGAGTATACACCAAACGCTATACAAAAGGCTAGTGACATAAAAATTACCTATTTTGTGGTCTTATGATAGCCTTGACAGTAGGCCACAAGCTGTTGGCATTTGAGGCGTTGTGTCATATTTATGGCCTAGTATTCAAACAGGTGACATTAGGCCTCGAACACTAGCTTTCTCCTTGTGTGATCCTTATAATGTACTAATATGTGACATTAGGCCGCTCACTGTAGCCATTTGAGGTGTAATGTCATGTTTATGGCCTAATGTCCAACCATGTGACATTATGCCTCAAACAGTAGCTAAGAGTATAATCCAAAGGTCTAGCTAAGAGTAGTCTTTTAGTGGCATAACATTACCTATCTGAGGTCTAATGGCACTTTGAGGCATAATGGCCAATCATGCATGTGACATTAGGCCTCAAACACTAGCTTTCTCCTTTGATGGGCCTTATAATTTACTAATATGTGACATAAGGCCACTCACTGCATCCATTTGAGGTGTAATGTCATGTTTGTGGCCTCATGTTTAATTAAATGATATTAGGCCTCAAACTGTAGCTTAGAGTTTATACCAAAAATAATTTGTGGTCTTATGATAGCCCTGGCAGTAGGCCACAAACTGTTGGCATTTGAGGCATAATGTATTGTTTATAGCCTAGTATTCAAACAGGTTATATTAGGCCTCAAACACTAGCTTTCTCCTTTTCTGGTCGTTATAATATACAAATGTCTGATGTTAAGCTACACACTGTAGCCATTTGAGGCGTAATGTCATGTTTGTGGCCTAATGTTCAATCATGTGATATTAGGCCTCAAACAGTAGCTAAGAGTTTACACCAAAGGGTCGAGTTAAGAAAATATACCAAAGGCTATTGTCATTCAAATGTTTTTATGACATTAACGTTTCCTATTTCTGGTATTATGATAACCCTGACAGTCGGCCACAAACTGTAGGCATTTGAGGCATAATGTCATGTTTATGAACTAGTATTCAAACAGGTGACATTAAGCCTCAAACACTAGCGCTCTACTAATGTGGTCCAAACTGTAGCCTTAGATTTTAAAGCATAATATCATGTTGTTATGCCACTGAATCATTTGAATGACAATTGCCATTGGTATATACTCTTAGCTAGTGTTTGAGGCCTAATGTCACATGATTGAACATTAGGCCACAAACATGATATTGATCCTCAGAAGGCTAAAAATTGTGTCCTAATGTCACATTATAAGGACCACATAAGGAGAAAGCTAGTGTCACCTGTTTGAATACTAGGCCATAAACATGACACTATGCCTCAAATTGCCACAGTTTGTGGGATACTGTCACCGACCATTAACACCTACAGAGGTGTGTGCGGCCTAAGAGGTACATGGGGGTGCATGTGGCATGCTGTAGGTGTCATGCACCGACCACTCACACCTACAGAGGTGTGGGCGGCCTGAGAGGTACCTGGGCATGCAGGTAATGAGCTGTAGGCGTCATGCATCGACCTAAGGGCACATTTTGGGCTATTATGTCACCTTTTTGGTCTAATGTGTAACAATAGGCCATGGCCACAAACTGTACTCATTTGAGGCCTACTGTCCTGTTTGTGGCCTAATGTCTCGACACATGACATTAGGCCTCAAATGATATCTGTTTGAGGCCTAATGTCATTTGAGGCCTAAGGGAGTGGTTATTTTTTAACAACAGGGGGGGTTGGTGGATTTGGGGGGGGGACCAAAAAAATTTGGACCCCTTGAAGAGGGGGACCAAAAAAATTTGGACCCCTCTTGAGGGGGGGACCAAAAAAATTGCACCCCTTTCTAGCGAAAAAGCCCGCGCGTTACTATAGCTCAAAGGGGTCGGCCGCGCTGAATTTCAACTTGCCTGAGGGGGGGACCAAAAAAATGTCAACCCCTCCCATGGGGGGGACCAAAAAAATTTCGACCCTCTCGCACGAAAATCCACCGACCCCCCCCTGTTGTTAAAAAATGACCACTCCCTAATGTCGTTTGAGGCCTAATGTCATTTGAGGCTTATGTCATTTGAGGCCTAATGTCATTTGAGGCCTAATGTCATTTGTGCTTTAGTGTCACTTTTGTGGCCTGGTGTCCCGAGGGTGACATTAGGCCTCAAAAAGGTCCCGTTTGAGGCCTAATGTCACGTTTGTGGCCTAGTGTCCCCACATGCCCTCCTTTTGTTTGGCCTTAGAACGTAACATCTCCATAACATGATATTGCCTTATTGTCAGTAGTCATATAATGGCTGTTTCAATGAAGAAGAGCAAATACCTGATTTAATATATAGTAATAACGTGGTTGTCTGCACAGTGAGCCGGCACACTATCAGCACAAAGTCCCAGTCTGATTGACATCAGTAGCAACTCGAGTGTAAAGTTAGGGCAAGCTGTCACTGAGTCTCAGAGCTCATTAATCAACTCCCCATCCTCCAGGCTCTTCACAAATAACTTTACAATCTGTGGCCCAGAGGGGAATGAACCCATGTGGTCTAGACCAAAAAAGGGTTCGTTTCCAGTAACATGGTCTAATTAACTCAGTGAACTTGAGTCAGTTTCCACCCGTTTTTGGACTGTGCGTTTGGATTTTCATTATGAAATTATTAATAATTGTCCGATTTACGAGCCTTAAAAGACGCAACGTAGCAACATAAAAAGGGGTTTTAAAGAGAGGGTAACCCGGCACTGTTTTGCTATACCCAGTCGGGTGACTGGAAACCGACCTTCCTTTTGCTTGGCCTTAGAACTTAACATCTCCATTACATGATATTACCTTTTCCGTCACGATAACGTCACCTATGCCGTCATGGGCTGACAGCCGTGGTATGAATTGTGATTACCGGTAGATTAGAGCGGACTATAGTCGTGACTTCAGACCAAGGTACAATCATTATTATGATAACTGCAAAAGTTCCTGGGACAGTATATATTTTATAGTTTCCAGAGATGGCCACAAAGAGCCCTACACAAACACACACACACACACAGGGATATATACATACACACACACACACATATATATACATATATATATATATATATATATATATATATATATATATATATATATATATATATATATATATATATGTGTGTGTGTGTGTGTGTGTGTGTGTGTGTGTGTGTGTGTGCATCCAAACTTGAGCATTTTAACCTAGTACCTAGCAGCTTCTATTATGAATCAATGTACACAGTTGAGGCACTGTGAACTGAAGAAGATATCAAGGTTTCTGTATATGTGCTCTATTGTACAATGGAATGCACCATGTTGAAATAACATCTCCCGTCAACAGAAATGTGATACACGTTGAGATAAATATAGTGATCTGACGATTGAATCTCATGTATCAGTATATTTACTTAGTAATATTTAAGTAGTCAGTAGTGATAATGGCTGTTTTAATAAAGAAGAGCACATGCCTGATCGACATCTCTGCACATTGCATATTCAGAGGTGGAAAGTAGTACTTAGAATTAAAAATGTCCTTGCCGCTACACTTTCATCTTATCTCTTTGTTCCCATGGCATATCATAATAAAATACGCCATTTTCAATTTCCATGCAGTCCCTTACAAAATGATGTTAAAACCCTTATGACGAAAATAAGTTTTTAAACTACTTCTGTTTTGATACTAACAAAAAAGGGATACAGATATTACATGGGGTTGGAATTCATCCCGGGTGTCTTCTTCCATCCTTATCATCTTTGGGCGATACCCAATACCATATTGAATAATTGTATGCCTCATATTCAGAGTGGATCAGATTGTGGTTCTGAGTGTAGATACCATCCAGCAGACTAATTATGAGAGTAGCTTGTACTTAATAAGACACTGAGCTGCTCTGATGACAGCACAGAAATGAGAGTGGCAATGCTGTCCAGGGTTCGTTTGTTAGTAGCCAGAAAATATGGTGTATTATTATGCTTTATTGTCATCCTCCATCGCCCACAACCCAATAGTACACCAGGAAACAAACGCGGTAAAATGTATCCCCGCATGAATTTTCATGCTAGCTTTAGCCGCTGCTGGGGGGATGTGGTGTTCAATTCCTATGCAACATAGAATTGGAATTTATCC
This sequence comes from Harmothoe impar, assembly GCA_947462335.1. Classification (NCBI taxonomy): domain Eukaryota; kingdom Metazoa; phylum Annelida; class Polychaeta; order Phyllodocida; family Polynoidae; genus Harmothoe; species Harmothoe impar. Next base: position 31,207,417 of record OX381704.1, read on the forward strand.
ATTCTGTCGCAAGAGGAGATATGGTGTCCCTCGCCGTAGTCAAATTACCCCTCTGTTATGATACGGCCACCTTCATACACCTGTAGATATATGTCAGTTTATGCAGTTGGATTCGAGTCTTCACCAAACAATCTGCTGAAGAGTGCAATTTGTCTAGACTACCTTTTAAGGTAAAATACCATAGACATATTTAGCAATTGAAGAGTTTTGATGCAAAACGACATATCTCCATCCCAGAATTAAAGCATATAGTCGTTTTTTGTAAAGACACCATGGGGTCAATTATTAGACTTGTTAACAGAGTGTATTTTGAGTATGTCCTAATGATATGAAAAATTGTAAATCTTATAAAAATAGTTTGAGGATTATATTTCACTCTCCCTAATTTTGATTTTTGTCAGATTTTTATTACTATTTATGGAATGGCGCTTATGTCGTTTTGCATCCAAACTCTCCAATTTCGATTTTTCTTCCTACGGATCTAATATATTTGGCGAATGAAGATAATGCTTTAGAACGTACATGGGTGTTCTGTTTTAGTTCAATTCAGAAATGGAATCAACTATATTTAGAAAATTGAGCTTTGCTTATTCTGTAATGTATTTAGTTTGTGAGGAGCTATTGAAATAGTAAGGTAGTCTCGGTTTTATGTATAATCATATCACAGTTATATACTACTGGAAGGCTTATGATCTTAATTCTAAAATACATGTTGTAAAGAACCCTTTTATCTTGATTACACGATTCTGGTACGAGCCTTTTGCTAACGCTGCAGTATCATGTTCTCATATAATATGGTAGTGAACCGTGTGTGTTGTATCTTTTAACTGCAACGGACGATCATGTGCTCAATGATACCAATTCTATATAGTAGAATACAGATCCTGCGATAACGTTCCATGTGATTGCTCCACTTACAACGATCGGCTCCCACTGCTACTGTAAAAATAGAGCTTTGATATGTAATTCCCACATGGACTGGAGTAAACTATTGTTTAGATGCTTAAAGTTAAAGATTAAAGTTTCAACCTGACCGGACAAAAAACCCGCCGTGACATCCCATTTTAAACATCCCCTTTATCTATTTAAATACCTTCGCAATTTTTAGGAGGTATATAGGTCAAAGACCGGGGTTGATTTTCTCTGTGAGGGGATTCAATCAGATTCAGACAATTAAAAACATCGAAGGTGGATTAGTTTGTAAATAGTTGCCTCTGATCTGGCGGTTCTGTTATTCGTTGGCTGATTGATTTTTCACATTTGATTGTACTGTGTGGTTTTGCCATTTTCTCTGGTCTGATCACGCAATTACATCGTGAGGGCCATTTCCATGTTACTACATGCGAATCCCTTATCTCGTTTAACACAACAACAAACAAGTCAACGGCCAACCTTGGCTTCTGCCAGAAAGCAAACATGTTTTGAAACCATATATCCAATATATTCTATTTTGCAGGGCCGAGGTCTTTTTAAAGCGAAAGTAGCTCTGCTATAATGGAATCCCTGGGGATCTCTGTGGGACATCTCTTGCCACTAGACAGTTTACATTGATAATTCCCTCTGGTACACTTTGTCCCTCCCTCGGACATTACTTTAGAAGGCTCTTTTTGTGTGTATTTGTTTTTTTAGATTTTGAATAACAAACACTGAGTACTTCTGCTTGTTAGTGCCCTTTACCCAGACACATATGATAATGTATTCAGGGAGAGGGGCTAATTAGTTCAAATCTGATGATACAAGAAGGCAGCACCTGTATACTGCATGTGTACAGGTCAGACACGGTCCATCAGGGGGCAGGCCTGTTACCCTTTGGGTCCATCTACAACTAGCCATGCAACATAAACCCCAGGGCTATACACAGACTAGACGAAAAAAAATCAGATTTATGTAAATAGTTATATTATTATGTATATGCTCTCTCAGAAAGTGATTAACCACACTAATTATGAATACAAATTGTCACATTCATACTCCAAATTTATTTCATGAGCTTCACAGTGGGGCATACTGTCTTTCTAATAGAATTCCATCAGCAAACCTTAGACTAATAAACGTTTTTCATAATATCTTTATTATTGCAAGCCTTCTTATGGCCTTCAGCATAGTTATATATGTAAGAGTCGCCTATGTTCCAAATAAATGCCATTAGTCTGAGCATGGATATTAGTTGTAGGGGTTCCCTATTATGTGACCTTTGCATTTAGACTAATAAGCACTACCAGATTTGATATACATCACCCTAGTAGCAAACACACTGTGGCCCCGGATGGGGCCAGACTGTGTTTGCAAGTCTGGCCCGGAGTGGGCTAACCGACGGGCTCCCGTCGGTTTAGGGCACTGGGCTTTGGTCTGGCCCCGTGCGGGCTTCCCATGTTGGGCGCAGATCGGGTTTTGGACGGGAAGCCCGCTTTGGGCTCAGATCAGTTTTTGGACGGGCTTCCCACTTTGGGCTCAGATTGGTTTTTGGACGGGCTGAAAGTGGGTTCAGATCGGTTTTTGGATGGGTTGAAAGCGGGCTCAGATCGGTTTTTGGACGGGTTGAAAGCGGGCTCAGATCGAATAATTATGGGTTTTTAGAATCTATTCAATCATTCTCCAATGATTTCTTGTATTTGTTGAACCAGATATCCTAGGTCCTTCTAATCAACCCAAGGCATAATCATACTCTTCCTACCCAATAATGGAAGTATCAAGCAGGCCTAGCATCATCAGGCTTGAGCCACATGCAGCATAGACAAGTGTCTATGGTGCACACTGGCCTTCAAAGCCATAGTTCATACCTACATGGGGCACATGAGTCTTATATTAAGCAGGTTGTAATGCCACAGAAATAGTGTTTACACTGGATAGCTGCTTAGAGAACCTCCTTTTCATCATTCAAATATATAGTCTATCTTGTTTCCAAACTGTGAAAACATCTATTTATTGTTTCCTATTCTACATCACTTTAACATTTTATTGTATTATTGTATAATGTTAATTTCATCTGGTTTTGTTGGAAAACTCTAGATATTGTATAGTAGTGACATCTGGTGTCAATCATCAGAACTACTAGACCAGTTGCCCTGTCCAAACCCAACCTCAGCCCTCATCGGCCCGGAGTGGGCTAACCGATGGGCGCCCGTTGGTTTAGGGCACTGGGCTTTGGTGTGGCCCCAAGTGGGCTGCCCGAATTGGGCTCAGAACGGGTTTTGGACGGGTTTCCTGTCATCTGGCCAACATGAACCCAAAGCGGGTAGCCCTCTTTGAAACTGATCTGAGCCCAAATCGGGCAGCCCGCTTTGAAACTGATCTGAGCCCAAAATGGGCAGCCCGATCGGGGCCACACTTCAGCCCAGCCATCTGCCCAACATGAAACCCAGCTCAGTTTTGCCCGACTTCAAACAGCAATTCCGAGCTAAAACCGAATTGGCCCCGTGCGGGCTTGCTACTAGGGCATGTACATATCATTCGAAATAGATATTACAAATACCTTATACATTTTCAGCAAACTATATACATACCTACTCATGAGCCTTGCAATTTTTGTGAGCTGTCCTGAATGCAATAGTTTCTTGTGTTATTTATAGATATATGATTTATATACATGTAATACGGTATATTAAATATGTGAAGATACTGAGTCTCCTGGTCTGAATCTACAGAGTTGGATTAAGCTAAATAAAGTGATCGAAGACACTAATATACGCCAATGGACTAAACTCTCCGGGACACTCGGTAGCCATATGTGTGCAGAGATTGGACGCACTGTTAGTATAGACATCTACATTAGCAAGACCCCAGGACTAAATAAAAGATGGATTGTGTGATATACATCACAAGTGACCCAGGGCTTCTAGTGGAAATATTTAAAAATGGTTTACACAACAGGATAGGTATCATAAATATTGATCTATTGATACAGTGTGCTATGTCATATTTGAAAAGTTTTTCCTTGTGCAAGGTGTCCTGAACCGTCACACTTGAAACCAGAGGAACTTGGCAGACCAAAACAAAAAGAAAGACTCTACCACCACCCACGGGCATTAACTTTAGCGTTTTCAACATGCCTGTGCTGTAAGTTGTATGCACTACACGCAAAAAACATGCGCGAAAGTTGATGCCCGTGGATTTCAAGAGCACCCTGATGGAAGGCTCTATTTGACCAAAAAGCGTCTCATAAAAACGTCTCACCTGCTCTTCACCATTGCAGGTATAGGAAGTCTGTGTGAACGTGACTCTTTTAAAGTCAGGATTCAAGGTCACTGGCCTATCTTCAGCATTAGTTCACAGAGACTTGTTTTTTGGGTAGTTTTTGACATTTTTTATTTGTCTTTTTTCACTAGGAAAAAAAATTGTACGGAAATTTTGGGAAAAACGGGAAGAGAAAGATAGTTCCCGAGATGTGGATGAGCTTTTTTTGGGAGAGAAATACCAAAAAACAAAAGCAGGGTGAATTTTCAAATCTATGTTTTTTGTTGGAAAACTGTCTCACAGAGACCCAGGGTCCCTGGGTCAACAACTCATTGTACACACCATAGGCCATGTGGTACAACCAGGCCACTTAACCTTCCTAAATAGTGAGCAGCCATTCAATTATCACCTGCTTATTTGAGCGTATGTAGTACCCAAACTTCTAAGCTGCAATAGCTATACTTTCAGAGGGGCCTTTATTTTAAAGACCGTTAACCAAAGAGATGCAATGTTGTTTGTCAAGTTATGGGTTGCACACAGAGGAGGAAGACAGCCCTCTGCCTCTATTGGAAATCAGAAGAACTATAATGGTTCCCTGTACCTTCTGTAGCAGGGCACATGTGAGCTTTCAGAAGACCAATTTTAAAGTGAGATTCCTGTATATCCCTGCATGTATATCTGTATAAAGCTATCAGCCACATAGAGGATAGTTAACTCAATGTTTCTGTCTAGATTACTAGTAGTTGATTGTCAGATGTGGTATCATTGGAGCGTGATTGTGACACAAGTGATTACTTGGTAATCACTAGAGTCATAATATGTGATGACCCTGGGTCATCACCATGATTATTTTTAAGAAAATCATCTATGATTAATTTCATTTAATTTATTTCTCTGTACAACATGATATCAATCCCTAATAAGTTTATAATCACCCCCTCATCTGGTCATCATACCCTGATTGAGAGCACTTCTAGCCCTCAGAGCAAGCCTAATAGGGCATATGTGTGAATACAGTAACCAGCAGCCTATTCTTACATTAGTAGATATGGTTTCAGGCACAAATGTGCATGTGTACACATGTGTATGCTCTTGATAATTTCGTACTTGTAAACCTTACTTGTAAATAACTTGAGTTCCTTATGTGCCACTATTCTTCATATATATAATTTTATAAGTTTCTATGATTAAAGTTGATGTAGATATGAATCCATATATGGCCTGGAGTAGGAACTGCATGTTCCATTACTGTCTGGTAGAGCCCCTAGTGGCAAATATTCTAATCGAGATGATGACTTTGGGTAATCATGGAGATGACCTCAGCTAATCAACTGGCTATGATTACCCTAACTAATCAATAGTGATTCGTTTTAGATATGCCTAAGTTTTCAGTGTATATATATTATATATATTTAAATATATATATATATATATATATATATATATATATATATTGACATGAAAATAATTAGATCCCCAAGACCAACTTGTCACATGTTCCTCAGCCCATGTCCTCACACCGGACCCCCCCCCTGGGTTGCACAGGTGCAGTACACCATCTCCTCAAGCATAAGAAAAGTGCTGTCCCAAGCCGACCACTGCGTTTCCCGCGTGTGTGGGCGATGCCTGCGATTCTGGTGCATTCCAGCTGCTATAAAAAGATCACTCAAGTCATCATTATCTAAAGTTACATTGTTCCACAAAGAATATTCGCCAGGTGTGTGACAATAATGTATGTTATATTCTGAAGATCTACACTTCGGACACTGTAATGCATTTTGGAGGACCACAATAGTATATGAAGGGTTGTAGCTCGTCTGTACAGTTTGAACTCTAGAAATATGATCCATTCGGAGAACTTGTTCAGAACTTGTCCAGCACTTTGATAAATTCATCTTTGGTTGTATAATAAAGAGGAGACTAACCTTAGCCCACACACTCAGAAAAGTCGATCAGCGTCATTGTCGCTAAAATCAATCTCAGTATTCTCTATCACTACGCAGCACGCTATTTCATACAAATACATGATGTATTACATCAGCCCAGACTCCCTTAAGTTCACTTGAATATCTTTTTATTCATGCAGCTATGACAGAATGATGACAGAAGATCACAAAGAAAACGGAAGCCCAACATATTTTTTTATCCCAAGGGCAGGCAGAAGGTCATTGCAAAATGCCGGTGCCATTTTCCTCAAAACGTCCCACTGAACATTGGTACATTTTATTCTCCGAAAACCGTTTGCAATCCCAGTTCTTAATACGTTGACATCCCCACTCTGTGACACAAAATTATCTCAGAAGCATTTGCATTTTATTGGAAAGGTAAATGTTGCAGATGTATCTTTCTCATCTGGAGAAAGTATTTCCTAGTCACACAAATGGGGCTTTCTTTCTCTGTAGGTAAACCGCCCCTAAGTGGCCCCCCTACAGAACAAGTGCCTATAGTGGCCCATCTATACCTCTATACAGCAGTCTTTATGGTCATTTTTTCCTGATTTGTTAATACAGGTATGAAAGAAGAGACAATTATGTACCAATATCACAGTTTATATTCTCCATAGAGTAGCCACAGTGTTTTCTACAGAGTGCCAAACATGACATGTTTGTGTGACATGTAGCCCTTTTTTCGTTGAGAGGTTTCAAGAAAAAGACATTTTATACCTCAACAGTGTGCCTATAGTTTTCCAGTAAGATCCAAACTTTCACCTTGTTTTCCACACATATTATCTTTACATTAACATGCCATCTTCATTTGGTGAAAATCCTATATTAATTAGGTAGTTTTTACTGATTGATTGTCACCACTACAGGAGTACCTAAAGTGGCCCAGGGGCTCAACCATGAGTGGCCCACCAACAGTATAGGTTATAATATGCTAGGTATAGGGTGAGATCTATTCTTAGATCCAAAATAAATGGATGCCCCCCCCCCTATGACCCAATAAACAAAAAGATGTCATATAATGTGGGAAAAATGTCTTTTTCATTATTTTTGACTATAGAATTACACGGAAATCAACCTGATTTATGGTCAGAGAAAAACTGGTCCATTAAGTTTCGATCCCAGGATATTCTGTGTGCTAGGCTAATACTGTACCTCTACCCTATTCTGGATACATGGTGTTAGAACTGCTGAAAGCTATACTTGTAGGACATTGAGACTGTGTGAGTATGTACCATGGGAATTCAGATCCACGCCTTCTGTAATAAGGGACCTTATGTCTATGTTTTATGAGCTATGTCAGGATTGCTAAAGGTCCCTATAAATATAGGTTATACCTTATAGCCACAGCTTAGTACTGAGTGAACAAAAACATGGGGGTACTTCTATACTTCCCATGCTTGTCCAGCCCCTGTGGCTACATAGGCAGGGCTTAGAACTTTAGTGTGAGAGGTCCCTGGTTCCGGTCTCCCCATAGTTGAGACATTTGTTTTTTGGTGAACCATATCATAAGAACATAAAATAATGTTATACATTGAAAAGTTCCTAAATGTTAATTTTTTTTCGTTCAGTGGTACACTATGCCCCCAGAAGCAGAAATGGGTATAATTATGCCCAGAGCTTAACAGAACAGAAGGCAGCCCCCAAGAAGGCAAGAGAGAATAATAGGCTTAAAGCATATTCGTAGGCTTGCTATTAGAACTAACAATGTGCGTGAGGCTATATTTCATTATGTTCTAATGGAACATAACATTGTAACCACATTTACCAAGTTACAGATGCATAAACAGTGTTTTATTGGAGTGGGCCACTCAAGGTACAAGGTGGGCCAGTCATGGTACCAATTCAATGTCCAAAGAGTACCTTACTTTAATCAGCATTTTCACAATATATTACATAGAAATCAATATTTTTGACTTGTCTGTAGTATTCCAAACAGTGTCCCAATGAAAAATGCTGCATACTTCATGAGGATTGGATCACTCTTTCTAAATGTAATCTTGTATCAAAGTCAGTCTTGTGGGTTTCAGGTCCTCAACAGGGCCACATATGGGCGGTTTACCCTATATGATCTTACAGCTCAGAGGGCAGCCCTTAATGCTGAATTACTCTGAACATTGTTGGAATATTATATACATACGGTCTTTTCTATGTATCGTTGCTGTAGGCCTATCAGCCTTTTTGCAAACATGTTTGTAAGTACTGCTAGAGTTTTCCTATTTGTTCTACAGTATCCCTATTCTTCAATCCCTAGTAACATAAAGCAGACACTGCCACTCCCCTGGTGGCAGACTGCCACTCCCCTGTGAGCAGTCATTACAGAATCATTCAATTTTCTGTCAGGAAGGATTCTGCTGCAGGGATATCAACATAAACAATTTGGAACCACATTGGCATCCACGTTTAATATTACCGTGAACCTCAATATTCTGCTACTCGTAACATATCACATAAATGGTTCCAAAGCACTGATTCCAAAGCACAAATAACATACTTGCGTACAGCAACAGATGATGGGAAATATTGTTTGTTAATGCGTGTGAAACAAACTATAATAGAAATATAACTATGGTCATGAAAAGTGACTACCGGTAGCATTTTTCGAAGTAGAATTATCATAGATATCCATAAGAACCACATTTTGTACAACTTGTCGTACACCCATCGTGTGTTGCTGTGAGAGACCCTACTGACAGTCATACCATCACTCTCAGCATATATATATATATTTATATATATATATATATATATATATATATATATATATATATATATATATATATATATATATATATTATATATATATATATATATATATATATATATATATATATATATATATATATATCCCTCCCTACATTCTCTACCCCCACACCTCGGGGCACACCATAAATAGATGGGCGAGGTGCTCTTTATGAATGACCGGGATTTGCAGAAAGTGGTTTGGTGTCGGAGATGTGTGAGATCCATTAGGATATCCCCTGCAATCCCTATTTTTAGCATATATATTACTGAATCAGTTGTTGTACATACAAAACACCTAAGGGGTAGATTCGCCATAGGGTGGTCCTTCCTGTTTCCAGATCCCTTAAGCCTCACGATTCAAAATACCTCTAAACCTCAGACACTATAATTTATTTAGAAGGTGATATTAATAGTGGTTTAAAATGTGTCGCAACTTCATATTACATAATTATATTCAAGTATCAAGGTCTCATTGTATACCAACTTTTAAATAATTTCAGAAGTGTCTTCATGACACATTTGATAGAATCTGTTATCTGATGTCCTGGTTAATGTAAAACAGATATCCTGGAGTTTGTTACTCTATGAATTGGTAGGTATGGGCATCGGTCAAACTAGGTTTAAGAATGGCAATTTGCGAGGTACATAACAAAGATGTGTTGCAAAGAGTGTTAGCCTGAATTGTACAGGCCAACCACCTGGGTGAAATTGTCAATATGAGGACTTAGAACATAAGGTTGACTATGCATTTAAGGCATTATTCAAAAATGAAGACAGTATAGCCGTCAGTAAATTCCGGCCACTTAAGCTAACTTATATCAATAGGTACACATCATTTTGTGTAATTTAGGTTAATTTGACCTATGAATGACAAATATTATATCAATCATCAGGATAGTAATCTTTTTTATTGATTTTAGTTTTCAAAATGATATGTAAAGTAAATAATATTAGCAACATTATTAGTTGAATGTTGAATCCTGAAAATTGGCAAGCAGAAAATAATAAACACATCACAAAGACAGATAAAGAACAAATTAAAACAAATTCAATGATCACCAGACCGACATAGAATCAATAATGTTAAACACTACATCACACAGTAAGGTTAGCCTTTAAAGCTTAGAACATTCAAAAACAGCAGTTGGTATTGTCCTCCAGACTCAATTAAGTCACTGCTAATCGGTAGCTGTATTCACAGCACAGTCAGGATGTTTTAAGGTGGGGCTCCACTAACCGATTTTATTCACAAATCGGGGCTATTCTCACGAATCTGACTCAGTTATATACCATAACAATTATATGCCTTAAGCAGGGGGGCACTATAGACCCTGCCATAGGTTTATGTTTGTCAATAATGTTTGTGTTTATAAACAAGTGGAAAATAGAATTGCCAAGGTTATACAACACAATTTAGGTCCCGATTTAAGCCCCAATTTGTATCTCAGGCAGATCTGGGCCTCCGATTTCATATCAAACAGGTTTGGTTTTCATTTATCTGATGTTCCCCCATTCACAGGGCTCTAATCGGCAGATTTATGCACAAAAACAGATAGGAAATATGTTTTTGTTTTGACCTGATCAGACTGTAAAGCCCTATATGATCGGTTTGTGAGAATGACCCAAAAAATCGGGTAGTGGAGTCCCAGCTATAGTCCATCCCCTGATTCTCTGACAAACACGTATACTATGATCCATCATTGTCGGGCTGGAACAGGATTATCAATTAGCATAAGTTCATACAAATATGCTTTAATACCATTTTATACTGACCATATTTTTCCATACAACGGGACTGGTATTCCAGTAGCATCAAGCAGACCTTTAGTATCTATACTTCCTGTAGTAAAACTGAGTCATGTCCCTGGTGCCCTTTTAAGGGTTACAAAATGATATTTAGATACAGGCTATACAGGCTAATGGCATACATGACATATTAAAGGTTAGGTCGACATAATTGTCCTGTATACTTTGTATACTTTATTCTTTCATAAAGTGCCATTATTTAGGCCAAACCTTTTAAATTGCAATAGATGCATAGATTTCATAGGGTGACAGACCCCAGGAAATATAATTATGCTCTATGTACTACATGCGATCTTATATATCCTGCAATCGTTCAGGTGCCAAGTGGATATGTATACGATTGGCAGTATACCTTAATCTAGCTTGGGGAATTAGAATATGGGGTGAGAATATACAGAAAGTAGCGGGGCTAAAGCCCTGTCTTATCTCAAGTGGTGGCATGCAGTTTTGTGTGATAGATTGCTCCCCTAAGAGGTTTAGGTTAACCGGGTGCCAATACCATTCCCCCCAAGACTAAATATGACAGCCTATCACTCGAGGGGTGAGCTAACCTTACGCCTCCACTAAATATAGACATGGTAAGTCTCCTGACATTGATGGACGTGTTAACAGCAGGGCGTTCCCAGTGAACAAAAAACGTTATACAACATTTTATAATGTTATATAACGTTTCTCTAAGGCTCCTTAATTACTATGGCATAACATTATATAAAGTTTAAAAGGTTATTTTGTCTGATTACCCAAGACCTGCAAAATATGTGCCAAGGTTTACCTCTTATTGAATGCATTACCAGCATTGTTAACTTTACCGTGATAATCAAATATGCCCATAGTTGTGCATAATCCGTCAAGATTTGCATAAAGAAAAAATGTTTAAAAAGCTTGAAAATGTTTTTTTAGAAACCTGATTTCCACCACGGCGAGGTGATAAGAAACCTTTTTTTCAGTAGTCTAATTGGGACTCAGCCACTGCTTGGATGTTGTTTTGGATCAGTTCAGACGGTACATGAAATTGTATTTCTTTTCATTTATAATTAGTATAGAGGTGCCTTGGCGATAAAACAGATGTCTAAAAGGGAGCAGGTTCCACAAACCTCCATGGAAGAAGATAATTTTCTGCCTAGAGAAGACTCCATTGAGAATCAGCTAGGGTATGAGTAAAATAGTAAAAATCGAAATCCTACAAAGAGCACCCGGCATGTGTTCCTTAATTAGCACAGTATTAGCATCGTAACATCAATAATAAAAACAGGTCTATTCAAGACGCCAGTAACTAGATGTATCAATGACGTCCTCTCCTTTTTAGTATTTCTAAAGGCCTAACATGGTGACGGATAACATAGTGGATGATTTCTCAAGCTTACATTTACAGTAGATCAGATTATGTCTGTAAGCAGTAATCTCCAGCAAAATAAGTAACACTTAAGGTACTGAGCTGCTCCGGTGCCATCTCTTTCTATTTTTGGCACGGATATGAAGAGTCAGAATAAAGTCTCCCTTTTGTGATCGTGTTAATTACACCTACCAGGTTCCATTGCCCCTGTGAAAGCTTGTGGATCCCTTCATGTAAAGTTTATTTTATATTTTCATCATCCTATCGTAATTACTCATTTCACATTACATTTGTGGCAATACTTTACTTTAAACATTAACATCACTGCATACAGTCAGATTATGTTGCAGGTGTTAAGAGAACATCTATTACATTGATGTACTAAATATAAGACTTTCGTTTATATAGGCCCATCATCTGCTTAGATTTCGACTCAATTTTGGGTAAGCATATTATGGTCTGAGTTGACAGTTCATTTAAAATACCAGGGAGATGGTGATCTATATATAAATAAATTGTTTCTTATGGCCTAGTAATTTTATTATTCTTGGGACAGATACTGTCTCATATTTCACATTACTTGTTTGTAATGCATGTGGCTTCCATTGCGACTTTATAAGCTAACACAATTAAATCCTAAGAGCTATTCAGGGATTTTCCATTTCATGATAAAATGTCCAAATGGATTCCATTATGGACTACGCTTACTGTCATGATTGAGGCTAAAGTGGGTCCAGATAACCCTGAAAAAAAAGTGATTAATCAAGTAGTCACATAATGATATTATTATTGTAGCCTACCTTTACACACCACAACTACCGATTCTACTGCACATCTACATTAACTATTAACAGTGCACGGTTTTTCTTTCATGGTGATGTTTTAACTATGAAGGAATTAATGTTTTATACCGTCTTCAGTAATAGTTTGTAGAAGCATAACACATTGGTATCATATAATGCAGTTTATAGTTATTAAGCGGGAGGAGTAGATAAGAAAGGTAATGGGCAATATTAAACAATTAAGGCAAAGTCAGGAACTTTCTTGGAATAACAGAAAGTCCGGACATGTCAATTTAGTCACCACCATTATAATCATCTACGCAAATCCATAGTTATATAACTCATAAGACTGTGGCTGTTATTCAAAATCTCATCTATCTATGGCCTTTTTCTATGGGGGTACGTCTAGGTCAGTACTAGACATGTTATATTGCTATTTTCCTGCAGTATTGGTTTCTCTCCTTGCAATAATTCATAAGGCAGATTTCTTTTTCTTCTAAATATAACAGAAAAACACTGATAAATACTGATTGCCCTTTCCTCGTGCAAACACAGACCGTTGTATAAAATGTGCACCATTTACCATTCATATTTATCTATTTGTATGTTCTCTATAGAATCATATAAAAAGAAATAGTACAAAACGCCCATTTGTATGGCGCATGATGAAGATCCATTCATATAGCTATTGTGATGCAGAGACCCACCAGACCTAATATAACTATGGTAAGGAGGACCATAAGCCCTATTATTTTCCCTCTAACTGATGATAATGGTTGGGTCCAGCTGCCTCAGACCAGCTGGCGCAGACTGATCATGTGTTGCTTAGGGGATACACGCATCAGCGTTTCGTAGCCGGAAAATATATACCGATCCATTCATTCACACTAGACGTTGTGCATAGGGGCAGCTCCTAGTTTTCTTCCTGAAAAACCTTTACAATGGAATCCATGGAATGTTTTGAAAATAATCTCCCACCACGTTACCATCCATAATTGTATTTGACTCTGGGTTCATGGGCTCTTGAGGGTGAGGCGCTTTTTGTGAGGTGTTTTTCCGATTTTTTTACCACCTGAATCCAATCTGTGGACAATGACAATTTTGGGGCGGTAATGAGTGAGAACCATGCAGAGTGAGAACTGTCTGACAGAGGGAGTGGCCCATAGTCACGCAAAGTAGTGTGCATCATAGTTAAGACATTGGTTGGTGATGATGTGCCATGTTAAGTGAGAGCGCACAGAAGATGATTCAAGATTCAAGATCACACAATGCATTATGACTCGGAATCCACTTACCATGGGTCACTATAATCTTGACAAAGTAATGACGGGAATTAGCTGGGGATGCATTCACGCACCATAACTGCTATAGGCAATACTGCTTTAAGGGCTGCTTATTGATTCAACTTGACAGCGATTCATTCACGCATCATGACTCCTAAACAATGACTCTTTAGGGGCGGCTGACTGCTTCAACTGGACAGCGATGCATTTATGCATAATGACTGCTAAGTAAGGGGCTGCACATTTACAGAATTTGTGCATAGTGGGATTTCCTGAATTCTCCTGAATAAGTCAAATTGTTGCCAAGTGAGGGGCAAGCATTTACTTCTAAGGGGCTTCATCAAAATGCCACACATTGCCAACACATGAAGGACTGAGTACTTTGGATTTAGGTAACAATGAATTCAGTTATTTCTTTGGCCGCTTGTCAACTGAGCAACTCACTGCACTGAGCATAAGCCAGGTGCTACTAGCGGGCTGACTAAATAAGGAGGGTTCATGATGACACTGTTGTGCCTGTTTATCAGCCAATTGGGTCTACCTAGAGGCGCTTATGGGAAAAGCAGCTGCTCCTAGTAAGCCTGCAGAGTAAGGACTGAACGAGGACATACACAATACAGGTAGATCTTAGTGTATGGGATTAGCTCTAGTCGATGTAGATGTCTATTACATCTATGAACCACAGGTGCAAAGAATTCTAAGTGTAGGATAAATGTTGATGTTAGATAATTCTAGACAGAAATCTGTTACTAAGTTGAATCACATGATCATAAATCTAAATAACGTACATGGTATGATGGATTCTTTCTATATAGTCCTATTCTAGAATACTAGTTTGCTGGGATCGTGTGGTACTACTAGAAATACAAGATTTATACAGTACCGGATGTAATTAGCTCTTTGTTCCCTTCCCCCACACTCATTTGTAATCCTAGATGGTTCCTTGCGGGGACCACTCCGTGACACAAGGTGTCCTCAGAACCTGGGGCTATTATTTATACAGAGGTACCTTTCTCATTGTGCAAAGAGAAAGGCTCACCAAGTAATGAGCGTCAGCATTTGCCCCCCTGTGTATGTTCCTTTGTCAGACTGCAGCAGAGGATCGCTGAACAGTTCATATAAGTGGATCGATTCACACGGAATCTTTCATAAAAGTAGATCCATTCACACACAATGCACTTCACTCTCTCTCTTTTCTGTCAGTACCATCTTATATGCACATTATA
Organism: Harmothoe impar; assembly: GCA_947462335.1. NCBI lineage: Eukaryota > Metazoa > Annelida > Polychaeta > Phyllodocida > Polynoidae > Harmothoe > Harmothoe impar. The sequence continues at coordinate 31,222,708 of OX381704.1, forward strand.
TGTCCGTTTGAACGTGCAGTATTCCCACCATTTTAAATGTCAAGTAACACACTATACAGCCAGCCCACTCCCTCTGTCTCTCTAATCTCGTAAATAACCATGAAGGAGAGGTTCCATCATCTGCAGGAGTAGGAAACTACTTTTCTCATCTGAGAATCAATCATTTATACAGATTAAGGACCACCTAGGGATAAACTTTGCTACTGTAGCTGAATGAACTTTACTGTTCCAGAATCTACATACAGATAGATAACAGAAGTATTCCTCAGAGACACAAAATGGTGTGAGACCTGACACCTCTATACTCACGCTATTTTTACACTGCGAAACAACCGTATCCATCCTGTAGCCGCACCCAGGGCACATCCCATAGACAGATGGGTAGGGTGGTGTTTTTATGAATAACTAGGATCTGCACAAAGTGGTTTGGTGCCTGAGACGTGTGAGAGCCATTATGACTGTATCTCCTCCCGTGTCCCTGCCTTTAGCTTCCACTAGATGTGTAGAAGCATTGTATAGGAGTGTAGGATTGAATTTCAAGTGTAGGAAAACAATTTATTGATGTTAGATAATTAATCTAAGAATTGTATGATCATGAATCTAAATAACCTCCATGACATGATGAATTCTTTATATATAGTCCTATTCTAGAGTGCTGGTTTGTTGGAAAGATGGGCTGCTACTAGGAATACAAGATTTATACAGTACCGGATGTGCTAAGGATGTAATTAGCTCTTTGTTCTCTTCCCCCATACTCATTTGTAATCCAAGATGGTTCCTTGTGGTGCCCACTCTGAGACACAAGGTCTCCTCAGAACCTGGGGCTATTATTTATACACTATATATATTATATATGATATGATATAATCATATTATATGATTTCAGAGGTACCTTTCTCATTTGTGTAAAGAGAAAGAGGATCGCTGAATATTTCATATAAGTGGATCAATTCACACAGAATCTTCCATAAAAGTAGATCCATTTACACAGAATGCGTCTCTTTTCTGTCAGTACCATCTTATACGCACATTATATGTCCATTTGAATGTGCAGTATTCCAACCATTTTAAGCAACACACTATAAAGCGAGCCCACTCCATATCTCTTTAATCTTGTAAATAGCCATGAAGGAACGGTTCCATTATCTACAAGAGTAGGAATCTACTCTTCTCATCTGAGAATCAATCATTTATACAGATTAAGGACCACCTAGGGATGAACTTTGCTACTGTAGCCGCCTGAACTTTACTGTTCCAGAATCCTTGAGACATACAGATAGATAACGGAAGTACCGGTATTCCTCAGAGACACAAAATAATGTGAGACCTGACACCTCTATATATACCACAAATACGGGAAAGCTCTCCTAGGTGCGCGGACAAACATTTACATCGTTATTTTAATCTTATATCTTAAATCTTAATTATCTTAAAATTTGGCAGCGATTGATCTGAACCTATAATCTTAGATCTTAATATATTGTCTGACAGCTCCCATTGTATCTACCACCTAGTCTCACATACCCACACTATGCTACCTGAGGTTTGCCTTTATAGTATATACCCTGCACCTAGCTGAGACAATATAAACATCTAAAAGAAAAGAAAGAAAAAGAAAGAAAAAAAACGGGGTTGGGGCAGAGCCCCCCATTACATACTAGATAACTAGTCTATCCTAACATGGACTGTGTAGGCTTATCACTACTAGTGGCGCCAGCCATCTTCATTTGCTTAGTAATACTTTTGAGATAGTCTAAGATATGTCTTAAGATGGGATTAAGATAGTTCAAGATAGGATTCAGATTCAGGTGCTAGCGTTGAGACAAGTAAGATCATCTTAATAATGCAATCAACATAATGCTCTAAACGTTTGTCCGTGCACCTTGGAGAGCTATCCTGGGCGTGCATATATATACCACGCTATTTTTACACTGCAAAATAACCGTAACTGTTCTGTAGCCACACCCGGGGCCACACCCCAGAGGCACAACTTAGATAAATGGATAGAGTGGTGTTTTATGAATAACCAGGATCTGCATAAAGTAGTTTTGTGTCAGAGACGTGTGAGAGCCATTATGACCATCTCCTCACATGTCCCTGCTTCTAGCTTCAACTGGACTTGTTGAAGCATTGTTTAGGGAAAGTTTACCAAAAGAGCTGTACGTGTTGAATACACAACATCTCTCTTGCAAGCTCCAATAGTACATATTACTGTGACGCCCTGTGTTGTTTTTTTTTGGGATTCTCTTTGATAGTGATCCATTAGGGGATATCCCATCCATCAAGCATTGAATCAGCTTTAGGTAGCCAGATACGATATACTGCGTGTTTTTGCCAATCAAATCGCATTTGCTCGAGGGGTGGGAGCGACTTGGTAAGTTCTAATACTGGGAATTCCCTTGATCCCCCGAAATTAGCGTTCAGAAATTGTTATCTCGCCACTATTAAAGTATTGATTTGTGAGTGGTTACAATTTAGCCAAATAACCAAACGAATCATATTAAATTTTAGCTTTTTGGCCTACGAGTGTCGGTTTATCAGTTTTTATCCGCTCACCAGATATGGTGTAGTAAGATAATAAGTGATCAGCGCAGGAGCACAGGTGACTATAATTATAACTTTTCCTCTGGAATAAATGTAGAAATTAAATCAAAATCTGAGAGAGGGAAACCATAGTTATAGGACGTGTTATCTAACCCATGGCATGAAATCCGCTTACAAATACCCTCGATTCAGGATAGGAAGCCACAGCCCAATATGTACTAACTTTGGAGCTTGCAGATATATTCGTCCATGTTAATCTCTTGATGGCATGGTAGGATACATGCCCGACCCACCATAATGTAAAGAGATTTCCAGTAGAATTCCAGTAGAGATCTTTCTTTGCTGAGAAATAATATTTTCCCCCTAAACCCTCATAGCATGAAATCGCTTCCTATATATATCCTTGTAGTGGGGCGGCATAGCTGATCCAATGTGCATTTTTTCAAGAAGCTACCAAACTTCCCACAGACATTGGCTAATATATATTGATCAATTCGCAAGAAATAGGTAACCTAGATCTAGCACAGGAAAAGTGTGGCGGCCATCTTTCAAAATGGCTGTTGTTCGGTTGGCTACTACTCTTCCAAATGGCATAAGTATATATATATGCAATGTCTCTGTCTTTTATTATATAGAAATATAGCTAAGGTATGACCCTTATGATCTACAGAAACATATTGAGTCAAGGTCAAGGTCATTTGCCCTGGTCAAAAGTCGCAAATATGGTAATTCTCAATGAAAAAGTTGGTACAAGATTGATTTCTGTGCAAAACTAACACTGATTAATACATATGTAAATTCAATGTAGGCCTAATCGAGAGGCTGCTAGAGCTACTATGTAATGAAGGAGCCATCGATGCATAGATTTTGCTTGATTATTCCAGTTTAATCAGGCCAATAGCTAAGTATAACAGTAATGCAACTGACCAGGGATAGTGATCATGTGGCTATAATCCATTATCAGCTATGATAGCAAAAAGGCAAGGGTGATAGGCAAGGGGCAGTATTATGGTGAGGGAAGGTGATATGGGCTAGGATATTTACAGTGTAGCTGTACTCACATTGATTTCTTTTATGTACATAAAGGCATCCATTAAATTGCATAAGCACTCGTGGAATTACAGAGGCACCAATGAAATTGTATCGGCACCCATGGGATTGCATAGGCACCAATAGAATTGCATAAGCACTAAGAGAATTGCATAAGCACCTAGGGAATTGTATAGGCACCAATGTAATTGCATAGGCACCCCGGGATGGGCACCAATGGAACTGCATAGGCATCAACAGAATTGCATAGGCACCAATGTAATTGTATAAGCACCCATGGAATTGCATAGGCACCCATAGAAGTACATAGGCCGGAGGGAATTGCATAGGCACCAATGGAATTGCATTAGCACCAATGAAATTGCATTAGCACCAATGAAATTCCATAGGCACCAATGGAATTGCATTAGCACCAATGGAATCGCATAGGCACCCATGGAATCGCATAGGCACACATGGAATTGCATAGGCACCAAGGGAATTGCATAAGCACCAATGGAATTGCATAGGCACCATTAAAAATCTGCCTTTTGGGTTTGCATACCCTCATACTTCCCTTCTGGCATTTGCAAGGTACCAACTAAAAGCAACTTTTGCCTGCATCTGGTAGCAGTCCAGAGCACGGAGTATCACAGGGCAGCACACGGCAGCATAGGGTGGCACAGGAAAGCAAGTGGAGGCACAGGGTGCTACTTGGTAGCACAACTCAGAGGACACAGAACTTTGAATCAACATTGATAAATCATCATTAATGGGGGTTCAATGTTGATTAAATGTTCAATGTTGAACAGAATTCTGTACCCACTGGGAGGGTAATACAGGACAGCATAGGGCAGCACAGGGCAGCTAAAGGCAGGACAGGGAAGCACAGGGCAGCACAGGGCAGCACAGGGCAGGGGGGGGCGTGGGGTTCATAGAGTAAGGGGTAGGGTAAATGTTGTAACAAAGATGATATACCATAATTTGTAATTTGTTAGACACAATGAACTCTTAGTTTATATAGCTAAGATACATGCAATACATAGTTAAATGCTATTGGCCTGATTAAATGCAAACAATTAGCCTAATTATGTAACCTAACAATGGCTGCACCCCATGTTCCCATCTATATAGATATATATATATAGATATATAGATATAGATATAGATATAGATATCCTTCCCACAGAAAGCAAAGTATTATGGAAAATATAAAAAGCATCCCTTTTCCTTAGAACTATGACCTTGAAAAATGACCTTGACCTTGGATAAACCATCTAGCTCCATCAGGATCATTAGTGGGACATTTCAGCAATAGCCATGTGTCATCATGGACAAATCACTTTGATATTAGCAAAGGTGTGACCATTCAAACCTGCATTGGATCTTCATCAAATTTTCAGAACTACAAATATTTAAAAAGGGGCCCATGGCCCCTTATAGGCGAGATCTTAATTGCCTATTTATTGCAAATGATTCCTCACATACTTGCCTACCTCTGTGCAAAGGATGGACATTTCTTGAGAAAATGCACAAGATCACCCCATATGGCAGCTATGCCGCCCCACTATTATTCTAGGGTATTCTTCACCCTTTTCTTTACGTTGCATCGGGTTAACTTACGCACTCTATTGGGAATGTAATTATATTGACTTTCATCTGCAAATATCATGGTTGTCAGACCTCACCTTGCCATCCAGAATGGCATTCACTGAATTATGAAACTGGCCCTCCCAAAATATCCCTGGTTATTCGCATCAAGGGTAGTTGACCGATAAATTGTATGCATATGTATTTGTTTATTCACCTCCCTCCTCCCATCTAGTTAGACCGTACCAATTTACATACCTAGCCTCCTGCCCCAAACACATTTACATTATGTTTGCTCTAAATATTGTCACTGCCCCATTTATTAAACATGGATAAGTAAATAACATGGAATAACAATGAATAATAACAAATATTAAAAAATTCTATGGAAATATCAAGAATCACACCACAATGGCGTGCGCCGGGCACAATGCTGTTAGTTCAAGCTGCTGTACTACCTCAGACATAAAGATAGTTCAATTTATGCGTAGTTGTTAAGAGTCTGCTTGTTGGAGTGTACTGGTAGCATCCCAATACATTTTGTGTCTTTTAACCATGCTAGATTTAAGGAAATAGATGGGGGAAAAGAAAATGCTTCCAGCATTCTATTCAGCACTTAATTATATCAACAAGGGAGTGCCATCTACAGGGATACACCTGTACTAGTAGACTGTGTTTGTGAGTTGAGCAATGGAAACATCCATGCTCCCCTCCACTCACTACTGCCACCTGATTATAATATAACACACATATTCATATGGACATTATGAAAAAAAGTACGTTGTGGAACTGGAAAACAAAAATGGACTCCACATTAACTCTTAACCCATATTTAAGTTAAATTTAGTCATAACATCAAGTGGCTAAATAGGTATTCTAAGAAGAACAAAATCATACGTTATTAACAGAAAATGTGCCTGTATCATATCTGTATATACTCATGCATCTCAAGTACCTGCTGAAGGTTTAGAGAATAAAAATCATTGTCATTTCATTGTCACAAGCAGAGGGCTGGGTTAGGCATGAACGAATTACCCACAGGACTTGATGAATCCGAGCTTACAGCACCACTTGCACTCCCCAAGCTTCTTCAATTCCCTTCCTAATGAAGTGGGATAGTGCTGTATAGCCGACGGTACCGACCTAATGGACACTGGCCCGGCGTATGCACTATGTTCTGAAAATATAACGACCACAGGGAAGCAACACACGGTCCCACAGGCACCGGGCACAGGTCCTATGAATCTGTGTGCTGTTCTGTCCTTTAAATGGTACAGATGCCTTGGGCACTTCCGTTGGTGAACATATAAATAACATAAGCTTTGTCAGAACACCCTGGTGGCCACAACAATCAGATAAACATTGACTAAACATTGTTTCAATGCTGAACTGATGGCTGTGGCCATTGGGACGTGAATTGACGCGGATACTGATTTTCCTTTTTGAAATCCACGTTCGGTATATCCCCTAGTGCATTATGTTCATTTATATTTTATTTTATTTTCTCCCTTGTACGCCTCATATGGTTGCAATTCAGTGAGTCACAATCAAAAAATAGAAATTGGACAGTATAGAGGTCAATTTGTAATTCAATATGATTCAAAGTTCAACGGCGTAATCCATAATAGTTATACTTACAGTACATTGTCGCAATCAATGGGCAAAATGCACTTAGAGTACGTCGAGTCACCCACCAGTGCCTTCTATTATTTAAATTAAGAATGCAGCTCATTGAGTCCCTCCTGATCCTAGTGAGTAGCTCATACTACACACGTGTATACACGTGTCTGAGCTGCTCATCTGGAGGCCATTCCGCCCCGAGTGTGCCCTGTCGGCGGTTCCTAATTGGGTTGTCCAAGGCTGGGGTGGATGCTCAATGGTGATACTGATTAGATTCGTTTGACAGGCACTCCTGCTCCCAGTAGGCAGTTTGCCCCCTTACTTCGGTCAGTCACCGGGCATGGTGTGTCTCTGAAGATGCCAGCACTCTCAAAAATGTTGCAAATTGTCGTAACTGTTCGTGATCAAGCCATTTGTCATTTGTCAGGGAGGGACAATTGCCCCTATCAACCCCCTCCCCCCCCCCCCGCGCCTGCCTCCTCCTTTGTCGTTAAATTTTGAATTCTCCCTAATAATCGCTTGTACTTGCCAACTATTATTAATAGTGTTGACTCGCTATTACTCGCTAATACTTGCAATACAATCCGGTCTGTAATAATGACATGTTTGTAGCATAACTCGTCGGCCTCTTTCAGTACCCTGCATTACCCAATTGCTACTTCTTCGAATGCCTATTTAACCACTGTAATTCATGCCTCACTAACTCTTGTCTTTTCTGCGTTGTCTTTTTCAGGTCAATGGTCGTCTGAAGGACCAAGAGGCTCGGAGTAGCCTGCACATTGACGTCATGGAGTTGCTCTCACTGGCATCAGTGCTCAATCTGACGTCATACCATAATGACACTTGGGCAGGGAATGCCTCCTCAGCGATGGTAGATGGTGGGGGGCCCTTCAACCCTGGAGTTGGGGACTCCAGAAGGGGCCAGGAGGACCCACCTAGAACCCGCAGACCCGCTCATCCATATGGACTGCAGCCAGGTTTTGACGACCCTATTGTGGTCCTCCTCCAGGCTATCTCTGCCCAGTTACAGCTGTATGGAACACCTACCTACTGTGGGGCGGGCCTCCTCGGGAACCTCTTATCAGGAGTTGTACTGCTAAAAAGTGACATTTGGAATCTGTCTGCTGCTCGTTATCTATTGGCACTGCTGATTGCTGATATGGCATATCTGGTATGTATCATTCTACTACTTTTAGAACTTCGTTATTGATCACAGCATAACAACTATATTAAAATTTGCAATTGAGTATCATTTTGTTGATGGAAATTACTCGAGGTCCCTTCGATACCCTGATGTCTGAATCGCTACTATATGGTGGCTAGGCACATGCAACGTATCTTATCGGCTGATTACTATTGATTAAAGCTACATTTTAAAGGGGTTTAATTCTCTCAAGAACAGATATTAGTAGCTCTCATGAAGCTAATTCGATATCAACCTACTTTTGACTACTATACCCACCAAATGAAATATGTACACGTTTTCTTTTGCGTTTATGTAATTAGTCACTTACTGTAAATACTTATAACTCTGATACGTGCACTAATGGCGGTCTGTCTATTGTGTCCCCAGGTAAATCTGCTGATTGGCTGGCTGAGTGATGTGCAGGGGGTGGGCATCTACACCCATGGTGGCCTCTGTCACTTCACCACCTTCCTCAGTCATGGCTCCTGCTTCCTGGCCCTCTGGTACCTCGTCTGCTTCACTGTGGACGGCTACATCCGCATCTGCTTCCGGCGCCGACAGGAAGCTATGTGCACCCCGACGCGTGCCAACGTGGTCATTCTAGCCTTTGTGGCGGTAGCCATTGCCGTCTTCATCAATATCAGCATCACCTTTGGGGTAACGGCGGGCCCTGTGCCGCGCTGTGCTCCTCTCAATATGTTCCTGGTTACTTTACAGACCCTGTTCAAAATTGATATCTTCCTCAATAGTATGCTGCCTGATGTGGCCATACTTTACCTCTTCTTCCACTCACTGCTGGTCTGTCTGTGTGAGTGCTCCAGGGATATAAGCACCAGGGCGTCAGGCAAGCACCACTGCTGTGGCTGTTGTTGCTACTGCTGCAATTCTCCAGCAACAACTGGAGCAGCCTCCTCCAGGGTGGGGGGAGACCTGAGACTGACCCATGAGCAGACGGACATGACGCTGGAGAAGGACTTCAGGCGGTTGTATTTTGTGTATATCATTGTGTGTACGTGCCTGAACGTGTCGTCCCACATGCCGCGCATCTACTACACCATACACGGCCTGCTGTACCCCCACAGGCCCCTCACCATGAAGGACTTCGTCTGGCAGCAGTTGCTCATTCACGCCTACTATATACGCTGCACCATCAACTTCCCCATCTTCTTCTGTGCCTCCACCAACTTCCGCCGTGTTTCCTGCTCCGGAATCACGTCACTCAGAGCGTGCCTGACGCGCATGCGTCAACGGAGAAACCCTTCCGCTCATTTAGAAGGTGGGGCACACACCAATGGGAATGAGGAGGATGAAACGGTCACTGCCCTGATGAAAGATGGCACTAGTTCTACCACCCCTGTGTAAGTTAGTCATGTGACTCAATAGGGGCTTGTATCATTAGATATTCTTTCTTACCCTTCTACTTGAGCTGCCTTAGCTTCTGAACAAAATTCACACGTTTATGCAATCAGAATTTTGCCCTGTCACATTCTGGGAGAGAAAGGAGTTTCTTATTTATTGCTGATTGCACGTTAGTAGAATTTGAAATAAATGATGGCCCATTAATATGGGTTGATACAATGTCATATGGGCGCTTTCAATTCGAGCCCTTCAATTCAGTATTGTTCAGTGTGTGAGATGTGCGAGATGTCTAATACTATTGTGGAATATTTGCATTATTGATTTACAGGTGTAGTTATATCATTCAACAGGTTTGAAGATACTATTTGATAATTGAATCAATATTTACCATTCCAGTTACATTCCTTTTGAAGTTAAGGCCAATTTCTAGTTTCTATCAGTGCAATGTTATCGGTCTTGTACTTTCTCAGAACATCTTTTTTCCCTGTTGACTTGATGGGAAGGTTTCCAGAAGTAGCGTGCAGTTAGCCTGATGGTAGACGAATGGGGCCGACTACAATTAGAGAGGGGTAATGTTTACTATCATGTAGAGCAGTTTGGACAGTGTAACTATTTCAATCATTTGTATGTGTATATATTTGGATTACATTATTTGGCCATCTATGATTACGTATGATTACGTATGTATTCATACGAAGGGTTGAATAAAGATATATGATAATACTGATAGTGTCCCCTTGTAATTCTTTATTTCTGGTGTTATATCAGAGAATAAGCTCCACTCATGGTATGACTCACATAGAATTCGATCATTGTTTATGAAATTCTGATTGAAAAGTATATATATACATATGAAATGCATTAAGATCCATTGATATTCGTAGAAATAATCCACAAATAGCAATCCAATTATTGCCTTTTTTACGTTACTCAACCACGTCTTAGACAGTATACTGAGTCAAAGTAACATTCATTTGGGCAGGATCATTTTAAAGGCTAGGTGTGTGTTTATCTTACAAAACGGGAGCACGTCAAAAGCAGCAAAGATGATAATTATATCCTTATTGCTGGATGTAATTACAAACTTGATACACCATGAGCATACATAGGCATGACCAGACATGTGCTCTGATGACGTGCAGCTCACCGACAATAAACCCTCCGACAACAGGAACAAGTTTTTATCTCTTGACACTGATTTGTTAAACCACAGACTGGTGCATTATTACCACCAGGCAGGCAGACTTGTGCCACCCATAGCATTTTTACTGACTTTGCTGTGAGGTTTTACCAGCCGTGGATGGCTTTTTAGCCAGTTACAGCGGCTTGGCAACGTGATTAACGGCAGGGCTGGGCTGCTGGTGCAGCTTCAGGAAGTATGATACCCCAGCGGACAGGCTGCAGGATGGCTTCCCAAAGCTTTTCCACTGAAAGTGTTCAATTTCATTAAACACCAGATCTGCTGTACCACAAATCCAGCTATAAATAGAATGTGTATTCTCAATAATTCACATGTATTGACGAGAAAGAAGGAATTCAGTGGCAGAGAAGTGCTAAGCCAGCCCTGCTGGTTTTTACCCAGTGTCTTGCTGTTGTGAACCGCCAAGGAAAGAAAGCTGGTGAAATAGGAGGACATCAAAATAGATTGCCTCCATGGCCGATTGGAACATTCTTCTTTATGACATCTTTATAGTGCCAAGCCTGTATTACCACAAAATATATGGTCATGGGTTCAAATTAGGTAGCCAATAGGGGATCCCGAGGGTCAATGCAGCAACCTTAAATGAATGTGCAAATGGGTTGGTGTCACAATGTCAGCGCTAGAATGGCTCAGTGGTAAAAGATGGATGTCAGTAGTCTTCTCTGGACTATTGATATCTTGACTGCAATCAATATTAATGCTCATACACTGGACCGATTTATCAGGTTGATAGCATTAGGCTGAATAATATGTGTCACATTTTATCATTTTCCATATGGTAAGAAGGAAATACCCTTTTTATCTATATCACCTGTCCTTGTTGAGAAAGGCGTTCTCAGATAGATCGCCAGTGGTACACGTATACAAACATGTATATATATTCACGTATGCAGATGCTTGTTTTTTGGTATGAATAGAACAGGTGTACGTTTTCACTAGGCCCATGTTAAAATTTGAAACCAGATGTACATATCGGTCCCTAATTTATTCGACTATGCACTTTAATTCTGTAGTTTATATGTTAAAGCATAAAGTTTCATTTAGACAGGCAATTCTACCCTTATCAAAAATTAAAATGATAACGATCCTTTCTCCAAAACCATAGATAATGTGCGTGATTTAGGGTGCCATACATGCAGGTGCCATGTGGTAATTTGTACCCGCAGGAGGATATCCAAAATTGGAAAACCAAATTACAATTTTCTTGCTATCGCATTAGGATTAATGACGACCTTGCACAGCTGCTGAACACGTTTCCTTCACAATCAATTTGACGATCAATGTCAGCCTTGAGAACGGAAATAGAACCCGTGCCAAAGATATCTTGTGGTAAATGGATCCTCCCCATTTACTTTAGGGGATACTGTAGTTGGAAACAGCCTAATGACGTCACAACCTGAATGCCGAAAGGTGAGAGGGAAGAAGAATATCACTGATAATCATGACAAGGTTAATTATTCTCATGCAGAAGGTGGTAAGCAAGAGCTTGGAACGAATCCTTTACGACTGCCGTTGAAAGACTCCTAATGATTTGGAAAGGTTCATTTTTCTCATGAGCTTTTAGATAGTTAACCGATATTCCTCAAATTTGAAACAATCTTGATTTGCAGGGCCTAGATCTGTAAATGGCTGGTTCATGCTTATCTCCAATTGTTGCAAAATAAATCATATTAGACATGTTCTTTCTTGTCCGTGTTATATAGGTTACAAACAACATATATTAACAGGTTTCAGTATTCTTGGATTAAGCAACTTACTAATTGCCCTTTAGTAATTCTTCGGGTCGGTCTCTTTTATGCTGAGCCAATTTATTCCTATGCTACCGGGGGCTCGATTCATAGCAATATACGATAGCTCAATAATGATACGATCTTAAAATAACATGTTTGTAGGGAAAAGAGAGCAAATCGTTTTTTCTACTGGTTGTAGTCAAGGAGTCATACAAGGCAGTCATACAGAAAAATGTAGTGCATTTCACAATGATAATCATAGGACATATTTCCTTTACTCAATCGTATCACTAGCTTTTAGAAAGTGTTTGTAAAAGTGATTATGCTAAAAATATAACTTTGTATTACAAAGTACATTAGAACATTACCCACACTACGATTCAGGAGGAAATAGTTGAAATATGATTTTCAAAAAATGTATGATGCACTCATTCTTACAGGGCAGTCTATATATCATTAAGATTTATTACATCTTGGTTTGGTAAAAGAAATAAACCATTATTAACGATTTTTTGAATGGCTGAGATGACTTCAGAGGCTGTCTCAGCCATCTGTTGTGCAATGGGCATTTTTGCCCTTAAAACCACCTTTTACAGGTATTCTGTACAATCAGGTAGATTGGAAATTTGCTACGATTTTCTTATGAATGTCATAGAAACGTATGAATCGAGCCCCTGTGTTTAGCCTTCCTTCCTTCAACTTAAGCAAATCTCTTCATGCGACGTGTATTTAACCTTCCGATCTTCAGCTTTAGCAAATCTCTTCATAAAATCACCGATATTGCCCACGTAGTCATTTCCTGTCTTTTATACCTCCTCATGGCCCCATCCTTTCCAGATATTACAAATCTCTAGTAACCCAGCCCAATAAACAAAGAAAACACGTTATACAGTGTTATATATCGTTTCTCTATGGCTCCTTAGTGTGGCAAACGTTATATAACGATACAAATGTTGTTTTGAGTAAAATAACGGATTTTTGTTAGCTCGGAGGGCCTTTGGCTTGCTTAGGATATGGTATTGATAGGGCAGGTGATATCCAGAAAGAATGTATCCTAGATCTTGGATATTCCAAGATCTGCTAGATCTATAGCATCCCAAACGCCATTACAATTTTTTGGCCAGTAGTATAATTATCCTCAATATATATTGTATGAATGATCTCCTAGTAAAACTTCAAGAGAGTACAGGGACCGGCATAATTATGATGTTGTAATAATAGATAGGGTGATCATAATAAGTGTGCTTATACATTGAGCAATAATGTATCTCGGCCAATGGCATACCATATGACTCTCTAGTTTGTAGCGTGTCCCTCTTAAAGTTGGTATCCCAACTGGGGTGGCTAGAATTGATACCTCTCAATAATTACCTGAAAGTCCTGAATGATACACTTCTCTTCTACACACTATACACAGCTGCCACCTTGCGGTGTAGAAGAGACGCATGCTAATTGCATTATTTTTGACTGCTCAGTGAAAATTTGTTTTTGTTACTGTGTGGGGATTTTTTGTATGGAAATAGTTCTCACAGAGCTTTAATTATAATATGACCATGCTTATTCCCATGCCGGAATTGGAAATTAGTCACCACAACAGTTGGGATACTAACTTTAAGGTATTTTCGTACTGTAGTTCTAATGGATCTTCAAGGTTAGGATTTATAACCTTTTAGATAGTGTAGAGTTTGGAGCCTCTTGGTCTCTTGGTAACCAGAATTATGTACTCACTTCAGAAGAAAAGTATACTTTCAAGGGTTCCAGCTATTGAAAGAGGTCAATTCTAACCACCCCAATTGGGATACCAACTTTAAGCATTTTGGGGCAATACGGTCTCTGCCCAACATTATAACCATCTAATTTGCTCTCTCTTACGATAAACAATAATAATTAAATTCCAGAGCTTTTTCGATGTTTTCTAGGTTCCTTAAACATGCTAGTTTCTTTTTAAACATCCTTAATAATAAGTACAATGTAGTGGCCTGTTATATCATGTTCTCTTTATTTGCTATACAATGTACTTCTTTAAACATGCTATATGGAAGCCTTTATCCTGCCCATACCATCTTATAATACCCCAGGGCCGTTGAGTTAGATTCACTGTCAGACTCCAGCATCAAGCATGGCGACAATACCTTTGTACCAGATATTCTCCACTCGACTTTTTGAGGGTGGGGCTAAAGTACCACCTTGACCGGTAATAGCTGTAGGTAGGGTGGCCGGACCGTTTTTATGTAATGGTACAACATATAGGTGATATAGATGACACTTATAGCATGAATCCTCGGATTTCAGAAACTGTCTTTGTAATTCTCATATAGTCAATAGGGATGAGGATCTTGTTGATTGAACCCCCCTCACCCTGCTACACCTTCTGACAGGTTTTGAAATGGTGCCATTCCTCAATGAAGACTTTCTATGCAGTCTTCCCACTGTACAGGTATGCCACCTGGGCTAAAGATGTCACACTTATGATCTCAGCCCTGGTCATTTACCATTGAGGCCAATACAAACCTGTCCTGTATGATGCTGTCATCTGGTGGCAGAATATGTCTAAACTGATTTGAATCCTCACATATGACCCACAGGAGATTGCCTGACGCTGGCAGGTGGTAGGCTGTCTTATTTCCATTCAAAATGCATAATTTTTAGTTGATTCAGCTCTATCTTCAGTAATTTAAAAAAAGATAAAGAATTCTTAAGTAGTTATAGGACCCCTCATGGGACACCTACATTCAAGATGCTTCAAACAAAAAAAAAAGAATCTCGTTGATACATGGATTTGCCATTAAACAGTGGAAATTCTCCCAAAGGACAGGTTCAAGAGATTTCCCAGTTATAGAGCCCAAACAGACTCAAAATCTGAAGGTCTGTCAACATTGCCTCTGAATTGCAGTATGTAATACAATTTACTATGCTTATTCCAGCCTGTATATGATGGCCCCAGTCAGGATCGCTTTATACAAATTTACTAGAAGTCATTATCTGCTCCCCACTTAAAATGGGGGCATATAATAAAAGGGCCATTTAACATAGGATCAGATACGGACTGGGCGGCAAGCTAGACCCTCCGGTCACCCTACTGCAGGTCAATGGTGGATAGGCTCTGTGTGTGGCTCCATCTATCGTTTCGACGAGTTACATTACGTTGCCAACAAGTACTTCTGCTATGGTCAAGTGCCTCTTTTCGGTTGTTATAATCTGAAAAAAATCTTCTGCGGATCTGTGATGTATTCAGAAAGCAACATAACATAACGCCCGTACACAGTTTTGTCCTATTTCAATTCTACTTAGAAATTTGGATTGAATTGAATCATGATTTTATGAGTGAGAATATTAGCTTCCCTCATTTATACTGAGAAACCCCGATATCGTTTATATAAGTATAACATATCTTTGTACAATAATTATTGGTGCATATTGTGTCTGTGAAAAACACCACAACAATTGCACTCATTTTATGCAGAAAATGAAGGAAATGATTAACCCTCTGTAGGCCTGAATGTTATCTTTAATATGACGATGCTATTTTAGCCGATTCCGACACTGTTTTTATATTTTGACGTGATTCATCATGCCTGCTATACTGCAACATTCAATGTTGTATTCATGGAAAATAAAAATCCAGAACAGCGTGTGAATCCAGGCAGAGAGCCAAAAAATAAGACGTTGCGTGGGAGATGATCATTCGAGACTTTTTATTCCAAAAGACGTTGCACACCAGCTGCAATATAGTTCTGCAACTCTCTACTAGATGGAGCACCTGTGTCGCTATATCCCTCCGGCCTCCCTATATAGCTTCCCACATGTATTAACGAGAGGAGAATACAAGTACAATGTATAATGTTAACGTCATCTTTAGGCACATACAACGTTGATATATCTGGTAATATTTTTTATGCAATTGAGTTTGTGTCTACATCAAACTGTATTATATATAGTGATGTCTTAGATACAAGACATGGATATGAACCCCTATGCGAGGTTAAAGCCAAGCTGAATGCGAATCAAAGTCATATTACTTTTACGGGAAGCTATTTGAGGGTGCCGACTTGTATTGTAGCTTTAAAGATACAATATCAATTGAAATGCCCCAAAATTAAGTTACAAAGTAACATTGCCATTGCTTTCATCAACTATTGTTATTGTGTTAGACATCATTCTTTATGGCATTAATGTTCTCCTTACTATGATTTGCAGGTAGGAAAAGACTAAATTTAGTGGTTGTGTAGAGATTGTTGTGTTGTGATTGCAATGGTATTATGATTCACCCCTAACAGGTCTTGATTTTTGTTGGTGGACAACTATTCATTTTTTACACTATATTGTTTACTTGTATATAATGCTCAATGATGAATGAGAGCCTCAACACTTCCCATACCAGCATTGCATTACAGGGATCATGTAATCAACCTAAAGTGGGAAAACTAACTAAAGTTATCTGACATAGTACACTGTAAAAAATGTGTTTCGTTTCTAAACACATTTTTCTAAACACTAGTAAATTCGAAACACATTTAATTTTTCTAAACACATTTTCAAAAACTAAACACTTTTTTCTAAACACTTCAACACTTTTTTGACAAAAGTGTTTAGTTTTGTAATGTGTTTTAAATCTAAACACTTATAATAAAAAGTGTTTAGAAATATTGATATCTAATATATCTTACCACAATAGAGGATTCTAGTCCCATGACAGTAGTCTGTGGTAGGCCCAGCACTATATATATATAGGAGGCGATAGTACCCATGCAGTCACTTTTGTGCCTATACATGGGTACCTGCAATTTTGACCGTGTCGCCGGGTCAAATTTTAGCAGGAGGGCAATGGCATTGTGTCGATTTTTAGCTATATAAGAACATAGAGAAAAACCTCTGCGGGTCGATTTTTATCCCCAATTTTGCTGTGTCCGTCGATTTTTAAAAGGGCCTAAAAGGGCCGTGTCAGCGTGTCGCCCGTGTCGATTTTTACCCATGTAGAGGCACACTTTTGGTAGTACTCCCCACTGTTGGAAATATTCCCAGAGGAATAGTATAGTTCCCCCACTATAACAAGGGTGGTATTCCCACCATAATAGCAGGGGTACACACTAACACTGGCCCGGGAGCCAATGGCCCGTAGTTTTGGCTCCGGGCCCGTAGTTTTCTCAGAAATTACCTTCCTATGGGCCAGGGTGGCCCACAGGAGTGGTGGCAGAAATTTCTAGGAGAATATATCTATACCAATATAGTCATGTTATATGTCGTTGGAAAGAGAAAATCACTAGGAAATCAGCCATTCAGGTTTTGTATTGATATTGATTAACCCCGGAAACCATGATTTTCTCCTTTATAAAAGTAAAATATTTATCCCGGGCCCACAGATCTAAGTAAGGGCCCATAGATTTCTGAAGCTACGGGCCCAGGTGGCCCATGGCTGAAAAGGGTAGTGTATACCCCTGTAATAGGTGTGGTATTCCTGTCTGTTACAATAGGGGTGGTCATATTTTTAGCTATATAATAAATTGTTTCTATAAAATGTCTGAAGTTGTTGTTTGAGGCTGGGTGTGAGGCTAGGTGTGGGTACTGGGGCTGGGCGTGGGGTAGTGAGACTAGGTGTGGGGTAGTGAGGGTAGGTATGGGGTAGTGGGGCTGGGCGTGGGGTAGTGAGGCTGGGTGTGGGGAAGTGAGGCTCAGACTAGGGGCCCTTGATGGGGGGTCCTCATGTCCCATGTCAATTTTAATAAATGCCCATGTCGCAATATCGATCTTAAGAAATGCCCATGTCACCATATCGATTTTAAGAAATGACCAATGTCCCATGTCACTATCTATTTTTTCCTCATGTCCCATATCATTAAGGCCCAAAATGGCTCATGTCACCGTGTCGAATTTAAGGATCTAGGGCCATAGGCTGGGGTAGTGAGGCTAGGTGTGTGGTATTGAGGCTAGGTGTGGGGTAGTGGGGCTAGGTGTGTGGTAGTGAGGCTAGGTGTGAGGTATTGAGGTTAGGTGTGGGGTAGTGAGGCTAGGTGTGGGGTATTGCGGCTAGGTGTGGGGTAGTGGACTGGGTTTGGGGTAGTGGGCTGGGTGTGGGGTAGTGGGGCCGGGTGTGGGGTAGTGGGGCTGGGTGTGGGGTAATGGGGCCGGGTGTGGGGTAGTTGGGTAGTAGGGCCGGGTGTGGGGTAGTGGGGCTGGATGTGGGGTAGTGGGGCTGGGTGTGGGGTAGTGAGGCTAGGTGTGGGGTAGTGGGGCTGGGTGTGGGGTAGTGGGGCTGGGTGTGGGGTAGTGGGGCTGGGTGTCGGGTTGTGGGGCTGGATGTGGGGTAGTGGGGCTGGGTGTGGGGTAGTGGGGCTGGGTGTGGGGTAGTGGGGCTGGATGTGGTGTAGTGGTGCTGGATGTGGGGTAGTGGGGGCTGGATGTGGGGTAGTGGGGGCTGGGTGTGGGGTAGTGGGGCTCAGTGTGGGGTAGTGGGGCTAGGTGTGTGGTAGTGAGGCTAGGTGCCGGGTAGTGGGGCTGGATGTGGGGTAGTGGGGCTAGGTGTGGGGTAGTGGGGCTGTGTGTGGGGTAGTGGGGCTGTGTGTGGGGTAGTGGGGCTGTGTGTGGGGTAGTGGGGCTGTGTGTGGGGTAGTGGGGCTAAGTGTGGGGTAGTGGGGCTGTGTGTGGGGTAGTGGGGCTAAGTGTGGTGTAGTGGGGCTGTGTGTGGGGTAGGGGGGCTGGTTGTGGGGTAGTGGCGTAGTGGGGCTAGGTGCTGGGTAGTGGGGCTGGATGTGGGGTAGTGGGGCTGGGTGTGGGGTAGTGGGGCTGGGTGTGGGGTAGTGGGGCTGGATGTGGTGTAGTGGTGCTGGATGTGGGGTAGTGGGGGCTGGATGTGGGGTAGTGGGGGCTGGGTGTCGGGTAGTGGAGGCTGGGTGTGGGATAGTGGGGCTGGATGTGGGGTAGTGGGGCTGGGTGTGGGGTAGTGGGGCTGGATGTGGGGTAGTGGTGCTGGATGTGGGGTAGTGGGGGCTGGATGTGGGGTAGTGGGGGCTGGGTGTGGGGTAGTGAGGCTAGGTGTGGGGTAGTGGGGCTGGATGTGGGGTAGTGGTGCTGGATGTGGGGTAATGGTGCTGAATGTGGGGTAGTGGGGGCTTGGTTCGGGGTAGTGGGCTGGGTGTGGGGTAGCGGGGCTGGTTGTGGGGTAGTTGGGCTGGATCTGGGGTTGTGGGGCATCCTTTCTGTTGCAGAGAAGAGTGTTTCAACATGCATCAGTACATCGTCAGCATACATCAGCATATCGTCAGCATGCATTAGTACATCGTTTTTTTAACAACCCCTAACAATTTCTCCCCAAAATCACATTCTATCATAATGAATTCAGGGACAAACATCTGTAGATATGCAGAGACGATATCTCACACATCATCAGCACAAGACTAAAGGGGGTCTGCATGGTGGGTCCCCATGTCGATTGTCGATATTAAAAACTGGCCCATGTCCCATGTCAATGTCGCTTATACTGCCATGTCCCATGTCGATTTTCAGAATTGCCCATGTCGCCTGTCACTATCTTTCTTGAGCCTCATGCCGCATGTCACTAGGCCTCATGTCCATTGTCCATTATAAGAAATAGCCATGTCGCCATGTCGAATTAGGTGGTCCACACCCATACTAAAACCACCAAGGGTAAAAAATCGAAAATAATTTGCCAAAAATTGGCGAGTAACTCTCATAAATGGGTGTTCGGTACTGGCCATGCATCATGTGGCAGGTATGCTGGCGATATGCTGATGCAGAGTACTAAGGCCATACCCTTCTGGTTATCAATAGCTCCTTAGTAAACCTACTTTTCATCATTCAAATGTGCAGTCCAACTTTTTTCTAAAGGGGGCATCCATTAATTACGTACGTATATTTTTGCCCAAAATGGACCCCCCACCCCCCTGTTGCACCATGTACGCATTTGGACTCCCCCCCCCATGCGTACATACGCATTTCACTTTGCCCCCCTCCCCTCCAATGACATTGGCGTGGGAAGCAAACCTTCATTTGGGGGGGGGGGGGGGGCGAAGGGGGCACCCCAACCAGCTTTAAGTATAGGATTTAACAGGTATGATGGCTTTTATACATGCTTGTATTGGAATCGTATAAAAAGTGATTTTGAGCCCCCTTTAATTCTGATTGGGGGGGGGGGGAAGCAACTCTGCCCCCAGTTTTTTTCTATGTGTGATAGGCGTGATTTGGGAAATGTATGCATTATATTATTGGGTCTTGGAAAATGTTTTTTTGCTATTTTTTTTGGGGGGGGGGGTGCAAACATATTCTGCGCCCCCCTCTTCATACGCCACTGCAGTGATAAAAGAATGGTATGTCATGAAATTTACAGAGGAACATTTAGGAACCTTTTTGTCTCTGTCTCTTCAGCGGTTGGGGCCTTAGAGGATTGAAGTACAGCAACTTGTTTCTGACCCCCCCCCCCCCTCCCACCCTCCACCAATTAGCTTAAAGCAACCTAGACCTCCACCCCCCCCCCCCCCCACTCATATTAAAAGATAGCCTACCCCCCGCTCGCAAAAACAAGTATTTCCATGTTATAATTCCATGTGCATAGACCAACCTATGTGGAGCAGCAATGTAGAGCAGCAATGTAGAGCAGCAATTCTCACAAAAATATCCCTTTCTATAACTCAGAAAAAAATAAGCAGTACCTAACAAATCCTCACACAGAGGGGCCACGGGGGGGGGGGGGGGGGGTCACGTTTACTTTTGGCTAATTGGTAGGGAGGGGGCTGAGAAACATATGCCATGTTGGGCAAATCCTTACAAAGTTTAGGTTACGGGTGTAAGAAAATTGTCAAAATTTGGTTTGATATTTCACATAAAAAGGTACCAATTGTACACCAATATGACCACAAAATCGGCCCTTATGCGTACACAATGCGTATGCCAAAATGGGTCTAGACCCCCCCCCCCCCCACCCTCTTGCACGCACCCCTCTTGTCTGCCCCTGCAGCCCCCCCCCCCCAACATACACGCTGTCTCTCTCTCTTACGTAACATGTGCAAACAATAGACCTTGGCGAGCCTGCACGCCGCCCACCAGTCAGGTGCGCTGACCTATATACACACACACGCGGCCGTTATAGCGCGCAGTTTGAATGGGACAGAGCAGGGAGGTGGACGTCTCACTGCTGTGCATGCCTGTAAGTATCTACCAATATCTAGTTATGCTTAATGGCATTAGGTGTTTTGTGAAATTATACGTAATAATTATACTCAAGATCCTTGACTTTATGTAATAGTTGAATTAACTTAAAATGACAGTCATATCCATAGTAGTATGCATCTTTATAATAGACAGTACTCTGCCTATATAGGCTATAGTATAGGCTATAAGCCAAGCCATGGCCATAATACATATATGCCTATCATGGCTTATCCATTCCAAGAGCTATACATGTATCATAGTTATGTGATGGAAATATCCGCTTAATGCATATTTATCCATCCCTTCTCATATAAATTGTACATTCTTTTCACAGGGCCAGATCGTTTTCACCATGAAACCACATTCTGGACAGTAAGGAGATGGACATTATGAATTACATGATTGTATACTATTTATAGTAGAGGATATGCCAGTTGCCCATTATGGAATATCGTTTACGGTTTTATCCATTTACACAGTAACATTGTAGTGGACATATGCTTAATATATTAAGTCTAAACGTATAATGTCCTAATAGTTATACTTATTGCTTATTATGCACTTATAACTATGCGCTGTCCTCGGGAGATTTGTGCTGCATGATAATTACAAAGATAGAACCGACTATTCCTATTAGCAGCTGATTTAGGTTCAGATACAACATTGATAAAACATGATAATTTGTCTATTCAATTGAGGAATTGATACAAGAATACAAATGAGCAAACCCAATGGGGTTAAGCCAATGAAAAGCTACTTCATAAAACGGCCAAGTACTACCTCTTGTCTCTTGTGGTCTGTGTCATGTGATCTTACCAGTGTTGCCAAAAACCTTTTTGCATACAGGCCAATGTGGCCTGTGTAACGAAGTTTTGCACAGGCCATTTGCCTTCTACACAGGCCACATCGGCAATCTTTTCAGATTGTGATACTCCTTTAATAACAGTTTACAAAATCGATTTGAAGATGCTTAAATTCACTGAAAAAAATGCTTATAAGTTGGATGTAAGTAGTTATCCTAAATCAAAAGTACGATTTTAGTACGATTTTTGGGTGAAGGGAGTACGCTAAATACGCTTTTCAGGCAAGAAATGACCTAAAAAATACGATTTTGGAAGTTTTGAGGTTGGCAGCTCTGAATTATTATAGGCCTATAAAGTTACATGTGGGTGACATGTGACACTCTCCAATTGCAGATTAACACACTGGTTGTGAACCTGCGTGACATCGTCTCTACCTGCCTGACATCGTCTCTACCTGCCTGACATCGTCTCTACCTGCCTGACATCGTCTCTACCTGCCTGACATCGTCTCTACCTGCCTGACATCGTCTCTACCTGCATGACATCGTCTCTACCTGCCTGACATCGTCTCTACCTGCCTGACATCGTCTCTACCTTCCTGACATCGTCTCTACCTGCCTGACATCGTCTCTACCTGCGTGACATCGTCTCTACCTGCCTGACATCGTCTCTACCTGCGTGACATCGTCTCTACCTGCCTGACATCGTCTCTACCTGCCTGACATCGTCTCTACCTGCCTGACATCGTCTCTACCTGCCTGACATCGTCTCTACCTGCCTGACATCGTCTCTACCTGCCTGACATCACCTCTACCTGCCTGACATAGTCTACCTGCCTGACATAGTCTCTACCTGTCTGACATTGTCTCTACCTGCCTGACATCGTCTCTACCTACCTGATATTGCCACCCAGTCTCTCCCTCACTCAGTCTCTCCCCCCACCCGGTCTCTCCCCCCACCCAGTCTCTCCCCCCACCCAGTCTCCTCACACCTAGTCTCTCCCCTCCCACCTAGTCTCTCCCCCCACCCAGTCTCTCCCCCCACCCGGTCTCTCCCCCACTCAGTCTCTCCCCCCCCCGGTCTCTCCCCCCACCCAGTCTCTCCCCCCACCCAGTCTCCCCCCACCTAGTCTCTCCCCTCCCACCTAGTCTCTCCCCCCACCCAGTCTCTCCCCCCACCGGGTCTCTCCCCCACTCAGTCTCTCCCCCCACCCAGTCTCTCCCCCCACCTGGTCTCTCCCCTCCCACCTAGTCTCTCCCCCCACCCAGTCTCTCCCCCCACCCAGTCTCTCCCCCACCCAGTCTCTCCCCCCACCCATCTCTCCCCCCACCCAGTCTCTCCCCCCCACCCAGTCTCTCCCCCACCCAGTCTCGCCCCCAACCCAGTCTCTCCCCCACTCAGTCTCCCCCCCTACCTAGTCTCTCCCCCCACCCGGTCTCTCCCCCACCCAGTCTCGCCCCCAACCCAGTCTCTCCCTCCACCCAGTCTCGCCCCCACTCACTCCCCCCCCTAATCTCTCCCCCACTCAGTCTCCCCCCCCCCACCTAGTCTCTCCTCCACTCAGTCACTCCCCCCCCCACCTAGTCTCTCCCCCACTCAGTCTCTCCTCCCACCCAGTCTCTCCCCCCACCCATCTCTCCCCCCTTCCAGTCTCTCCCCCACCCAGTCTCTCCCCCCACCCATCTCCCCCCCCACCCAGTCTCGCCCCCAACCCAGTCTCCCCCACTCAGTCCCCCCCCACCTAGTCTCTCCCCCACCCAGTCTCTCCCCCACCCAGTCTCGCCCCCAACCCAGTCTCTCCCCCACTCAGTCTCCCCCCCTACCTAGTCTCTCCCCTCACACGGTCTCTCCCCCCACCCAGTCTCGCCCCCAACTGAGTCTCTCCCTCCACCCAGTCTCTCCCCCACTCACTCCCCCCCCTAATCTCTCCCCCACTCACTCCCCCCCCTAATCTCTACCCCACTCAGTCTCTCCCCCCCCCCCCCCACCTAGTCTCTCCCCCACTCAGTCTCTCCTCCCACCCAGTCTCTCCTACCACCAGTGTCGTTGTCCCACCCAGTGCTTACCAATCCGCCTACCCAGTACTCCCGCCACTGAGTCCTCTCCTTCCTCCCTTAATCTCTCATTCTCTGTCAAGACTAGCAGTATGCAGTACTTAATAATTGAAAGCTTATTATATATTGTTTTATCATTATCATTATTATTATCATTATAATCCCTGAATTTGTCTTTCAGATTATCACTGTCTAGACATCATATCATCACATCATGGAGCAACTGCAATATCGCTTGGAGCAACTATATTGATATATTGTGCACCTGCCAGCATCAAGGAAAGTGATGAAAATGATGAACAATAATAAAAATTCCCCTGCCCCAGCCCAAGCCATGAAAATAATTCTAAACACTTTTCATATCTAAACAGATCATTCTAAACACTTTTAACACTAAACACTTTCTTTCTAAACACTTAATATCACCAAACACATTCTAATCTAAACACTTTAGATTCTAAACAGTTTTTAAAACAAAACACTTTTGATTCCTAACACTTTCTAAAACAAAACACTTTTGATTCTAAACATTTTTTAAAGCAAAACACTTTTGATTCTAAACACTTTTTAGAATGAAACACTTTTGATTCTAAACACTTTTTAGAACGAAACACTTTCGATTCTAAACACTTTTGGAAAAGTGTTTAGAAGAAAAGTGTTTCAAAATGTGTTACAAGAAAGTGTTTCGTTTTAGGCTAAAAAGTGTTTAGAAACGAAACACTTTTTTTAGAGTGTAGCTTTAGCAAAAGGGGTGGTGGATATGCGATCCTCCAAGGCTTTGTCTTAAAACAGAATCCCTTATTACATCGAGAGAACAATTTAACCCCAACTCCGACCGAAGAAAACGTAGGTTGTATGACCATGTATGGTGAATTTCCCGGTTGCAAAGCGGTAGACCTATTCTGTGTTCAGCCTAGCCTATCCACTAGAGGTAGTTCACAATTCTAATTTAACCTGTAGAATGTGATGGTTACTAGCATCCTCACTGTGTACATAGACCGTAACGGTGCGGTTCTCCATAAGCATAGTTTACAGTGCGCTTCATGAAGATTGTTCCTGTATCGTGCAGGTTATCTAGATTGGGGTCGGATCCAATCCCGACTCGTGAGGTAGATGTCCTGACTTGTGGCCGTGATGATATTGTATGTTGTGAAAGGCAGGAAGGTACCCAAGAATCACGGTATTTACCCAATGCAGCTGGTTAACCATACCACGTCCGAATTTCATTAATTAACACTTTATGGCCGAGCATCAACTATAGTAACTGCCCCCTAGGAAATGAACCGCTATAGTAAATGGCCCTAAGAATACAACTGCAAATGTAGATATTATCTATATTTCCAATCTATATTTGTTTATGGGGTGCAATGCAGCACACCATGACACAGTGTCACAGGTCTAAATAGTTTGTGAAATAGACAAGGACGTTTGGTAGTTGTTGTGGTGGGTTGGTTGCCTCTTTTGCGTTAGCTATGTGTCTGGTGTATCGACATTACACGATCACGAATAAGTTTCCCCACAGCGCCTTTATCACGTGGACCCTGGCTGTGAATCATGACTCGTGCCTCCTGCGTGTGGTGAACACTTCAGCACGTGACAAGTCCAGATACCGAGATGTAGACGATATAAGATGGGGCTCCACTAACCGATTTCCTGGTCCATTCTCACGAGAGTATATCTACTTGATCAAAGTAACATGGATGACCAATTGTAATGGTTTGTTTATATTTGCATTTTTTTCTACATTGGTTTTGGTCCGATTTGGGAGAATAGCTCCGATCTGGGAAAACCAGGTAGTGGAGTCCCACACTGTAAGAAACATAACCTGTGAGGATTATATAAAAGTGTGTAATACATTGTAGCACTGACAAAATCACTGAATCTCTGTATATTTTGAACGGTGATACTACGTAAAAATTAACATTGACCGTCACTGTAAAAAAAACAGTAAAAGTTATGTCGCGAAAGTTGCCAGTGAATCACCGTTATTTTGACAGTTTTTTTTTCACAGTGCAGCTTAGTATGTGTACGTGCAGTCATCCATGCGGGGCCATGTGTAACGGACTGAGACCGCCTGGGTACAGGAACCCAGGCGGCTGTTGTGGGGAGTTTCCTGGTAGTTCCCCCGGAACACCTTTTTATAGTCCCATATAATTTACCCGATACGTGTAACTAGGCTGGTTTATGTATTCAAGGGAATATCCCCAATTGACTGTATGCCCATTGCTACAATTACCAATATGTGTTCTTTACGCCAATCAGGTATCTGGAATTTCCATTTTGCGATGGAGAAAATCTAAACTCTGTTTTAATTTATGTTTCTATATAAGATATAATTCCTTGTGTATGTACTGTATGTTCTCCAATCACTTCACCAATGTCGGTCGGCCGAAATTTCGTCATCCAATAAAAGTCTATAATGTTAAACTTATGGGAGAATCTCGTGCGACAGGCCGATTCCTACTGCCCTTAGGGAGCGTTTCTCATGAAGGCTAACGTTTTGCGAACCATTTTCCTTATTTCATAGAAAGACAACTACAATTTCATGCAGGAATTAGAAGCTTGCATCATACATTGCTTTCTCCGTTCTTGTCGTTATTTTAATTTTCAAAGTAAACTAGACGTCACTTGATTCCTCAAAAATGACCTCCAGAAACCAGAAACCCTCCAGTGATAATAGCTTGATATTTAAAAACAAAATCAGTTAGATGTCCCATTCGATAGCCCCTGTCTCAACATGGACAAATTTGCTTATAAATATTCGACCTAGTACGTCACCTACTGTATTTGAGATCCCTGATTATGTCACTATTTTCATCAGACATCAAACTCAGAATTACCATCCCACCCTACCCCCTGCCCCCAGCCGGTATCTTCATTAAGAATAGTCCTTTTAGGAACGGTATCCCCTTGTCAGCACTCCGTGCAATTTATCACCAAACCATCAGGTGGGTTGGGCAAAGGTGTGGTCCAGAGACCTCCCACGGATATCTACATGACCATAATAGACCAAGAAAACCAGTCTGCACTGAAAAACTCTGGACAGCTCTGGGGTCTGTAAGGTCGTCTTACAGGACAACCCTAGGGTCTTCTAAGTGAACAGCATAGAATCAACTAGCTTCAACTCGTCAAAGTGACAACCTGCCTGGTTACCATCCCACAAGACAACCCTAGACTTGTCAAGGTCGTCAAACTAAGATAGTTGATGCAGGCCTAGAATAGCCACAGCTGGGCCTCATCATTGCATAATGGTGGTAAGTCTAGGGTTTCAAATGTATGAGTTTGGTCTGGTTCCAGATGACAAGATTATTTTATCAATTTGTTTAAATACATAACCACATATAGAAGTGATATATAATACACTAGTGCCACCAAGGATTCACATAATGTATCACCAAGTCTTTACTGAGAATAGGCTACTCTCCAGCAATGGACTGTAGGCTTGTGTGTGTATAATACCAATATAAGGTGCATGCACCTACTTGTGCCCTGGTGAAAGACACAAAAGAGGTGTCTTCCTTCTACACATGTGCTCTATTTTCAAAATGTTGTCAAAAGTATGCATTCTTTACATTATCTTACTTTCCCCCTAGATACTTCACATAATCCTCCATATTAACATATATGTATTGTAATACTCAATATTATATCAACATAGGAATTAATCAATTTGTTCCCAAGGGTACATATTTATGCTAGGTAATGGCCACCTGTAGGGAGAATGGTGAATCACTTCTAGACAAGTTTAGGGCTGGCATATGCCAGGTAGCTCTAGATGGGTCTTCTTACTGAAGAGTTTTGCTTGCCAGCCCCTCTCCTTGTCAAATTGACAAGGCAGTGCCAGGTTTGCCGACTCTGGATTTTTTCTGTGTGGAGGCGAGTATAAAACATACTGTATAGCCTCTTTTTCTACCTATTTACCTTTCATGGTCTGATTGATGCGCCCCCCGTTAATACCGAGCATTTACTTACTTACATGTGAACCAACCAGGAAGATAATGTCTCACTTTCATCTACATTTACTCCCAGCATGGAACCGAGACAGGAGACATTTACCGTATATCCCCGTTTAAAAGCCCGGGTTTATACTGATTTCAAGTGGTGTACATTGACTCGGCTTATACACGGGGCAGGCTAATTTTTGCAAGTGGAATTTTGCTGGCATCATATCACATTCCACATTTAAGTCAGTATTTTTCAATAATATATTGGAATAAATTTTGAATTTCCCCAGTCAAAATATAAGCTGATCACTTTGTAAATGATGCCATAGTGTATGAATATAATTTCGGGTTGTATACATGCAAGGATTATGCAAATACTCTTATTAGAAGCGAAGCTATGACCAAATAAGTGTGCCTTAAGGATGTCTGCTCCCTGATCAGGCTTACATTTGGGGCCCGGCTTATAATAAGACAGAGTAGGCCTACCATCTTTGACCCGGCTTATAAACGGGACAGTCTTGTATTAGGGGCCCGGCTTATAAAGGGGAAATACGGTAAGCGTGGTTAAAGCAGGATATTTGAAATATTTACGTCTGCGGTTCTGAAATCTTAGAATTTATATCTTCCTGAAGGGATAGCCTAGTTGGCCGACGTGTCCAAACTCAGGTACACGCGCAGGTGAATCAGCCATTCCTGAGGTAATTGACACATGCCTCGATAGCACCAGATGACTCTATAGGGGTAACTGGATACGACGATGAATAACTTCTGCAATTTATTATCTGATTTTATCGCAAGTCTTTCATCCCTTCATAATCCAGTCTAAATGAGTTTACGTCTTCCGTACTTTATAGCCACCGCACCCACAGTTGACCTGTGAAACCAGTACAAAACAAACACTCCTTTTAGTCTAGCATGCAGCTGATTCTCCGCGCTCGGGGATGACTTCCTTATACGGATATAGGGTACATAATTATGTTGTATCGATATCTTGTTCTTTTCTCCACGTGGCCAATCCTTAAGCTGTACTTTGTGCGCTGCAATTTATTTTTATACAGATTGCATTTATATTATATCACTATCTATTACAGTGAGAGATGCATCGTATACAGCCATATAAAAGGTACAATATGTCTCTATTAGATCATATGCAGATGCACTAGTGTCTAGAGGATCCTGGCTCTTGTTAAAGATACATTACCAGCTAATTTTGGGCGATTTTTTATTTTCATTATGTTTCCATATATCAAGTGCCTGTAAGTCTATTATGAGAAATGTGGAGTCTGTTATTTCTCTTAAGACTTAAGACCTATAGGAGTACCGCGTAACTAAAGCACTCGCGGGGTTCATACATGCGAACTCTAGGGGGTTACTTGAATCGATTCAAGTAAAAGTACACTTTCGTTGGATTAATGACTCGGTATTACCTTTAGAACACAAGTTAAAGTGTATGTGTGTCCATGGGAAATTATGCCTTCACCTGAGGCAAACGTTCTCTGATAAAATGCCAATAATGTTTCCCTTCGCCCATATGTTTGAAGCTTAGCCTGGACATGAATGGGTCTTTTTGTGACCTAAATGCAAACAAGTAGAGCAATTTATTACCCCTATGTGGGCACACGGCCAATATCCAACTGGATCCCACATGGCATGTTAGTGATCCTTCTGCCTACTCCACCACTTTGATCTGGGAGCGATCGAACAACACATAACCTCCTATATCTGTGATAAAAGTAATATTACTTCTGTCAAATAATCTATGCCGGTAGTAAGGCATTCCAGGTCGGTTTAACCAGACTAGTATTATATGCCTAGAGGAACTCAGTTATAATAAAGCCATATAGGGATGTGGCATTAACGTTCTCCGTTCGTTGTGGTTAAAGTCGCACCAGAGATAATATGCCTATTATATGTACGTGTCAAAGTTTCTTGGAAGAGAGCTGCGTATGATTTGAATACAGCTTTTTTCCTCGACCCTCATCTAGCATACTAGCATATGCTTGCTAAGTGTGAATGACATTTTACAATCTTCTGGGTACCTCATGGTATAGCAAAGGTCAGCAAACATCCCCTAGAATATAATGTGACAAATATGACCAAGTGCTATTCAAAAATGACTGAGGGAAAACAACATATTGCTAATACCTTACTCAAAAGGACTTAGCCTAAAACTAATTGAAATGGAGAAGACTAAGGTGAGTTGATCAGTACTGACCAGCCTGACAATATTAATTAACCTACGCTGGCAGTATAGGGAGCCAAAAAATGACTAACTTGGTTAGGCACTACTAGTATAAGTGACTGAGAGATTGTATAGCGAGCCAAAGATTGTCAGTGTGCATTACATTCAGGTGTCCACCCATGGTGCATGTCAGTGATAAGAAACCACTGTATGCTCACTGTGGTATTCTCCACTGCGGCAATTAATGCACATGCAGGGCCCAGGGGTACTTAAAAACATCTTACTTCTTGGTATCATATTTTATGACAATGACATGTTCCGCCCAATATTGACTTCCTCGACAAATTCTATACGTCTTGTGACATTGCGTTAGTCTATGTGTCACTGACATGACATATATATTACCTTCTACGCCCACCCCAACATAATACATGTCGTCTAAGAAAGAAAAAGAAAACATGCTCCTGGAGAAGGGCTATGTTGCAGTGCAAAGACAGTAGCTTATAAAAGGAGCATTTATAGATAATGCCATTGGCAGAGGGGTGGAGGTCTTTGGATTTTGTGACGAATCTTTACAGGGCTATACATGTATATAGAATAAATGGGGATAAGAGATGTCTTGAAAAGGATATATTGTGTGAACCTTCCCCATAGGCATAAATAAATGAAAAATAACACCTGGTTACATAAATTAGGATTAGTAGTGTATTAGTAGCTTATTAGTACATGTGCATGTAGTATATATAAATGTGACTATACATGTATGATGGGCTCTAGGCTGTGTAATGGTATACTGTTCTAACCATCAATATGGGAGTAGATGCCCAACATGTGTTAGTATTAGAAGCCCCTGTGGGATCCATGGTCAGTGTAAGATCGCCGGGGGGGGGGGGGGGTAGTGGTGCACGTTAGGCACTTAGGTACACAGGTGTACTCACATAAAGCAGGTAGCAGCCTGGAGGGCCTCCAGTGACTACTGCCCCGCTACATCCTGTAGGTGGGCACCGAAAGAGGAATGGTCATTGTATACTCAGAAAGGGTGCATACTTATTCTCTTGTGCACTCTTATTCCGACAGGGTTGGTCATTATAGTTACAGGAAAGTTTACCAGGGATGGTGGTAGATATTAGCGTTCTCCTATAAGATAAGATAAAGAATATAATAGATAATGTTTGCCACCAAAATTCATTACAGTCAGGACTAGGCCAAATAAAAAAAAAAGTTTGTTTCAGGTTACCCGACCCTACCTAGCAAAACAGGGCCGACCCTAGAAATTTTTATGCAATTTTGAAAAAATATTTATATTTTGGGTCATTTTGGGGCTATTTAAGGGTCGATCTGATAGTTCACGAGTCGAGGCGGTCGTCGGCGAGTCGGCATTGTAGTTTCTGAGTCGATTTCTGGGTACTTTTCAGGCTAAAGTAAAAAGAAAAAAAAATTAAAAAAAAAAGAAATCCGACCTACCTACCCTAGATTTTCAGACCATGTAACCTGAAACACACCTTTTTTTTGGCCCTATGAATCCAATCAAAATACCTCGATAGGTATTGCTCGAATTGAGATCGACTAAATAACCATTACATAAAATATCTCCGTGCACCCCTAGCCTCCCTATCGATCCAGTTATTTGAAAACACTATATAATTATGGGCACCGTGTTTCAAAGAATATTACATTGATATCGTTTAAAACTTTCATATTTCGATAACAGATATAATGTTCCCACTGACATGATGCATTTCATCAGCCAAAACCTTCCATGGGTCAAAGCTTCCATGCAGCTGTCACTCAACAAGCTTATGGCAACCTCTATAAATCACCAAGGGTTATACAACGACGATAGGGTATTGGGATTAGTACTCGGGGGATTTGATATCCAATCCATGTGCCAAAATAGAGTTGGATCTGAGAGTGGACTCATATACAGTGGTTAATGGCCGATTACCCGCTCATCCCTCACTTCACAGGCTGTACCCAGGACCTATATTCCCAACACCATTTAGGGACAGCATGACCTCCATAGTGTACTATCACTTCCATATAATTGAAATATCATAATAAACTATTACCACACTTTAATGCAGGGTGCACTAAGGTCCCTTTTCCCAGTACATGTCACATATCAAGACACTACTTGGGGGGCCAAATGTTGATATTTAACTTCAGGTTGGTGTGGTTTTGAGGTTGCTGATTCCGAATCTGCCCTGTGTAAAGTGATATCAGTGTCGCACCAAGGTCAAATTCAAGGTCAAAGGTCACGGTTTGATGTAAAAATGAGACTGAAATGAGTACACACATTTTGAAACAAATACAAAAATATTAAGGGTGAAGCTTATTCATCATATGTATGTGACTTGCATCTGTCTAAGTCATACTGTTGATATAGTACCAGTACAAGTGATAACAAATAAAATAGAATGAACTATTTGAGTTAACTACTATTACCCTGCTTAAATTGTTATTAGTTTATTAACTGATATATTTCATATTGTAATGTGTAATTTGACCTTCTTGCGACACAGATATTACTTTACATATGGCATATTCGGAATCAGCATATTCAGACTACCATAAACAAGTTTCAGACAAAGTATTGGTCACCACACCAGCCCTCCTTCACATTGCTAGCCTGGCCCCCCAATTACACATAAAAAGAGCTTTGTTCTTGACATCCTTGAACCAACATCTGATAATGATAGAGTATAGCCTATGTATACCATCATTAATTTACTATGTATGTTTATGATACCATCTTGATTACTCACTTTTGGCAATATGGAATGCATCTTTTTTTAAATTCGTATTCAGCACTTTGAAGTATGGCCATAATGCTGACTGCACATAATGAATGCTTTACTACTGTGGATGGCATCCAAATAATGCTTGTGTTCCTAGGCACGCTATCTGCTGAATCAGGTCTAATGACCAGCGATGTCTATTTCTGAGATATTAGCAAACACTGGGAGCAGGTTTGAGCCTACCATACAGCCAATTAATCATGGCGTGGTAGATAACGATAAGACATCCTGTATCAGATTAATTCATATCTACCAATGTAATATGAAAACAAGGATATTAGATATGACTACTGTAGGTCTATATACCATCATTCTTTTCCTGCTAACATATCTTTCTATGGTATTATGTTACGTTACACAATATTGTTGGAGACACCAAATGGCCAGTCCCTGCTGCAGCCCTGGAGCGCACTAGGATCCCGGGCCCCCACCTGTAGGCCCACCTCCAGGCCGCCTATAATTGGTATGTAACTTAACAATGGACTACAAGCTTGTTCCTAGTGTACAGACGCCAACCGCTGGTCAGCAGCCGTGGGGTCTGATGGGATTGGTGCCAGTTTGGGGTAGACTTCCGGCGCTGGGAGGTCGGCCAGGGGGGATCAGGCGTTAGGGCCGGCTAGAGGGCACCCGGGAGGCACTGACCTCTTCAACTATGGAGCCTGGGAAGGACTGGACTTTGTACACGACTGACAAGGTAAGTGTGCATTAGTATTGGAAGTGGGGCGAGTGTGTGTGGTTCTCCTACCTAGGCTATACATATGCATCAAACTTGAACATATTACACGTAAGACCAGTGAGTCTCTATGTATGTACAGCAGTGGACCCAGGAATTTGGAAAAGGGGGGTCTGGACACCCAGCCCCCCCCCTCTGGATCCGCCCCTGGCTATCTCTCATAAATCACATCAGGTTATGTCACCGTTTAATCTTATATTCACTATACTTCCAACTGTATGAGTTCTGCACTGCTATATATAAACATATATATGGGTATACAGCCAATCAGTATGGGTTAATGTTAAACTACAGGACAAGTAACAGCATGCGTTAGCTGTATAGACTGGTGAGGCATACAGCCAGCTCCTTTAACAGTTACCGTTAAGCTTGTTGAGTGTGTGCACCGCTGGTCTGGGAGCAGGGTGCTAAAGCCAACTGTGGCTAATCTTTCGTCGACCTGCGTCTGCACTCTAAGGCTGCATACAGCACAGGTGGTCGATAGAAAGGTAACGTTTTGAAATTGTAGACTTATAGAAATTACACATGGTATATATGGTGTCAGGTATATTATACCGCCGGACACCCCGACATAGTTGGCTCAGTTGGCGGTTTGCAGAAGTATAGTTCTATCTGAAGTTCAAGTTCATTTAACGAGACACAATATCAAATGTTATTATCAAAGGTGAGGGGAGAGCACCATGTAACATTGCACATGGAATAAAACGTTTGACAGTATATAGCTATCATCTGCTATAGTTTCTTAGTGTACCCGATTTAAGTTTCATGAGATTGTGCAGAATAAAGTTATCTTCGGAACATGACTGCTTGAAGCTAATTAGCGTATCGAGGTATGACGTTGGACATCGACTGGTACCTGGTACGTTGGTACCAAAGTACACGTATAAGTATACTATGCTTATAATGCTTTTATACTATAGCCTATTGCGGATATAAACCGTGTAATCAATAGCGGGGATCAAGACGATTATCGTATGGGAGGTATGGAAAGTGTTGGTATGACTTCCAAGCATGCACCGCAGCATACAAATATGTCACAATTAAGAGGGATACCATGAAACAGATTAGGATGCATGGTGGGCCCAGTCTCCCATTGCTTAACTCATGAGACATAACCCAGCTAACCAAAAGAACGTTATTTAAGTCAAAAGAACGTTTTAAAACGTTTTATAACGGCCATAGTAAGGAGCCTTAGAGAAGCGTTATATAACGTTATAAAATGTTATATAACGCCTTTTTGTTGACTGGGAAGCCATTGGCCACAATTGGTTTATTAATGGGGTAAAACTGAATTCTTGATAGTTGATGACAATAATGTTTGCATTGTATTCCTATGTTAGACATAATAGACACAACCAGTCATTAATGCGATAATGTTTCAATATGTTTCAGTTCGATCCAGTGATGGCGCCGTCAACAGGGTTTCCAGACGCTACTCTACACATTGCTCACTATACTGACACCCTGGATACAATGGAGCTGCACTAAATTAACGTTTGTTCGCATCAATTCGTCCTGCCATACTCAAAGATGGCGGATGAAGCAGTGGCTTTTAAAGCCTTTGCAGCAGAGGTGCGCAGCAGTTATGATATTCTGGGGAGTAAACTGCAGGCCATTAAAACTAGCACGGACGAGGCCAAACTGCGGCGGAAGTATGCCGAGAACGGGGAGGATACAGAGGCCAATGCAGAAACTCTGAAGTTACTCAAGATTATTCGTCCCGAGACACCGAAGAACATCCGGGGCTTATTCCGAACAGTCACCAAGGATGTGAACAGGCTTCGTGAAGCATTTAGTTGCTTCCCAGAGGACCTGGTGAAGCCACAGGACCGACAGCAACTGGACCGCATCATTAAAGATTTAGAAAGGCAGCTGAATATAAGGACAAGAGAACTGGATAATTTTAAGGCGCGGGTAAAGAGCTCTAGGGCGAAAAGTGCCCGTAAGAGTGCACGTAGAGTTCCTTCAACAAAGTTGACCCTCATGGATAGTGAGAATGAGATGCCGAAGACACCTTCACATGTTCAGATAGGGGAGGGCCTTTCTGATAATGAAGAGAAATCTACTCCTCGGCGGGTTACGATACCGCCTGTGATAAGCACAAAAGTGACTAGACATCAGTCGGGACATAAACCACAACCCATCCCCGTGGAAGATAGGCGTAATGCCTTACTGAGAGACCAATCCTACCAGCGGGAACGGACATGGGGAGCTTTCCACGGCCAAAAGACTCTCTCACGAAAAGGTTCAGAAGTTGTTATAAAACTACCCGCGGCCAACCCCACTCCCAGCCTGGTCTCCTCTGGATCTCAAGCCTCAGACTCCGAGTCCCCCATGGAACCACACACCAATCCAAAATTCAAAAGTCAGAACGGCAGCCCAGCTGTCAAGCTCAAACGCACTGACATCACCATCTCTGACACAGACATGAAAAACGGCCCTTCAAAGTTGACCAGAGAGCAAACAAAATTCCAAGAAACTCGCAAAGCAGCTGGGTTGAAGTACAGGGGGCGGGACCAGACAATGTTCATGCCGAGTCCCAGGAATTACTCCTATCACAACACAAACCCCCACCAGGACAAAAGGTTGCAGAAGGAATTCACAAATCTTGAGCGGGTTGATTTGAACAGTCAGGTTAAAGGGAGTGCTGGTCCTGCGGGTACCAGAAGACAACGTACTGGAGGAGTGTCAGGTGGCCGCAGACCCAGTTACCTGGTCAGCCGTAGTAGGACTGTCCCGGATGTAGATGTAGCACACAGGAACGCTCGTCTGCCTAAGTCAGTCGTGGCATTTGGGAGAGCAATTCAGGAGCTTCCACCATTGCAGTCACTCAGACGCGGCTCCAGTGGATTAAATTCTGACCCACGCTAATTGATCTTTCTCGCACAATCAAGCGAAATGAAGGTTGTTTGCTCAAGTGTGAAATGGAAGTATATGTATATATCCAAATGTGAACCTATAATAGTTCAAGGTCTACAAAAACTGAATTGCAACCTGTAATTTCGGAAGTGCCATAATCTTCATGCCGTTTCCCGATTTTTCCTGTAAAAAGAGATACATAAATGGAGGCCTCAATCTCAGATGGTTCTAAAACAGTGATGTTAATTGCAAACCCTGTGTACATTTCCCCAAAAGTAATATGGTCGTAAATATGTTATATGGCTAACCAGTGGTAAGTCATTAACATCGCACTGTGCCCAGTTCCCTCGGATAGAGAGTGTGCTTAATAATGTAATATCTATATTCTGTGGTACTTGGTTCTATCATCTAGGAGTGCTGTTTGTATGATGTAGTTGGGAGTTGTATTGCCTCTCTGGCCTTGTATTGTGGTGCTGTTGGGGATGCCTGGTCCATGCACTCATGCAGTACCCTGGGGCCAAAAAAGTAAAGGTGTATTTCAGGTTACATAGTCTGAAAATCTATAGGTAGGGTAGGTCAGATTTTTTGAGTGGATTTTTTTTTAATTGACTCTGAAATAGCCCCTAAATT
Source organism: Harmothoe impar (assembly GCA_947462335.1). Lineage (NCBI taxonomy): Eukaryota > Metazoa > Annelida > Polychaeta > Phyllodocida > Polynoidae > Harmothoe > Harmothoe impar. The sequence goes on from OX381704.1 coordinate 31,260,132, forward strand.
ACTTTAATATATGAATATTTTCTCAAAATTGGATAAAAATTTCTAGGGTCGGCCCTGTTTTGCTAGGTAGGGTTGGGTAACCTGAAACACACATTTTTATTATTTCCGAGAAATATCGGCGTTTTTCCTGAGAATGGGGTGCTTTCCCAAGAAAAATATGCATTCTTCGCTGAAAAGTTTGTAACCACATTTTTTCGTTTTCTTCAAGGAAAAAGGAGTAGCCTAATATCTGCGGAACATGAGGTGTTTATTTGTGCGGGGACCGGGTCGGGATGTTGTTGCCAAAACACCAGCGATGTGCACAATGTAAGAACAACCATATATAAAGATAGATGTATATGTAACACATCAAAAGGCAAATATGTAAGCAGGCTTTAAGGCCGACCAAAAAAGATTGTTTCTGGTGATGGGGGCGAGACATTTTTCACAGGAACTTTCCCTGGGCCGAGCCTTTGCTGATTCCCATAGAGTTATGTCGGCTATAGCCGATGCTCGGCCAGCCATGGTATCGACTATAGTCTATGCTCGGTCAGCCATGGCATCGACTATAGTCGATGCTCGGCCCTAACTAGCCTAATACATTTTCACAAATTATGCATTGTAGAATCTCATTAGCATAACGGAATGGGATACTGCACAAGTATACGGAGCGGATGTCTCGAGTTGATTATCTTTTTATATCAATTGACGGTAATTTTCATCCATCTGCATATCAAACATGTTATTTATTGGACTAGTGTGTTTTCATTGCTTCGGGTATCGGGTTGTTTGAAAGAAGTATACAGTATGTTACCAGATATAATGGAAAACATTTACGACATACATTATCATTTTCAATAAAATGGTGAAATACAAAGTTGCTCAATATATTGTGTTTGTACAATCCATGGCGAAAGCTTACAAATTACGTCACTGTGGTGGGGCTTGGTTTGACTCCATTGGTTAATTCATCCCCTAAGGTGAATGATGAAACCATGACAAAACACATAGCACTTTTGCATAAAAGATTAAAACCAAGAGATAATAGATATTTACAGCCAAATCTATGCAGAGCGGGATCAACTTAAAAATCGAATAGGATCAGGTACAATATGTGACTGCTGTGTATTGGTCTTCACCTTGCGATTCATCAATATACAAGTATTCCGTCCTAAAAATGATGACAACAACATGTATTGAAAGTCCACTCTATTATTTATTATTTACCTAAGATTACAATACCAGTATGTGTGAGCTGTGAGTTTCCTGTACGGCTGAGCTGCTCATCTCAATGAGACTCCGCATACCATCACACACTGAGCAGCTCAGCTTAAGAATGCACTGTCGTCTGTGGTGTCTATTGCCATAAGCTTAATACCATAGCCTCATATACACTGAAAAAGTAAACTCGTCAGCAGACTCCTCTAATTGACAAGGAGGCTGGTCTTCTAGCGGGAGTCGTCTGATAGAAGACCCACCTGGCATTTGCCAGTCCAAAACCAGACGTTTGCCTGCTCAAGACTTGGCACAGCACATCCCTAGAATTTCCAAAGGGTCAGATTGATGCATGAATGCCGGTTTGGCGGATAGACTCTCCAGGGCTACATTCATACATCATGATGACAAAAGGTATAAAGCACATTTATAATGGCATTGGTCATTATTTAAAGTGTCATCCATAATTGTGAATTTGATAACCCTAGACGGGTCACTTCGAATGGGCCACTGCCTGGGCTAACATTGTCAGTTAGATGGACCTAGTGTCGTCTTGTGGGATGGTAACCTGGTATAGATCATCAGATAGACAACCTTCGACTAGTGTATTATAACAATCACTGAGAATACCCTAAAGTCTTCTTATAAGACGACTATTTGACAACCTTTGATGCTTTGATTTTATCAGTGCAGTATGCCCCGATAATCTAGTCCCAATACACATCTGATACGCACAATCTTCAAAACACATTCAGTGACACAGTTTATATGCTTGGGTGGATGGTTTCGGTTTCTGAAGATAAGACTATTGAAGTGCTGATTAAGCTATCAAACGTTTCGATGATAACATTCATAGAAATACACAATTGTCTAAAGCTGATTCTTCATACTGGGAATAAAGGTACCAAAAGACAATCAATATGACTGTTTTCTTTATAAAATAATATACAAACGCACATTTAAAGGATAGCCTCGGACTGCTGCTCCTGTATTGTAATAGCGGAGTATTCACAAATGATGTTGCCATTTGTCGTCTGTTAAAACGTAAATTTCAATGCCGAGGTGAAATGATAATCTTTTGTCACCCTGTGGACACAGATGGACTATGATAACGTTTTCACGTAGACCGATATAAAGATGCATTACACAAACAAAGGTGTATTACATCTTTGGGGATATCTTAAGTCATTTTCTTTGAAGTAATTAAAAAGACATATGGATAATATGATTGAAATATGTGTAGAACGTGTGTATGTGCTGTTCTTGGTAAATTACACTCACAGTCTATATTTATTTCGGATGTGATCATGATGAATGAACGGTTGGACTATCTATGGTAACTGCGAAATGAGACGGCAGGAGAGCTGGAACCGTCGTCGCCGTCATCACTCTCCCCCGACGACCTGCCGAACCTTCTGCTCCCTTCGCTCTGTGAGCGTCTCCGCCCGTAACGAGACTGTCGTGAGAAGACGGGCAGGTAACCACGTGGGGTATACGTCTCATCGTTGTCATCGTCGTCATCGTCGTCGTCTTCCGCTTCCGCATCCATCCGGGCCTTCACCACGGCTGCCATGTCCATCCGGGCCTTTTCCCGTTCCCGCCGCCGGATCATTCTGACCGTGCGGCTGCGTGCGACGAAGCCAAGCTTCTGTTGACTTCCGCCGATGTATTTTCTCAGGCCATTTAGCTCGGCCGTCATCTTCCCCTCCTGAATGCCCAGGACGCGGATTTGTTCCTTAGCTGCCTCCAGCTTCTCCTGCGCGCGCTGGTCCGTGTCGGCCTTGGTGGCTACCTTGACAGGCCGCTCCCGCTTGGCTCTGGCCAGCTTGAGTTGGAGCGCGGCGATGTGCTTGTCGGTGGCGCGTAGCTTATTCTGCTCTATCTTAAGGTCGGTGACGGGCTTCTCCAGCACCCTCCCCACCACGCAGTGTACTGGTTCCGTCTTGAGGTACTTCCGCTGCTGCGTCTCCTCCAGCACCGCCAGCAGACGGCGCTTCTCGTCACGCACGTGCTCGATGCCGGCTATGGCTTGCCGCACATTGGCGTAGGCGTCCTCCAGAAGGTAGCACAGGTCCTGGTTGGTCCGCTCATCAAGTTGCACGTTCTCCTTCTGCCTCTCCTTCTCCGCCGCCGCACAGATCGCGCCGAACTTGACGCCGTCCGACTTGTTGGGCGGCGGCGGCATGGTGAGCAGCGTCCGGCGGATGTGGTGTGCCCCCGTGTACTCCCAGAGTGTCTCCACCAGGCGGTACAGCTCCTCGGCGCGCTGCTCCGACTTGTGCTGCTCCTCCTCCAGTTCCACCAGGGTGCGCTGCAGCTGGAGGTAGGAGGCGCGGCGCGTCACCACGATCCGCTCTGTGAGCATCACACGGTACAATCTCTGGTCTACGGGACCCAACTTCTTGGACTGCCCGTACTCCCGGTGCACCAGCGTGGCCATCTCGTCCACCGTGGGCTCGTCTAACGGCAGCTCCTTCCTGAGCAGCATGAGCTCGGCGAGCAGCTCGTCTGTGAGGTCACTGTGAGTTGGTTCGAGCAGGTCGGCTAACGCCTGTACCGTCCCCTCCCGGGCATGCGTCCTTAGTGCATCCACGAAGTCTATGGACGCAGTCGTGTTGGGGGCAGTCTCTAGCGTCTAAAGAGGTATAGAGAGATAGGTCGGAATCAAAATATATCGATGTACTACACCCTCAGAAAAGTGAGAGTCATTGTCGCTAAAACTACCCTCACCTGAGGGTCAGGCACTGCCGGACCCTCAGGTGAGGGTCGTTTTAGCGACAATGACTCTCACTTTTCTGTGTGTGTATGCTACTTTTTAGATAGACACAAAACATTATTTCTAGCATGACAAAAACGAATTGCACTGTAGTTCGCTACTAAGGTGATTGTTATTGGCGTTGTTGAAAAGATATATAAAGATGCATATACAATAGTGACGGCGCATTAGATGCACAGAACACAATACCCGTGCTTCTAGATATGTGTAATTGTATGCATCAATAACCTTACCTTTATGCCTCCCCTGATCTTGTGGGGCAGGTAGCCTGCTTCAAAGAAGGAGTCCATTTCAGCCAGAGTAAACTTAAGGAGGGAGAGCCGGCCCGACTTCCGATAGAGGATCTTCCGCTCTTCAAGTGCCGCCATGTTGTCTTCCCAGTGTCCTTCAATATGCGTCAATTACTTCCTGTATATCTGGTTTAATCTCCCTGTACCAATAAGCTTGTCCTAATACTTCACAACATTGAATATTGCACCAAAAAGGAGCATTGCTTGATGTATCCCCCAACAGTTACCTGCTACACATTGACGCTTCTGTGTTGACACTAAGAGTAAAAAACGATTGTGTTGTGCATGCGGTTCTAGGCCTGATCAGCAGTGCTGCGGATGGAGTGTATAGGGGAGGCAGCACGTCACAGATGATTCCAGTCGGTAACGCCTCGATACACCTCAGTGAGCAAACAGACAACGGGAGCAGTGGCCTTCTCAACGCGTGCTGTCGCCAACCAAAGGTGACGTGATTCATGAATGTTTGAATAACTCCTGTGTGTCGTCTATGCTTCCGCCTTGTATGAGGACACCGGGCCCCTCCACTGCTGTTGCTATGTGAGGTGAGACACTGGTTCTGCATGAGTGACTGCTGGGATGTATCTATACAGCATTCTAGTGCCATATCGTGGTGCCAATAGGGATGCAGCAGCAAGGCCATCAGATGTGATTTAATTCGAATGATTACTAAAAGCTACAGCATGATTTTTTATGTTATTGGGACCCTAGGGACCATGAAAAGTGATGTTGTGGTCGTGATATCTCGTGCAGGCTATATGAAAAAGGGCATTGATTATACACATTTTCTCTTACTCTGGTAAAAGCAGAAATAATATTAGTTATGTCTTCCATTCAATGATGAAGATTCTATACTCACTATAATCAACATAGAAACATGATTTGAAGTTCAATATGTGCTACTGATGTAAGGAAATTCAGAATTACAATTTATGAGAATGTAAGTGGCAGCAATCTTGAATTCTTAATGAGGTGGGGAAGCAAATATCTGAATTTCTCTTAAATTGTGGTTTCCAGTTGTTATGAACATGCAAAACCAATTTATGGTTAAGGAAACCTATGTTTAAAATAATAAACAGTTGAAAGTTGAAACTTAGCATAATGTATGCTGCAGCCATTTTAAATATTTAATGAGATTTATGACATAATGTCAAAAATCAGGCCGACAGACTGGAAGATCTGCTTTTTTGCAGAATACCTATTATTTCTGGTTCTTGCTAACACAGGGATACAGCTTATGGTCCATGAGAATATATTTTGAGTGATAAGTACCAGGGATTTAAAAGCTTTCATAAGGTATGTGGCAGCCATTTTGAATATGTGATGCCACAATGTCAAAATATCACTCATTTCCCCTTGTATTAGCCCGGGCTTATACAAGTTCTAAGTGGTAAACTGACGAGGCTTATACAGTCTAGCGTCTTCCAGATTGAGAGTGGATAAATTTTATCCTCTTGTAAACTGATCAAATAGTGGCCGCTGGCCGAGGATCGCCGGTCCCTCGTCGGCTTGATGCCTGACTGTATATACATGGGGCAGGCTTATACTCGGGGCAGGCTTGTATTCCTTTAGATGTAGAAACATCATGATATACCTTCTTACAATTTTCAGAATTACCTACTTTTCGGACACATTTACTGCAACATTTCCAATAAATTTCTTACCAATTCAAGCTTTATTTCTCTTGAACCCATTGAGGCCGGCCCCAAAATTTTTTTTTTAGCCAGGGGGCTGGGATTTTTTCCAGAATTTCTCCCTGGGGCCGGGACATTGCCCATTCCCATAGAGATAAGTCAATTATAGTCAACATCCGGCCCCACATGGTGTAGTAAATAGTCTACATTCGGCCAGGGGTGGATGTAGACTATAGTCTACATTCGCCCTCAATGGGTTAAACTGGCTAGGGACATGAATGGTGTAAATAGCGGTCACATAGCCGAAATATTTATGTAAATACTCCAAGGTATGACCTGAAATATGATTTTTATTGCGTATATATTGCACCCCCAGGCTTATACTCAGGGCCCGGCTTATACAAAACTAAGTCACCTTTTGCCCAGGCTTATACACAAGGCAGGCTTAAAGATGGGCCCCGGCTTATACACTGGGAAATACGGTTGGGATTTATAAAATATATTGGTCAGAAGGAGTGATCCGCAGGAGAGGAAGAGGAAGGGCTAGTGAGAGGCATATATATGGATTGGGATATAGGGGGAGAGTGAGGGGTTTATGTATGAGCAGGAAGATTGGTTTATAAATAGGCAGAAAAAGAACAAGAGGGAGGAGCATTCAGGGAGGGGACACAGAGAGATAGTGTGGGGACATATTCCAGGGAAGGGAGGGACTGGCAATAGAATAAGTAGGGGAGGGACAAGCATGAGGATATGGCGAGAATGGGAAAGGACAGGGAGATTGGTAGGTAGAGATGCAAAAGGAAGGGCCAGGGGGAGCGGTTTCAGATAGGAAAGGTTTGGCATAGAGATGGACATGTAGGTTGAGTGACATATAGGTAGATGATAAGCAGTGAAAGGGAGAGGCAGGACTGCAACACATAGGGAGATAGGCAGGGGAATGGAGATGTAAGAAGAGGAGAGGAAAGGCAGGGGGGAGGGATAACCAAGGTAAGGGGATGGGTGGAGGAAGGCAGAGGGTTGGATACACAGGGAGGAGGTACATCTGGGAAGTGATTGGCAGGGTCAGTGCTCATTAATTGGATCATTTTTAAAATCAAAATTTGGAAAAACACATTTACCCCGACTTTGGGCCCATCATATAAGTTGCACTGGCGATCTGACTCACGTACTAGCCGTGGCTTCTACACAAGGTTTTATGGTATATAGAGAATAGGTGATATACACGAGTGGGATGGGTAGAAGATAGGCAAGATAGGAAAGAGACAGAGGATGGGAAAGGTAGAAGGATTACAGATAGAGAGATAGGTAGGGAATGTGTCCTATTTCTATTAGACAATACATGGGAATATGACATCCCCATATACAGATTTAGTCCAGGGCTATAGGTAAGACCCCAGATGGGTCAGTCCAGATTCAAAGTGCCCAGCTTGAGCCTAGAATTATTTGACTTAAGCGCAAACTATAAGAATGTACAATAAATGGTGATTTCTGGAGAAAAATCTGATGTCAGCATGTTTTGCAATATTTACAATGTATTCATGAAAAAAATGTTTTCCTGGGCTGGCCCATCGAAGCTCTCACTTTTTGCCCTGGACAAAAAGGACCATAACCCAGATATGGGCAAACCCAGCTTGCCCAAGTAAATAGACAAAGGTGCATGAGTTTATGGTCTGTTGGGGGGTTATTTCACGAGTTGACCCTCGGGCCACATTTCACTTGGCCTACGGCCTCGTGAAATACAAGTGAAATAACCCCCCAACAGACCAAAAACGAGTGTGCCTTTGTGTTTATTTTTTACCTTTTTCGATTCAAATTAGATTATTAATGCCCATAGGGTGGTTAAGGGCTTAAAATAGCTTTTTTCTACGGCATTTAAATGTAAACAAACCGCCATTTTGATGACGTCACAGGCAGTGAAATATGGCCATAGGATATTCACGGGGGGTGTGCAATACGGCGTCCTTTGGTTAAGTCAATGGGACTGCTATATTTCATAAAAAATAAAACACATATATGCACCCCAGGGACCAATACTGTCTGGGGTGTGAGGAGGGCGGGTTGACATGGCCAGGGAGAGGAACAGTCAATGGTAGGGAATGGAACCCTTAAGAAGAAGGGTGGCACATTGGGAGAGAGGAGGCATTAGATATTCAAAATGGCTGCCACATGCATTATGCTAAGTGTTGACTCTCAACTCCTTATTATCAAAAATAATGTTTCTTGAACTATGAATTCACTCTGTATGCTGATATGAACTAGAAATCACATTCTTATAGGAAATTCAGGTATTCCGGTGCCCGACCTCATTAAAAATTCAAAATGGCTGCCACTTAAGTCCTCATAAATGATAAATCTGAACTCCTTGACCATGGAAATGTATATTTTGAACTTTAAATTAAGTCTCTACATTGATTAGAACCAAAGATATATCATTTTGCATTTTCAAGGATTTATAACATTTTGGTGGCCATCTTGAATCTTTTGGTCCCTGCACGAGCTTTCATCACCACAACATCACTTTTCCCCATCCAGAAGACTTGGAGAACACAAAAAAACATGCCATTGCTTTTAGTAATTCCTCGAATTAAACTCCTGAAATAAGCCCCTTTTGGAGGGTCTGCTGCAGCCCTACAAAGGGAAATCGCTCCAAATCGCTGATGCATGAAGATGCCCAATGGGGCATGATATAAAGAGAACTCTATAGCTTCTAATTTTCAGTTCAATTTATCCCCCCCCTACCTTTGATCATGGTCACCCAGGTGTCCACACATTGAGCTCAACAATGCATTATTGATACATAATGAATAAATACAAGATTCCGTTGTGGTATACTTCCGGTGGAGTGGATTTATTGCCCCATGCCCTTTGATCATAAAAATATGATGGCTATACAGCACGGCACCCACATAAGAGGCACTTCTGTAGCACTATACTGCATCATATATTGATGATGTGGTGAACCCTCTGGGCAATCAAATGTATGGTGTGAATATCAGCCGGAATACCGAGTTTCCTGATAAGTAGGTTGAGAGATAAGTTACTGTTCACATTTGGTAGTCGAATCAATAACATAACAGCGATGCATATAAGTTTATTATAAGGACGGTCATTGCCCCTTTCGCATTTCGTTATTTCTGTATGATGTGTGTCGTGAAGCAGCCATGACAATATGATGTTCTGGACCTTTTATAATTAAGTGTGATCGACCTTACCTCAATAATTAATCTCTAGTTCCTTGTTCGGGTCAATGAATATCATGCATAATAGTCATGGTTGCCTTTGTAGTAAGAGAATAATGATGTTACTGGTGGTCATATACGCGGTCATTTTAAGAGGAACTGAACAAGGAAGCGGAAAGCTGTTGTATTATGGCCAGGTAGTGTTTTATGTATGTCCCTTCCTTGTGATATGTCCCGGTGACATGTGTGGACGTGTGGTTAGCTCACTTGTATTGTACATGCATGTATGTATATATAATAGTATATACCCATGTATATCCATTTATCCGCCGGACATGCATTTATCATCGTCATCTCAAATGACTTTATAGCGTTTTTGATTGGTCACGAGTGCCAATAGGAAATGTGTCTAAATAGGTTAGAAATGGTATACATGTATAGGAAACATATCAAACAATGTTTATTGGCTTTATTGGCAAAACAAGGGTATTCAGCTTGCTTAAACATCTTATGTAATGAACAAGCAATTCATATCATCACATACGCCTAACTATGGTTGTAATAAAATACTGGACAAATGGTCGATATGGAATATACTGAATTGGAATAAACTAACTTGTCATTAAATATAGCTGACATATTCATATCACAAAAATACTATTTAGCGGTTGCATCATCAAGTACCATTCAGTGCTTGATTAGGCCTGATAAAATAAAAGTTGTGTTCAGGTAAGCCGACCTATACTTCTTGAAAAAATAGAGTTGAAAGCGTCAGCGACCTCCTATATTTTCTGGTCATATTACCGAGCGAAACATTTTTTGGGGGCCTTATATGCTAGGTTGGCTCTTCCGCATGAGAAAGTTGTGATCACTTATACATGAATACACACAAACCCATCAATGTTAATGACAAGTAGAAATATTCCGTGAATTTTCATTATGCATGGGTTCTGCTTGATGTCGGATGTATATGATTCAATTTTCCAAGTATAATCTGCAACATATGTTATTTATTTACTGCCACCAAAGGTTAACAGTAAGGGGAGAAAGTAGTTAGCTTTGGCTCCAAAATGTCCTGGAATACAAGGAAGAATAAACAGTAGCACATATCACTTAAAAAGCCACCCCGCTAAGGCCACTTAAACACATGTATGTATGATTAGTTTTAAAAACGATAAAGAGAAGACACTTATATGTTTACAAGAAGCATATTTAGCGGCAGTGGCGGATGAGAACATCCCAAGGGAGAACCAATACTTAGTACCTTGACGCTATTATATAAAGGGCAATACATTGACATAATTATATACAATTACATGGGCTTGTCATATAATAACCCATACACATCCTTTACTAATGTATGTACGATCCCACACAAATAACAAGGCATTGATATGTACATAATACTAGTCTAAATGCTGATTTTGAGAATGTCAGACCAATTTGTGCATTTCATCTGCGTGCAAATTACAGTTGCCCTTTACCTTGCTTCATGACAGATATAATACCAATACCACTACCCTATGTGTTATCAGTTTGAGGCAATGCTTGTTTCTCTGTCTCAAATTGGAAGTGGTTCAGTTTGTCCCTGACTCTTCATATATTTACATATATCCTCTTCACATCAAAGTGCGAATTAGCGAAATTTCAGAGTTGTATAGAAATTGAACATGCTTGATCCAAGGGACTTACATCGTGAGAAGCGGCAATAGCAGTGTGTAGTGTTGTGTATAAATCTGAGGTTGCAGAGGTAATGTCCTTTTGGTTAATATTTCAACAGAAAACTTCCAGGTAGGCTCAGAACCTACTCAAGATCTACCTATATATATGCCGTCTCTGGCTGGGAGGATGGACACATGTATGCGATCCCAATTATGAGACAAAAATATAACCTCATGTAATAATGCACAGTATCACAATTTATACCATAGCTATACACTTCAATATATATCTCAATGTTTATACCGATGCAGAAAAAAATAAATAAAATACACGTTTGATTGATTCTGTATGATGATCCGGCAGGGTCCAAAGGTAGCGTTTGAACAAGGACATATCGGGCTGAGTGATAGACACTCATACATGAAATGCCGATACATCCTACAAACTATATTATACATGTCGTATAGAATTGTATCAGTTCTCTATGACCTGCCAGGGGGTTGCCTGGTTGGCGCGCCTCCTGGCGGACAGAGACCGGGTGCGGTCGCCATCCTTGATGGCGGGGAACCTGGTGGAGGGGGCTGCCCCTCCCCCGGGGGTCTGCGCCTGGTCACTCTTATAGCCAAGGCGGCGGTTCCGCTCCAGGCGCGCCGTCTTGTCTTTATACTGCTTGAGTTCGTTACGTGACTGTCTCAGCTCCCCCTCCAGCTTCATCACGCTGAGCTGCAGCTCCCGCGTCTTGTCCTGCAGGGCCTTGAGCTGCTCGGCCGTCTTACTGATGGTCTCATCTTTCACCTCCACCGTCTTCTCAGACTCGACCCAGTACTCCTGCAGCCGGTGCTCCAGCTCGGCCGTCCGCTCCTCCCGGAAGCGCACCTTGTCGCGCGCCGCCTCCAGCTCCTGTGCCGCCGTCGCGAGCATCTCCTTAAGGCGCGAGTCGACGGGCGTCAGCTCGTCGTCGCTCTCCAGTTTGAGCGTCTCCAGAAGACGCGCACGTTCAGCACGTAGCCCCTCCCGGTCTGCGGCGCACTCCTCCGTCAATTTGATCACCTCCTCTATCATCTCCCCCAGCTGCCGCAGCGCCACCAGCACCGGCTCCTCCTCGAGGGGCTCAGCGCTTCCGGCTTCCTCCTTTCCGACGGTTTTACTTCCGGTTGAGTCATTTCCGGTTCCGTTTACTTTAACATCCCCGGCTATCGTCACTTTTTTGCTACCCGCCGCGGTGCCCCTGGGAGAGGGCGTCGGTGAGCTTTTGACTTCCGCCCTCTGGCCTTGTTCGCCGTCAGGTGGCGCATCGGCCCACCCCAGCCCGTAGCGCGCCGTGCGCGGGTCTGTACGGCGCAGGCGCTGACGGTTCTCACGCAGGAAGGAGTCGACCCTGGCGGCCAGATTCTGCGCCCGGAAGTCCTTCTCGGCGTTCACCTTCTTGGTCTCCACCAGGGCGTTGCGCGCCCTCTCCAGCTGCTGCCGCCACACCTCCTTAGCGAACTGCAAAAGGGTTAAAGAGACGGGGTGCTGGTGTAAATGGTGTCTGTTACGAATTGGCAGTTTTAATTCAAGCATAAGACCGAAAATGGTTATTTTCAAAGGGTGCTACAATTACAAATGGACAAATGAACACGTTCAACTACATTGGTTGTTCTATATTCTCCTTAGAAAAGAAAAGCACTTAGACAAGCTGTGGTTCCATACGCCAAATGCTGCACTCGCTCTTTATATATAATGCGGATTGTGTGGTATCTATAATATATGGAGTTTACGTTTTATTTCATGTCCAGTCATCCCCCTCACTAGGCATTTGAAGAGGTGCATCTATAATAGAGTGAGGATGAATGGACATGATGACAATGTAGCAACGTCACAACAACCATTGTCCTCGTTTACTCCATTCACTGTGTTCAGGTCACCATAGAGGAGACTAGTACAACCGTGCAAAAAACATGCCACCTTCATGAATACTGCATTGGATATGTCATGCTCCGCCTTTCCTTTATTATTTTCTATTAGTTCTCCACAGTATATGTACATATATCGTATTCCTACCTTTCTACATCTTTCAATCTGCCATTACATGTCTGATGTTTGAAATGGCACTAGATCAACAGATCAACAGACCCATGCAGAGCCAACACGAATAAAAGGTATGTTTCAGGTTACATAGTCTTTCTATCTTATCTATTTCTCATAACATAGAACTTCATACTAACATCTAGGGTAAAAAGGTCAGTTGCTTTCCTTTCTTACTTAGGTCTTAAGACTTTGAAGTACCCAGAACTAGCGGTTGCATCATCAAGTACCATTCAGTGCTTGATTAGGCCTGATAAAATAAAAGTTGTGTTAAGGTAAGCCGACCTATACTTCTTGAAAAAATAGGGTTGAAAGCGTCAGCGACCTCCTATATTTTCTGGTCATATTACCGAGCGAAACATTTTGTGGGGGCCCTATATGCTAGGTTGGCTCTTCCACATGAGAAAGTTGTGATCACTTATACATGAATACACACAAGCCCATCAATGTTAATGACAAGTAGAAATATTCCGTGAATTTAAATGGCCCCAAATTGGCCTAAATTTTTAGTTCTTTTCAAAACTTGATAAAAATATATCCAGGGTCTGCTCTATTTTGCTGGGTAGGCTGGCAAATTACGACCATCATATAATTGCATATGGTAATCATATCAATACTGGATGTAATCTAATTCTAGGCCCATACAGAGGCGTAGGAAGCAAATCTTCATTGAGGGGTCCCAGGTACCCCAACCAGCTTCAAGTATCGGAACTTGGGGGGGGGGGTCCAAACATATTCAGCCCCCCCTTCCTCTGTGATAGGCGCACCCTCAGAAAAATGAGAGTCATTGTCGCTAAAACTACTGTGAGGGTAGTTTTAGTGCCTGACCCTCTGTGTGTGCGGGGGTGGGGGGGGGGGGGGTAAGCCCTCCGCCCCCCTTTTCTACGCCGCTGTAATTCTATCGGAAGACGTACCTAAAACTACTATATAATATAGTAATTTTAGTGGCCCATAAGGTATACTTGGATGTGTATATAAAAGGAAGCCTGAACATGCTTCCAGGAAGTTTATACATCGATTAGGTTGTGGTAGTTGTAAATGGGCACGTTCTACATGTGGACCTCTAACAGATAGATGTATGGTGTAGGGAAAAACCGGTACAGGTCAAACATACGGCACCATTTCTCTATAGTATATGTGTGCATATCTACCAATCTGTACAGAATGATATATTGCTTGAAAAGACACTGACAACAATTTTATTTTAATCGAAAATGCTGTAAGTTTACTAACACAATGTATGCATAGTCTTCCCGGACCTTCAATGTCCGGTTCACGACAATGAATACTATTGTCAGATATCAACAGACTATAGACCACATCCACCCTGTGCTGTTGATATCAGCTGCGTCGTGTCCCAATACAATACACAGATGCACGCAACTTCACCAAGTGGCCTGAACCTGGGACCTGCAAGCACTAGGTTATATGTGATACTAGTAGATCATGAGCTACTCACCTGTGTACGAGCAGCTACCAGACTGGACAGCTTGAGCTTCTCATTCTGGGCCAGTCTCTTACTGGCTCCAAACTCCCTGTGCACGAGCACATTAGACTCCTTAGTTATGTAGTCTTCTACCTGAATTACAATAACACCATAACACGTTTATAGAAAACATAAAATACCACGAATGAAGCCAGCATGCAGTTAGTAAAGTAAGTCTATGTTTAGAGTACCCCATTTCCATTAACCATGGATGCACCACAAGGTTAAGTGAGGTACATTTCAGTGGCGGATACAGGATCTAAAATAAAAGATTCTCCCTTCCAAATCTTTGAGCCAAATTTTACATTCAAAAAGGGTAAATGTTGCCCAAAAAACGGGAGGGCTCTGAATCCACCACTAATTTTCTCAATGCGTTGTACTTTGATTTCTGGGCCTCCTTTGTGAACTCTGTCAAGGAGAACTTCACACATGTAACTATTTACCGACAACTATGTGTGCCAATGACGCATATAGCAATATATTCACTATTAAAGGCACATCCTATAACATTCATGCTACAACCCTCGTCACACTGATGTCATACACGCATGCTGACGTCACCAATACGTCACGGGACGTCCAACTGACCTCTAGCTGTCCTAGCTCGGCCCTGAGCTCCGTCTTGAGCTCGTCAGAGAGCCACTCGTTCTGTTCGGCTACCAGGTCACACAGAAAGCCGAACGCGTCCACTGGCACCACGTCCACTAGCCGCCCCACACGGCCGATGTTGGTCGGCTCCCCCTTATCAACAGGAAAAAACAAAACTATTGGGCCACTCAAAAATAAACTATGAGAGAGAGAATTATATTCTTAGATTATATTTATCAATAAACACAACCAGCAACAACAAAAGGGTTCAAGATGACAGAATAAAATATCAATTGTCAATATATCATTAAACTACAATTTCGATCCAGAAATAAATCAGTTTCTCATCACCGTGTGCAGCATGAAAAATTATATTTTTACATCTTTGATATAAAACATGTTAAGAGCAAACACATATCGGCATAACTGTTGCGGATCGATAAACTCTTAAGTACTGAAATGTGAAAATTGTTCGTGGAAAGTCTAGATTTCTCTTTATATTTTAGCCCCGTTATGAAAAATAGATTTAACAAGAATTGCGGTTGTTGCAGCGTAAAAAAATGCCTCAGGCATTTTTATACGTGGCAACAACCGCAATTCTTGCATTTGAAGGAACATAATGTCTACATGGTTGGTATATTTGAAGGTGACCCATTCAATACACCAAATAAACAGGGTGGGAGGATAATGTAACTTTAATTATGGTAGTTACAATGAATTCCTTGGGTCCATGTTAGGGGGGTAGATATGATTATAATCAACCTCAGGAGCATGGATATGTGTGTTGCTAGGCAGATAAACAATAAGAATAGCTGTTGCTAAGCAACCAGCTGCATTAGCAACAAACCAATAGAACCATTGAATTCCTTGGGTCCATTTTAGGGGGGGAGGAGGTATGATTATAATCAACCTCAGGAGCATGGATATGTGTGTTGCTAGGCAGATAAACAATTAGAATAGCTGTTGCTAAGCAACTAGCTGCATTAGCAACAAACTTATACGACCATTGAATTCCTTGGGTCCACACTAGGGGGATAGGTATGATAATAATCAACCTCAGGAGCATGAAAATGTGTGTTGCTAGGCTGATAAACAATAGGAATAGCTGTTGCTAAGCAACCAGCTGCATTAGCAACAAACCAATAGAACCATTCAATTCCTTTGGTCCATATTAGGGGGGGTAGGTATGATTATAATCAACCTCAGGAGCATGGAAATGTGTGTTGCCAGGCTGATAAACAATTAGAATAGCTGTTGCTAAGCAACCAGCAGCATTAGCAATAATTAGCAGCTGTCTTAGCAACAAACCAATAGAACCATTGGATTCCTTGGGTCCATTTTAGGGGGATAGGTATGCTTATAATCAACCTCAGGAGCATCGAAATGTGTGTTGTTAGGCAGATAAACAATAAGAATAGCTGTTGCTATGCAACCAGCTGTCTTAGCAACTAATTAATAGAACCATTGAATTCCTTGGGTCCATTTTAGGGAAGGGGGTAGGTATGATTATAATCAACCTCAGTAGCATGGACATGTGTGTTGCTAGGCAGATAAACAATTAGAATAGCTGTTGCTATGCAACCAGCTGCATCAGCAACAAACCAATAGAACCATTGAATTCCTTGGGTCCATGTTGGGGGGATAGGTATGATTATAATCAACCTCAGGACCTTTCAAAGGTTGATTAATATTAATGTTATCATTATTTGCATAAATTTGTGTTGTGACACCTTAAAACAAAATGGCGGCACCCGTTAAAACAAAATGGTGGCACCCGTACTGACTTCCTGTCAAATGAAAACAATATAATGCCTCAACCTGGTAGTTCGCAGGCTCAGCACCAGGGCCCCTCCGGGGCCTTTCGGCATAAAAAGAAATTTAAAAAATTGCTTACATAGGGACCGCTTTAAATATTAAGTCAAGTTGAGTTGGTGTTCCTGAATTGGGTTATGATCAGATAGTTCTTGAGTTCCTGATCCGCCATACTATAGGGTGGCTATGTCTACATCAGTGGTTGTTTTACCGTGTGTCTAGAGCAACTAAAGGTCATGGTGTAGGGCAAAGGGTCTAGGGGTACTGTAGTAGAGAGAGAGAGGCGCTCATAACTTCCGTGTTGTATATAGAACATGAATAACTGTCAGAGCGGCCTAGGTATTTAGGTGAATAATGGGGATGTGCGGCACCCCAAGTGGTACAGTGACGTTACTATGGCAAGGGGGGGGGTTAGGGCCAGAGGGCGGGGGCGATAACGAGGAGGGGGACTTATATTTAAAAAAGGGATATAATATATAAAATAATCAGTTAATTCCCAAACCCATGTGTCACATTATCTTAGGCCTAAATCCATGCAATTACTAATAATGTACATATGTTATGTCTGGTTTCATGCAAATATGTTGCGTGCCTGTGGGGTGCTTCTCAATCTGTGAAGGAAATAATAACTTAAATTTTCGGGGACCACACTCGGATTTATACAACACTCACGCCCTACCTCTCGCCATCCTACTTGTGTGAAGGACTGCAAACCAACACATACCAGGGACATATACACTGTGAGAAAAAGTCTTCGTAACCTGATGGTGTATAGTGAATTAAGGTCGCATGGCCACTTGAGGCAATTCTGATACCATCATTTGCACCTTACGCTATGCTTTGATAATCTACTGCGTGAGTGTAAGAGCCACAGATGTGACAGCCCTGTATGGGACTGAGGTTATGATAACAATCTAATTACAAAATCCGGAGTTTTTGTGCTCGGCCTGATATTGATTTAGTGTGGTGCTCACCCACACTCATGTTACAGAATACTGAAGCGTGCCAAAGGACAATTTATTGATGGCGACCAACATCATTGTCGATTACACTATTGATTTTATGAAAAAGCAGGAACACATTCAAATGTATATCATATATGTAGGTATATATGTTTTAAATAGTTCGTCTTCATGCATAAACCAACATATACTGCCATGATTGTCATGGCAGAATTGCAGATGCCCAGTCTCCGCCTAAATTAAATAAAACTCAACATCAGCACTGTCCCCAATACTCGTTAATTATGCCCACATATATGTAATACTATATGGAACCCTATGATCACCCGAACAGATGCTATCTTCAGGCTTATGGGATACAAACCGCCAACTAAATTGTGTACATGGGAACCGAGTTAAGTATCTTTATGATAAACCCATAACAGTATTGCATACTTTATTCCTCTTGGGAACTGCCCGTTCTAAGTGTAGTCCATTTGATTGGGGAAATTACATGAATCATATTTGGGAAACTTCTTTTCGGCACGATACATGTCATCAGTGAATATGGTAATGCCTATGCCGATGTACTTGCCGATGCCATAGTGTGCAATGTCTGATTATGCATAACTGATCATATAGATTTTACCAGAATACTCCTATTGTCTGTGATCTCTCTCCATTCTCTCTCCAACACTGAGTGATCCGGTTCCTTTCCATCAAAGGCCTACGTGAAGGCAATATCATAGAGTCATCCAGAGGAGGGACTCAAAGGAAATTGTTATTCCTAAGTGCAATTGCACTAGGAAGCAATATAGATAAGCCTAGCCACAATAGCATCTGCACCATGGATTACCATACAGCGGGTGCGTAGGGAAGCAAGGAAGGAAGGAAGAAACAAAGAAGGGTTACTAGGAAGCTAAATTCTGGATTTAATGGTTTACCTACTCGGATCAATGAACACAGGATAGGTGCCTGGTCCTATTCAATTACACATGTTACAGGACACCAATTGGTATTTACTTTCCCTCTAGTTTTTCACTTTGTGGACATATATATATATGGAGTTAGCGGAAGTAGGGGCTAAAGGTCTTTAATAAATGTCACTGTAAGTTCCACCATAGTCGTCAATTTATCGAAAAACGATGCACTATGGAGTCGTGTTTCGAACTATAAATAGTACATTTGTACCTTAACTATTTTTCCCCAAATGCAGACCCGAACCATGTGTCGCCCTCCCTGTATCCATCGCTGGACTGCGACAGTAACACGTTTGACACTGTTTTTAGAGGGGAACAAATGGATCTACTAGTGCTTTATTATGCTGTGCTGTGTGTAATTCATTATTCAAATTGGCTTCCTGGATATCGACTGGGGATTGTATGCGTAGCAAATGAAGAGTATACAAAAACGTGAGATTGCACTATTTCAATCTACACTGATAATAATAGCCCTGGAAATGTTAGTCACTACAGACTACTTTTCTATAGTCACGTGAACGTAGAAAAAACGGCTATACCAAGTTAGTCACCTATGTCTATGGTAAGTTAGTCATATAGTCAACCTATAGTCATGCATTAAAATTTGGGATTTGGGATATATAGTCAAGTGACTATGAATGTAATGCTTTCATGCTCTAAAGTAGTCACACTGACTAATAGATATAGTCCATCATGAGACGGCAGGACAATAAGTTAGGACAAGTACCCCCCTGGCATCTACCCCCAAGACATCTACCCTAGGGCCTACTATCTACCCCCTAGGACATCTACCCCAGGCCAACTACCACTACCTAGGACATCTACCCCCGGGGACTTTTACCCCTATGGGCATCTATCTCTTGGAATTTTATCCCCTAGGACTTCTACCCCTTAAGACATCCCCTGCCTTGGAACCTACCCCAGACATCTACCCCCAGGACATCTACCC
This sequence comes from Harmothoe impar, assembly GCA_947462335.1. Taxonomy (NCBI): domain Eukaryota; kingdom Metazoa; phylum Annelida; class Polychaeta; order Phyllodocida; family Polynoidae; genus Harmothoe; species Harmothoe impar. The sequence continues at coordinate 31,279,687 of OX381704.1, forward strand.
CCTGGGGAATCTACTCCTTTACTCTCTAGGACCTTTACTCCTCAGAACATCAACCCCCCCCCCCCCACACACACACACATGCCCATATGTTTGAGTCATATCATGTGCGGGAGGTAGATTTTTACAGAGATATCAGGCATCTACCCCTGGAGATCTACCCCCTGGGAATCTACCCCCTTGGACTTTTGCCCAGGGGTAGAAGTCCTAGGGGTAGATGTCCTAGAGGTAGAAGTCCCAGGGGATAGATGTTCTGGGGTAGGTGTCCAAGGGAGTGGAAGTCCTAGGGGGTAGATATCCTAGGGGTAGATGTCCCAGGGTATAGATGTCCCAGGGGATAGATGTCCAGGAGTAGGTGTCCAAGGGAGTGGAAGTCCTAGGAGGTAGAATCCTAAGGGGGTAAAAGCCCAGGGAATCAATATCCAAGGGAATAAAAGTCCTAGGGGGTAGATTTCGAGGGGGTAGATGTCTAGGGGTAGATGTCCAATGTCCCTTGAGAAATCGTCTCCCTCCACATGATATTATTGTCCCCAGGGGTAGAACTCCTAGAGGGTAAAGGGGGTAGATGTCCAAGGGGATGGATGCCCTAGGGGGTAGATGTCCAGGGGGTAGATGTCTGGGGGTAGATGTCCAAGAGGGTGGATGTCCTAGGGGGTAGATGTCCAGGGGGTAGATGTCCCGGGGTAGGTGTCCAAGCGGGTGGATATCCTAGGGGGTAGAGTCCTAAAGGGATAGGTGCCGAAGGGGGTATAAGTCCTAGTTGGTAAATTCCCAGGGGGTAGATGTCCAGGGATAGATGTCGGATGTCCATGGAGAAATCTACTCCCTACATATGATATGACTTATCATGAGCACGACTTTTATGTCCTAGGGGGTAGATTCTCAGGTGGTAGATGTCCAGGGGTAGATGTCTGGGGGTAGATGTATGGGGGTAGATGTCCAGGGGTAGATGTCCGGGGGTAGATGTCTGGCGGTACCTGCCCTATCACCATTGGATAAAGTAGATGAGCATGGGCCATATGCCTGGCACACTATAACCCTTCACCCAGTCAACTTCTGTATATTCTAGTCTAGTCTAGAGATCCACAGTTACATGATCAGAATTTGAACAAAACCACATGATACTTCAATCAAAATTGAGAGTGCTTGTGTCCTATGATGCCTTAAGTAAATATACTCAACATTAATACAAGAGCTAATGCACAGGGAAATGTGTAAAGGAGTAGTTTAGCTAGAATAAGATGTGCCTACCTGAAGTCTGTTGAGCATTCAATTTTGAATCCTAACTGTTTCCTGTGCACACATTCCTGTGACATCATCAATTTGTGTGATCCACATATAGTCACTACTGACTATCTTATGACTAATATGTGACTAACATATGTAATCACCTGACTACGGGGGTCAAAATATGGTGGTATAGTCAGTACTGACTATAGGTTTTATTATCAGTGTATGCACTATGTATAGAAATCTGATCGATAAGGGTTCAGAGGCGTGATGGAGATATAGGAACCAAATTTTTTTATTTTTTTATTTGATAACCCTCCGCAAAAAAAAATATTGGTTATCTATGATGTACCAAAAGATAATATTGATAGTGGCTTCGATTGTTTGGTTATATCGTTCTCGATTTGTGATAGCACATGCCTGTTCCCGCTGATCTTGCTTTATAATTCCCTATAGAGACTATAACTATTATAAGAAATCGGAGATATGTTAGGGTTGTCATCGTTATATCCATTACATGTATACATATTCCTGCAGGTCGGTTTAAGTTGAGTCCTAAACCCTTTGAGGACCGCATAATGCATTAATGCATCATGCCTTTAGTCGTCATGATACATGGAATCAGCCCTGGAGAGTAACTCGTCATTGCTGAATTCAAGCATCATGCCGATCCATAGTTGAGACACTCCTGAACGGTTGTCATTATGCACCAATGCAGTACAAGCGAGTTACTACAGCCCGGGCTGCATTGGTGCATCATGACGACTAATGTCATCTTTTAGCGAAGTCCGTTAATCAAGAATTCTTTACGTGGGTCTAAAACCGAGTGAATTATGAGTTACTCACTTTAATGAGGTCATAGTCAGCCTTTTTGAGTAGTTTGGCCGCTGAGATACGGTCGAGCTGCTCGTCATTGAGGGTGAAGTGAGTGGACAACATCAACTTCTTCCTGCGAAGTACAATTCGCTCGGACGGATCCATGGTGACGAGACACAGGTATACCCCTGCCAAGGGAGCAACTCTAGCTGGAGAAGACAAGTGAAATTAACTTGAGCAAATTCACCGATCTAGAAAAAAATCTTTTTCATGCACGTATTTCTGTCCAGGAACTTCTGAGAATCAAACTTCCCGCTTGTCGTTGACAGGTGTATACATGAGCAGATGTGAGTCAAAGCATGTTCAGCAATGTTATACACCTAAATGCATCCTCCAAGACGTTATTAAGTGTCGAGGTGAGGGTGGTGTCGATTAGTTGTGTGGATGGGTATTCCCCTGCACCCTGTGTTAGTCAGTCCCAGTCTGGGAGTTACTCAATTGTGCACACAGGTGTTCCGTGATCTCTACAGGTAAATAGCCTGTCCCCAAACGACTCCCCGTTTGCTGGGCCGTCACTGGCCGCCAGGAGACAATGGATCTGTTGTGCAGAGCAACTACCACCATCATAACACTTATCAATGAGCCCCTCCTCCAGTCCTGGATTAACCAACACTCCTCCAGAGTGTCCTAGAGATGTGGTATCAGCCATCACTCCAGGTGAGGCGGTGAGGTACCTGTGGTGATCAGGTTACGAAACCCTGTCCCTCATGTCCCGCCTGTCGTCGAGATGAGCAGCTCAGAAGTCTCCATGGTAACGCGGGATCAATGAGCTGCTCTGCCATGCTCTATTGGCTGAGGCGGCGTCACGGCTGGGTGCGGCCGGACTCATGCTTAATGCATGCTTCATAATGCGGCATCTGTATCCTGAACAACGCCAGCACCAGAAGGCAGACCAAAGGTAATAGGTTATGGGCACGGGCAGATGTAAAATATGCACGCGCCGACACCTATGGCACTTAATTGGGTTATAATACAGACTGGGTGGGCTGTATCAATGACTGCATAGTGAATATATAGCTCATGCTTGCCAGGTGGGGAGGGTGGGTCTATGTCCGGGCTATACATGCCTATATACCCTAGGGGTTAGACTTAGGTGCAGGAATGATGCACTGACGGAATGTTGTCAAGTAGGCCTATACAAAACTAGTACAGTCGATACTAGATCGATGGTGACTGTTAAATGCAGTCGCCCTCCATTCTGCTGCCAATGCCATGTTTATACTATTAGGCTCCCTACTGACATCTTTATGCTCCTGAACGTAGTCAGTAGTGACTAACCTAGTTAGTCATATCTCAGCTCCCTACACCCAACCCTGGTTAGTCTAGTAGCGGTAGGACATTAGAGCTCTTTTCGTAAAGGAATCGTAAAGTAATTGATCATTTAAATCTCAGTTCGTCATAACCATTGGCTAATGAATCAGTCAAAATTACCAACATTCCTATGATTAACCTAGGTGAGGCACTACTGACTAACGTCTTAAACCTACAGATTTTCAGTGTACAGGTACTGCTCACTATACCCCCTTTTGCGTTCGCGGCTTTAGGGTATAATCGGCTACAGTTTTATAGAGGTTCGTCGGTACATAAAAGAAGCGTACTCTTTACAGGGAAGACACACCTCGGAATTGGAATGAAAGTGTTTATAAATGTGTTTTACACAAAATGCCAGGTCAATCTTGTTCTCGGAATAGGGAAGTAGCACACCACATAACAATTAACCGTTCACAACTATTTCTTGAATGTGTATTCTAGGAACTGTGAGTCTACCTTGCTCATTATCAAATCACGTCAGGCATTGGGAGGTTTTGTGAAATGATCTGCGCACTGAGTCAGCATCGGAAGTAGGTATTAGTATTGTACCATGAACTAGCATTAACGTGAGATCGTAGAAACTATGTACCTTCTAGACAACGTGTGTTTGCCAGCTGGAGGGAGAATTGTAAAGCTGCTATACCAGTTAGCACACTCAAACCTACATTTTCTTCATTCATATCTTAGATGATTGTATAACCATTTCCCTTTTATAGTCTGCCATTTATTTTGGCAAGAGATTCTTAATATGTGTGATACAAGACTCCAATTCCAACTATCATTTATAATCTGGTAAAGGTTTGGTTATTTAGTGTTGAAAAGGTGGCAGCACTGAGTGGTCTCCTCCCTGAAAATCTATCCTTGCTGATCTTACCAACAGAGTCTACTATTACCTAGTGTAATACAAATACTGTACTACAGATGTACTACAGATGATACTGTACTACAGATGATACTGCACTACTATCTGTACTACAGATGGCGCTACCTTTTGATGTAATTAAGGGCTGGATAGAATGCTGGAAGCATTCTATTTTTGCCGATCTATATCTTTGGATTTAGCACAGTTAAAAGTCACAAATTGGATCAAGATCTTACAAGTACACTGCACTAAGGTAGTAAGGAGACCCTTTATAGATATGCAGAAAGTGAACTATCCATATATTTGAGGTGGTATGGCAGCTTTAATGAAAAGCATAAGCACGGTCGATGACATTTATATACTCGCGACTACCTACATGTAATATTATAGGCGTATGGTATGGGGCCGGTGGGGGGGGGGGGGGGGCAAAAGCAGAACTTGTTGCGGGGCTACGATATCAGAATGGGTGCCGCTCAGGATTATATGCGCTATATTCTTCCTCACAGAAAAGCTAAAGGAAATAGGGAACACACACCAAAAACGCAAATGGCATCCCATTACATCGTATCACAAGGATCCCAGTGGTTTCATGGAAAGCGCAACTGGAGACACAGCGGCTCCTGTTTTGGGCCAAGCTGGATACCATGGTATCATCTCCGCCTCCTTGGAATCTATGGTATCCTACTGTGAGCCCTGGACATCACTGATAACCCTCAGGGTCGTAAGGGTACACCAAATAAAAAAAGTTGGTCTACTGATTTCCCGCACCATATTTTCGGAAATGCAAATATATTTATTTTTGAAGAAAAAAAAAGGATTGTGTGTATGGACTCCGCCCGCATCATTTCCTGAGGAATTAGATTTTTTTCGGATTTTTTTCCCTTTTATTGTGAGGCAGGATTAAAGATAATATCAGTTTGTAAAAAAAAAAAAATTAAAGTTCTCTTAGAATTTTTTTTTTTTGTGTGGCCTAAGCCATGCTTGCCTATGCTTGGCATCTTGGTGTATAATAGATTGCATGACATCATATTATGATCCTGTAACCCCCTTATAAACGGCCCATGTGTGGATGGGAATTGCTCAAAAACAGACATTGCTCGATGGACTTCCTTATTATGTATAATTATAATGGGGGCGGAGTCGGGGAGGGGGAAGCCTCGGCCAGCGTTTATCCTAGTTGATAATCATAGGCCTACAGTAGCCCCCAACTAAATTAATCACCCCCCTGATCTAGATAACGATCTGTCCGTGTATATCTACTACAGCGGTATCTTTGAATTAAGTGATAGAAACTTGTACACATGCTGAAATATTGTTATCCGTGGGATACCACATTTATTGGTTAATCTATTCTACAACTAGCCTAATACGATGTGACCCTCAAATGGTTACAGGCGCTGTCTCACGAGTTTGGGTCAATGTGAACGTGTTTGACTAGGTGCCATCTTTGACTGGGTGCCATCTCTGACCGGCTTGATAGAAAACGGTTTATTTAGGGTAGATGAAGATATAAATGGGCTACTAATTATTAATTCAAGGTGTTATAATATCCATTAACCTTTTCAGTCCGTTGTCACAAACTCGTGAGACACAGCTTACAGTGCAAACACTGCATTAACTAACTACATGTATCACATATACCAAATATTGTATATATATATCAAGGTCATTCAGGGATCATAAGGATATTAGATAAATAAATAGATAAACAAAGGATCTTCCACACATGTGAAATTAATATACCATTGAACTTGCAAGTGAATAAACCAATTGAACTTGAACCTGAACTCTACTCGTCTCTTTCATTGTGCTTCCAGCCACGTACGGCCGTAGTAGTATAGTATGTATCGGAACGGGACTATAGTTAAGTACTGTTTATTACTCAATCGACCTGCAGCCAATCAGAGGGCTCCATTTGGTCACGTGACCGGAAGTGACCTACTTAGGGGATTAGTGGTGACGTCACGTGACCTAGTTAGCCAATCAGAGGCCGCCATTGGGTCACGTGACCGGAAGTGAGGTCATATGACCTACTAATGGACCGGAAGTGACGTCATATGACCTACTTAGGGGACCGGAAGTGACCTACTTTAGGATCACGTGACCGGAAGTGACCTGATGAGTCACGTGACCGGAAGTGACGTCACATGACCTAATGGCCAACCGGAAGTGACCTGATTGAGGATCACGTGACCGGAAGTGACCTGATTGATCACGTGACCGGAAGAAGAAGAAGAAGAAGAAGAAGTGACGTCACGCGACTTAATGAAGAGATGAGCGTCTTTAAGGGGTCACGGGCTTTAAAATGTGATATCTTTTTTTTTTGGAGGAGGAGGTGAGTCTCTTATTTTTTTTCGGTAAACTAATAAAAAACACCACGATATAAGTTTTTTTTTCATTTTTTATTGTTTTACGAGCGACTGGAAGTGACTTATTGAACTAGGTAGAAGCGTTCTTTAGAGTGTATAAGGGGGAAGGAGGGGAGGGGGGGAGGGGGGCCCTTTTAAGATGCATGGGGAGGGGGGCGCTTTTAGGATGCATGGGGCGAGTGGTGGGGGGGGGAGGGGGGGAGGGGGGCACTCTAGGGGGGGGCACTCTAAGGGGCGCGTTTGTCTCTTTTAAGAAAGAAAAAGAAAAGAAAAGAAAAGAAAAAAAGATTTTCAATCGAGAGACACGCTTCTTCCTCTCGAGAGGAAGAAGCGTGTCTCTTCGTGTTTTTTTTTTGTTTATCACGTGCTTCGATGAGGCGATCAGCTGCGACTGGAGGAAGAAGTGACACTTTAAGAGATCGCGCGTCTTAATTGTTATGATATATTTTTTTTTTTTTTTTTTTTTTTTACTTACTAATAAAGAAGACGTATGAAAATAAAACACAACAATTCACATGTCCGTCGTTCTCGTTGTTTCTTGCTTGATAAAGTCAAGTAATATCGCGATGCCGAGGCCAAACTTTCCCATGTCCTCAGTCAACACTCGAAGGAGTTCAAAAGGCGTACCGCCGGCGCCGTCAGCTTCATCTTGCCACATTTTCAACACTCGGAAGGCCCACTCAGCGGGACTTCCTCCGTATTCGCATTCTTCAGCGATCTTATCTAACCTCTCAGGCGACAATTTTAAATGGTCCCCCACCTCTTTCCACCTGCTACCCAGACGTCTGCCGAGGGTGCCCAAGTGCTTATGCATCGCGCGAGAGTCGGGGTTTTCGAAATCCAACCCCTGTCTGTGGAGAAGGGCCATCCACTGAGCCAACAGTTCCATGCGTCTAATGCGGGTGAAGACGCGACCGAGCTCGCCCCATCTATGACGATGCGGGGTTTCACCCCACCACACTCGGAACATCGCCGTACACAGCTCCTCCGGTGTCTTGACACTGCGCTCTACTAGAGCATCCATACGGGCGGCGCTGACTTTTAAGCTACTGCCCAACTCTCTCCAACAGCCGCTCAACTCTTTACCTAGTTGACGAAGCAAGGCGTCGCTATAGGCTAACCGCCGCTGTCCTACCTGTCGGGTCTCCCCATCATCGGTCTGCCTCGCGCCGCGTCTCACGTCGTCAAGCCGCATTAACTTTTTTTCAGGCGCACCGGGCGGTGAAGGCGAGCTTGAAAGTGGAATAGCTTGAGCCATCTCGTCTCGTCTTGGCGGCAGCGGCAGCGGCGGCGGCGGCGGCGGCGGCGGCGGTGGTGGTGGTGGCGGTGGTGGTGGTAGTAGCCGTTACTGGGGTCAGAGGCGATATGTTTTTTTTCCAACAGAAATCAGAGCTTTTTATACAGAGGGAGTTTAATCTCATTTCCAACAGCGCTCCAGCTGTCTAGCGCCCTGTCCGCATGACGCTTTTTCAGCCGCTCCGCTCCTTAAGAGCTTAGATGACGAGGGGGTGTGGCATCGCTATCCGTGGAGACCAGCTGAAAACGGTGTTTTTTCCTCACTCATAGCCTTACCTCCTACCCCCTACCCGAGGACGTCTCCCTCCCTCTGACATTCATTGTAACAAACGTCAGAGGTCAGGTGAAAATCGGATTTTTTTTCATGCACAGCCTTAGGCAGCTGTCGCCCCCCCCCTCCCTATTGAACTAGCCGGCCGCCCGCCCGCCTGGCCGGCCCGGTCTACTCACCACGGCAGGAGGTGGCGATTTTTGTCTTACACTTAAGTCGCTCACCACATGCACACGCCTCTACTCACAGACAGACACGTTCGTCTTAGGGGGGTCCTGCTTCACGCCACACGCCTCCTGTAGTTTTTTTTTGTATACACACTGTAAGCTCATCACCGTTACCGTTAATCCTTTATACAGCTAACGCGCGCTGAATGGCTGAACAGGGTGGTAAGCGGCTTAGCTCACCACAGTGGATCCCTCAAAAAGGGATCCAGCTGAAAACGTCATACCTTATGTCTTTGTGAATGGCCGCCGCCGGTCAGTCGACGGCAGGCAGCAACCGCTTAACCCTTTATACAGCTATTGCTGGTTGAATTGCTGAACAGGGTGGTAAGCGGCTTAGCTCATCATCACAGTCGATCTCTCAAAAAAAGGGGGGGGAAAGGGATCCAGCTGAAAACGTCATGCCTTATGTCTTTTTGTTTCTCTTTGTGAATGCCGGCGGCAGCTGAACAGGGTCGGTAAGTAGCTTAGCTCTAGAAGCGAGAAGGCGTATATAAGGGGCTTGGAAACCTCCATTCACTCACTCATTCTTTTGCTGCTCTCTACAGGCACCACCATGAGCAAAAGACAACATCTAGCGTCGTTCAAGAACAAGAAGACTACGCGGAACAGCGTTCGTTTAGCGTCAGTGCCTGCTCTTGCTACTGAACATGAGACTACCGCCGCAGCCGGTTGGTCTTATCACCCTCCTGCTGTAGCGAGCGCTCGCGGCAGTAGTAGTAGTAGTAGTAGTAGTAGTACTAGTAGTAGCAGTAGTAGTAGTAGTGGTAGTAGTAGTAGTAGTACTACTGGTAGCAGTCGTCGTGCTAGCGACGTTGTTACACTCGCGACGGTACACGTTGCTGCTAAGCGCGCTGCCGCTGCTACCGCCGTCCCGCCTGCCGCTGCTGCTGCTGCTGCTGCTGCTGCTGCGCCTGCTACTGCTGCGCCTGCTACGGCTGCGCCTGCTGAGGCTGCTGCTGCGCCTGCTACTGTTGCGTCTGCTGCGGCTGCTGCTGCGACTGCTTCTGCTGCACCTGCTGCTACTGCTACTACTACTGACGACAACGCTCCTGGCACAGCGCAGTACTGGCAACCGGGTTTTTACCTCCCCACTACTGTTGATGACTTTGATGACCTGCCGCACGTTGCACAGCCCCTCTCCTCCACCACTACATCGACGGACGCCCTCGACGCCGCTCGCGCTGAGAGTTACAGCTATTCGGACACTCAGCCCCTAAACCGAGAAGAAGAGGAGGAGGAGGAGGAGCAGCAGCAGCAGCAGCAGCAACAGGGTGAGACAGAGAACGACGCTGACGACGAGGCGTACGAAGAACCCGAAGGGCAAGGGGTGAGCGGTACGTTTTTCGGCTTCCCTCTTCGACCTTTCGACCTCACTTCCTCCACTGCTAGCGCCCCCCCGTCCGGTCCGTGGCGACTGCCCTCACCGCCACCTTACGAGGGCGGCGGCGCTTCACCTTCTACCGCTACACTCAGCACGGACGGCGTGTGGCTGCGCTGTTCCAACAACGAGACCTCCGATACCACCAGCGCTGACGCTGCTCCTGCTATCGGTTCTGCTGCTGATTCAGCTCACGCTGATGGTGTTACTCATCCTGCGGGTGTGAAACGTTCTAAGGTGAGTTCCAGAACAACAAGGCCCACTAAGAAGAGAAAAATACAAGAAAAAGAAGGAGCTTTGACGCTGGAGATCTGGGAGGACGTGGCTAGACTGTCTAGGAGACCGCGCTACACAAAAGACGGCCAGGTGAAAGAGGCGTCTCTGACCAGAAGCAAGCGAGTGCACTTCACGGCCGACGCGCTGCGCGAGCTCATAGCACGCATCGCCGATATCCGCGCAGTGGTGCGCATACGCGACACAGCGGCCGCGCAAGGAAAACCTAATCACACCCCCTGGTTCGCAGTGCTGGATGAGGCGGGCGAAGTGTACGCAGCTGTGAGCTACTACAGCGGTAAGAACCTCGTCCACGTGCGCAAGTACGAAGGTCCTGACAAAAAACCCACACAGCAGGGGGTGACGCTGTCCGCCAGAGCGTTCAAAGAGTTGGATGACAAAACAGAGATCATTCTGAAATATCTCGGCATAGATTCGGAATGAGAGACGCTCAACGCTCACGCGCGCACACACACAGCGTTTGACGTACGCTGTATGAGACAGACAGACAGACGGATACACAGACAGCAGACAGAAAGATAGTTACATAGACGACAGATTGATAGATAGCTAGATAGATAGATAGATAGTTAGACGGCTAAGTAGTTGGTAACCGAGTGAAAAAAAACATGACACAGTACGTATGCGAAAAGTGTTTCAAAATGTTTAAAAGAGCGTACAACCACGAGAGACACGTAGAAAATTGTAGAGTAGTAGCTAAGTTTTGCCCTCTATGCGGCGAAGGGGATTGCCGAAAGAGCGCTTGTCGACGCGAATCTCTGGACGGGGTGACCGTCCCTCCGCGCATATGTGCTGTACCGAACGGGGAGGAAACGTTCACGGCGAATTGGCCTGCGATACAAACGGGCGTCAGGATGCACGGGACTCGCGTGAGTGTAACAAACTTCAGGCTACCAACCGGCGAGTTGAGTGACGCTGTAGATACTATGCGTCGCATTCACTTGACACAAAGATTCAGATACAAAGTGGGTTTCTCGGTAGGCTTACTGTTACAACACAGAGAAGACAAGAGCAAACTGCGCTACTTCCACGCCTCCCAGAACAACGCAACTCTCATACAACCGCTCCCTACTGTAACTAATTCAGAAACTTTGGAAGAGCTCCTCTCAAAGATGCAAAACACCGTCGCTTGCGAGGAGGTACGGAAACTTTGCGACGCTGACACCAAGTGGCACGTTCTTTTTCCTACCAATTTGAACATCTGCGTTTACATGGGACCGGGGGAATTCCCCATAGGCGGTAGGATCACTCAGGCCGGTCGAGTTGGAAAGAGAAGCGGCGTGTTAGATTTTCCCAACAAGGACAACCTCTGCATCTTCCGCTGCATTTCCTTTCACTTATACAACACCAGCAAGCGCGCTTCAGATTTGTTACGTCAGTTCTGTCCCGCTGCCACACCTGAATGCTTTCCGGGTCTGAACATCCGCGACTTACCCGCGTTAGAGAACTTGTTTGACGTACAAATAGCGGTTTACACCGCGTCGCGTCAAGTGCCGGGGCGGAAGTTGAGAAGACGCGTTACTCTGATCAGACCGCCTTCCAGAACTGTGGCCGCCCGAGGTAAAGTCAACCTACACCTGACGGCGAAAGGCGGTTTGCACGTCTCTCTCGTCACGGACTTCAACGCGTACGCGGGCATATACGAATGTTGCAAGTGTAAGGCGGCGTTCACCACCGAGTTCTTGCTGAAGAGACACAGGAACCAGCTTTCCTCTTGCCGACAAGTCAAGTTGCGCTACGTAGGTGGCATCTACCAAAATTCGAGAACGATTTTCGAAGCGCTAGCAGACTTCTCCATTTTTCCCCCCGACGGACATTCCGGAATCTACCCTTACAAGATCGCCTTCGATTTCGAGGCTTTCTTCAGACCGTGCAAAGAACCGTCGACGGAGCACGTGTCCCTGCTGTGGGATCACGTCCCTTTGTCGGCTAGCGTCGCATCCGACTTTCCGGGATGGGAGGGGCCCGTGTGCTTCGTCAGAGCATCCGACGCAGATTCCGACCCCTTGTTGGACCGAGTTTTAAATCACATAAACGAGAACGCCAAAGCGATCGGGGAAGCTGTGCTAGAACTTTACCGACCGACCTTAGCGAAGTTAGATGCGGCGATAGGTGAAGCTCTCCTGCTGGAGGAGGCGACGTTCACCACCCCTTCTCCAGGCGGCTTCGCTGCGGCTCAGACCAGACACCCGTTAGTTCAACTGAAGAAGCGTCTTCTGAGATACATCCGTCAAGCTCCAGTGGTGGGCTTCAACTCGGGGCGTTACGACTTGAACCTGATCAAAATACGCCTTCACTCCTTCTTCGCCTCCGGAGACCGAAGAAACCAAGAATTCAGCGTCATAAAGAGAAGCAATCAATACTTGGCGGTTTACACACAGCACACGGTTTTCTTGGACGTAGTCAACTACTTGGCACCCGGTTACAACTACGCGACCTATTTGCGAGCTTTCACCAGGAACGAAGAGAAAGGTCACTTTCCTTACGAATGGATGACGTCTACCAGGAAACTGGCAAACAGAACGCTGCCGCCGAGATCGGCTTTCGACAGCGAGCTGACGGGCGTCAAAATGTCCGAATCCGACTACGCCGCATGTCAGAAAGTTTGGTCCGACGAGAAGATGCAAACTATGGAAGACTACTTGATCCACTACAACAACAAAGACGTGAAACCTTTCATAGAAGCTCTGAAAAATCACGCTAAATTTTTCCAAGATCGCGGCATCGACATGTTGAAAGACGGAGTTTCTCTCGCCGGTTTGACTTTACGGTTCCTCTTCCAAAACCTAGAAGACGCGTTCACAACGTTTCCCCAGTTCGACGCCGTCCTCCACGCTCTGATCAAAGAGAATCTAGTCGGCGGTCCTTCCATCATCTTCCATAGATTTCACGAGAAGGGCACCACGCGGATAAGGGAGCACAAGTACGGCGAAGAAGCGAGACCGTGCCAACACATACTAGGACTAGACGCTAACTCTCTGTACTTGCGCTGCATGAGCGAAGCGCACTGCACGGGCTATTACGCGGTGAGACGGCCCGAGACCGAGTTCAAGCCCGAAATCAGGCAAAGAAACTCTCACAGCGCTTTGGAGTGGTTACGCTTCGTAGAGCACGACCGCGACGTGAAACTGCGCCACGCTCTGAACGGCGGCGAGATGGTGGTAGGCTGTCGGAGAATTCGCGTGGACGGATTTCACGCGGCCTCTAATACGGTTTTCCAGTTTCACGGGTGTTGGTTCCACGCTCACGAGTGCATACCGTCGCACCGATATCAGTGCGCTTCACTGAGAGAGGAGAGACGCGACAGAACGACCAGAGTAAGCGCTTACTTGAAAGCGCTAGGTTACAAGCTGGTCGTCGTGTGGGAGTGCGAATGGCGAGAGATGAAGCGTCGAGATGAGCGGGTCAAGGCCTCCCAACAACGCTGGAAGGTTGACGCTTTGAAAGTGTCTCGAAACGCAATGAGCGAGAGCGACATCCTTTCCGCTGTGAAAGAGGAGAAAATGTTCGGTTTAGTTCAAGTGGACATCACTACGCCGCCTCACCTACGAGACTACTTCGAAGAAATGACCCCCGTTTTCAAGAACGCGACCGTTTCAAAATCGGACATAGGCCCTCACATGTCAGACTTTGCGCAGGAAGAAAAGCTGTTGAACACGCCTCAGAGATGTCTGATAGGGAGTTACCACGGAAAAAATATTCTCTTGTGAACGCCGCTTCTCAAGTGGTATTTAGAGCACGGTTTGATAGTCACCAAAGTGCAGCTGGTGGTAGAATACCTACCTAAACGCTCCTTTGCCGGTTTCGCGGACGAAGTGACGGCGGCGCGAAGACGTGGCGACGTGAACGAGAACGAGAAAATTCTGTCAGACTGTTACAAGTTAATGGGAAACGCTACGTACGGTAAAACAATCTGCAACAAAGAAAAACACACGGCGGTGAGATACACTGACAGTCGGAAGTTCGAACTATTGGCCAATTCGTGGCGCTTCAAAAAGGCGTCCGAGTTGACTTCCGATCTGTTTGAAGTCGAACTACAACCGAAAACGGTCAAGAACAACCTCCCTATTCAGATAGGGTTCATGGTGTACCAGTACGCGAAGTTGAAAATGTTAGAGTTCACATACGACTTCTTGGATAGATTCGTCGATCGGCGCGATTATGCCCTTTGTCAAATGGACACCGACAGTCTTTACATGGCTCTCAGCGGTGACACGTTGGATGACCTAGTGAAACCTCGCCTGAGAGAGACGTACTTCAGAGAGAAACGAAAGTGGCTTCCGACAGCGGTGTGCGACGAGCACTTAGAGCTTTTCGTGAAGACAAAAACGGAAAGAGTGCGAGAATGGTGTGCGCCGCCCGGCGGATGTTGTGAGAGACGGTACCTTCACGATCTGAGAACTTCGGGGCTCATGAAAGCGGAGTGGGAAGGTGACGGGATCCTAAGTCTCAACCCTAAGACTTACATTTGCTACGATCGAGTCAGCGACACCGGTGAAAGAAAATCCAAAAAATGGAGTGCAAAAGGCGTACAGAAGAAACAAAACCCCCAGGAACCAGACGCCTTCTTGGATGTTCTTCGCCAACGAAAAACTCTCATTGCTGTAAATAGAAATTTCAAAGTGGTGCGAAACAAAATGGTCACCTACACCATAGAGAAAGACGGCGTGCGCTACTTGTATTATAAGCGTCGCGTGCATTCTGACGGTGTGACAACGAGTCCTTTAGAGATATGAAAAAAAAATAATAATAATAAGCGTGTGCATCTTTTCAAAAATAGAGTGTTTATCAAGATTGAAAAAAAATTAATAAAAAAAAATTAAAAGAAAATATTGTTGTGTTTTTATTATCATACGTCTTCTTTTACTAGTAAGTCGCGCAGTCTCTTAAAGCGTCGCTCATGTGACGACGTCGCTTCCAGTCACGGGATCCTAAAGACCCTCACTTCCTAAACAAAAAAAAAACTTCTTCTTCTTCCGGTCACGTGATCAATCAGGTCGCTTCCGGTCACGTGATCTCACTTCCGGTTGGCCATTAAGTCGTGTGACGTCACTTCCGGTCACGTGACTCATCAGGTCACTTCCGATCACGTGATCCTAAATTAGGTCATATGACGTCACTTCCCGTCCCCTAAGTAGGTCAGTAGGTTACCCAGAATGCACCACTAATCCCCTAAGTAGGTCACTTCCGGTCACCAAATGGAGGCCTCTGATTGGCTGCAGGGTTACCCAGAATGCACCACTAATCCCCTAAGTAGGTCACTTCCGGTCACGTGACCAAATGGAGGCCTCTGATTGGCTAACTAGGTCACGTGACGTCACCACTAATCCCCTAAGTAGGTCACTTCCGGTCACGTGACCAAATGGAGGCCTCTGATTGGCTGCATATCGATTGAGTAATAAACAGTACTTAACTATAGTCCCGTTCCGATACATACTATACTACTGGCCGTGTCAGGTAACCGGGTCACTCCATCACAAACCCATCGTCTCTCTTCTATAATGTCAAAGCCAAGTACCCATACTTCAACAAGGAAGTTTCCTTGCAATGCCGAAGACTATATAGATCTGGCAATTCAATATAGACAATAATGTATTATTTAATGTGTAGCTCTTCTATCATTGATGACATGCCTCTTAAGACGACAAAACAGGGTATCGAGTGATTTATATGTACAGTGTAAATAATTATCTTCACTAGTGTGTACCAATAAGATTTTGTTTTATTTTTGTATCATCTATATTTTATTTTCGAGTGTTTTATATTCTGGCTGGGTAGGTTACTATTGCCAAGGGACGGATTCTGGGACAATAGTGTGTCACCACATTCAGGAAACCTGGTGATGCATCTTACAGTAACTTACTCTTTTTTACATGACTCCGAAACTTGTCAGACCTTGTTGTTGGACAAGGGCTGTTTTGATGAGGCCCATCCTAGTCACCTTCAAGGTGGAGCTATGTAGTGTAGGTCCTAATCGGTATTTATTTACATGTTATGTGGTTTCTGTATAACCCATGTACCTACACTACGGATCTATTCGGCAGGATGTGTAAATGGCACCATTACTGGAGGTAATGTTCTTGTAAGGTTTATTATACAAATACCTTAAAGATACAATACCAGCTAATTTCAGGGGATTTTCTCATTTTAGGTTGATTACATGCTATGTATAATTACATGCCCATGTGGACAGTTTGGAGGCTCTCATTCATCATTTAGCATAATAAAAATACAATATGTTGTCACGAATGAATAGCTCTCCGCCAACACAAATGAGAATCAGCAAGGGGTGCATTATGAACAATCAAAACACATATGCTCTCACAGTGAATGCATAGGTCTACCAAAGAGCCCTCAATTCATTATTTCATTTAGATTTGATAGCAAATTGCTTTCCTATGATAAAAAGGCCTGTCAATTGATAAGGAAATGACTATTGGAGGTCTATACTGGCTCTATTTCATAACATGATTTTGGGTTGATTGAGGTGGTAATGTATCTTTAAGGGGAACTCTATAGGAAGGGTTCTAAGTATTGATGGTTCTTGGCTTGGGATTACTCACCCCGAAATTAAATTCGTATGATGAATTCGTGAATTAAATAAGGAATCAATAATGTTCTTGAGATATCATTGAGTAAGATGTGTTCTAAGGTTCATTTCTTGATCCAATCTGGAGCTCATTGAGACTGTTGTTGCTGTGATTTGACAGGTGTGTGTTATTTATGTGTTCATTTATAAGTAATTGGATTATTGCGTATGCTAGTCCTTCCAGGATTGTCTGGTATTGATTGAGTAGAATGACAAGCTGTAATTAAATAGTGCTAACATGATTATTATGAGTTCTTGGAAATTCTTTCTTTGAATTGTGTATACAGGATATTAATTTGGCCTCTAAGGAAGGACAGACATATATTCATATAAATCAACCCTACACTTAGCATTCAACCATCTAACTACTAACTGCATCAAAATACTACTAAGTATACCAACTTATATTTGTAAGTATCTATATCAAACCCCTCATCTCGTTCAATGCTAAGTGTATGAGCAGTTTTACTCAGATCTTATGCTGTTCGAGGGGAGTGTCAAACATGTCAGTTATGACAAAATCCTGGATGATCTCCTCCACCCGAATACAGGCCAAAACTGTTCAGTAGGAGATTGGTTGTATGATCCTAACTTGGGCTATTAGGACCATAGGCCCCCGGAGGAAAAAAATGGAATTCTACATTGTGATAGGCGTTTTTTTTTTGGATTTGTATAAATGTACCGACCAAATTTGGGAATCTATTATCTAGATTACATACTGTATTTTGGAGTATTACGTACGATGGGTCTGGGGCATGTGGCCCCAGGAGAAAATAAATTCTAAGTTCAGATTGGCGTATCCTATACTGACGAGTGTAAGATTATTAGTTTCCAAAATAGTTGGGGAGGAGGGGGCGGCCGCCGCGAAAAACATACCATGGCCCCCACATTTTAAGTTCAGCCCCTAGCTGTTCCATCGCCTATGCAGTAATAGTTCGCCGAACATATGATATACTAGTAGCTCATTTGTTTCCTGTGGACTCTGGGCTTCCAAGTACAAGTAGGCCTACATGTAGCATCATCACAGTATGATCGCGTACCATCAGTCATAACTACCGGTTTCTACTAGATGTCGGTTCATGGGATTATCAGCATAACTATACATAACGATGCACATCCTACCGATGGCCTCATCCATCCTGTTTGGTAAGGATAAACCTTGTACCCATGTCCGGGGTGAATGTTTTTGGCACAGGCGCAACCATATGACGGTGTGGTGTCAGTTGTACCATCTCATAGATGAAGTAAAAACCTCATTAGCTTGACTTCCATCATGTGAAAACTATGTGGATTTCCGTCTAAGAAAGTAAATGTAAAGGGTCGGTCGGTCGAATTTTCCTTTTTCAAACATTTATTTTTAGGATCTTGAGCTCTCTTGAGATGAATTTCAGAATGAATCATGTACATGTGATGTATACGTCTGGGAATATTCCGTCCCCGGAGCTTTTTCCACTCTTATCTCTCAAATGGTGAAAAAATGATGGGTTGCATGGTCATTAAGCAATCTATCCTCTTTGGTGACACCCTACATCATACCACATTCCTAGTGTGACTTTGAGAAAACAGTTCAAGTATAAAGAGTAAAAAAAAAAGTAAAAATATTAGGATCGTGACAATAAAAAAGGGGTCGGTCGGGTTACCAGAACACAACTTCTTTCTTTTTTAGGCCTAAGTAGTGTGTACAGATGGAGGTTTTACGCGACAGCAGGTTGGATAGGGGGTGGGGGTTGTTGTTGGCAGGGTGCCGAGAGCTCGGAGTGGGGGAGAGCAGCATTCTTTTGGTAATTCAGATTGACCCATGTGCTACATACATGTTCTTTTTCTACCATTATTTTACATTGTGGCTGTATGTGGCCAACCTATCTGAATTGTATTATTAGTTTTATTTCTGACCCACCTCATGTGATTACTACAAACGGTTTGAGCTACACCAGGAAGTATATTCAGGCTAGGCCTATACATGTATGATGACACAAGGGAAAGTGTATATACAGATGAAGTTGTTTTATTGATAATTATATTTCAGGCCAAATCTAAAAAAAGGTTTTAGGTCGCTCGACCGGGCCTATCGGAACATGGCTGATCCTACATTTTTCATGCAATTTTGGAAAGAAAATCACATATTATAACATTTTTGGTTAATTTGAGGGTTGACACAGAAGCGGGTTTTAACTTTCATGCTTACAAAAAATATGTAAAATTTTTTGAACAAATTCGAACTTATCGGTCTCAGTTGAAGTTTTACAATATATCGTGTAGATCCATGTTGAAAGGTGGCATGATAGACGGAGATTTACGAAATTTCTAAGAATCTTTTATCACGTTTCTGGTCAATTTTAGGGTATACAGACAGGCTGGCTGGAACCGGTACTTTCATGTGTGTTTTTTTAAATAACATAAAAATGGTATCCGACCTACCGCCCTAGAATTTCCCTGAAACGTACCTTTATTTCATTTGGCTTGATGGGTTCTGAAATCACAACCTGGTCATCTTCTCACTGGGTCTATAACAAATTCCCTAACGGTGTGGATGCCGTCCAAGGGGGACCGGCAGACGAGGACAGGTGTTGGCGACCCTGCTGCCTAACGGTACTTATCACCTGTCTTGTATGAGCACCTGTGTAAGAGCCCACCAAATTGAAGAGCGCCCTGACGCTTAATCGCGATGGTACGGTATGTTTGATTTTAGTCTGTTAAAGCCTACAAGAAAATGACCAGATATTTCTACCAGAACGTTCCTATTCAATTCAATTCAATTCAACTCTTTATTGTAGTACAAAAGGTCCATAGGCTATAAGACACACTTGAATATAGATACATATATAATAATACAATTAAATATTAAAGTGTATGTACAGATCTTAATACCAGCATCTCCAGATATGAGAAGTGTACTGAGTATCATTTGTTGAATCCACCAAGCTTTTGATCAACTCACTTTCTGACCCTATCAGTCAACATATAAAACTGTATACTAGTCTTCTAATTGTAGTGTCACACGTCGGAAGAGCAAAATTCTCACTGGCACTAGGATATCTTGGGATGCCAACTAGCATACAGAGGGCATCATTGTACGCCACATTTAACCTTCTCATAGTGGCCCTACAACTGAGCAATATACAAAGGTGTACAGTAGGCTGTAAATAGTTGAATTTTAACCTCAACGTTGCATATGTAAAACTTATAAACAAGCATGTCTATATCTGTATCATATTTTTCATAGGATTTTCTTTTCAATGATAAAGATGTAGACCTCTAGTGATGCTATTCCGGTCCGAAAATCTAGACTAAAATCCTAGAGATATAAGGATACGTTTTAAGAGATGCGACCAACCGATCTCAATGGGTTTGACCATATCAAATATTCGAAAAAAACATTTTTTCATATTGCCCCATGTATGTATAAAATGTATAAATATGATTTTGGATTAAGATCATAAGCAAGGGAAAAGTATGGGTAGAAGGGCTATACATGTCGCTCTTTATAATTGGGCGCATATAATTATATACGTGTTCGTTTATCATTAAATCACGATACATATCAAGTTGACTGCTCTGCTGTTAGAACACTATCATTAGTTCGCCAATTTTACATATGGTGGCGTTGCTGTGAAGCAGTACACGGAATGTAACACGCCGTTCCGGCATTAATCTTTTTTTTAAAGAAATGTTCGTCCACATTTCTCATTCAGGAGCAAAGGCCAAAATAAAAAAAAATGGTCGTTTCCGGTAACATGGTCTGACAGAGGAGACCCGGCCGGTCGGATTTTTTTTTTTTTTTTTTTTTTTTTCGCTTTCACCTTTTTGGGGCCTGTTTTAATAGAGTTTTCACTGTAAAGTCCTTAATAATTGTCCGATTTACAAACCGTAAAAACTGGAAAAAAAAAATCAAAAAAATAGAAAAAAATAGGGGGACCCGGCACTGTTTTGCTAGACCCGGTCGGGTGACCGGAAACAAACCTTTTTTTATTTGGCCAAATCAAGTAAACTGCATGGGGGGAAATCAATAAATGACCTACTGTAATTGACAATATACTGTATTGTTTGATTCGCCAAATAAAATATTACTTCGCCAAATAAAATATTACCAACTCAATTCGACGCAAATGGCGCTCCATACAAGAGTAGACAAGGAAGCTTTGGTCGGGTTAGCTGAACCCGCCTATATCACCACAGGAGTCCCACAGTCAGTATGGTGGCGGTAAGCGAGGAGGCCAGTTCAACTCTGACGGCGGACCGGGTCACTAGCAGGAGCAGACGACAATTGGACATACTTGAAACAGAACAATGTTGAGCTCCACACATGGGCACTGAACACGCTAGTGCCTAATTATACTAAGAGTCGACATTGCGAAAGGCCCACCTGGTTCAGCCAGCATACCTTGTACGCAGGATACCAGTGAGAGTATATTCATATTACATCGTCGAAGACACCCTGTCATGTGCCTACAGTTTACGGTTGGCCGCCCCCAGGATTACCTGTGATTGTGTGTGTACAACGTTGAGTGATTGCCCCTGGCGGTATGTGCCCCACCCCACCCCCCTGCTGCCACCCCAGGCTGCGGCTATGAGCAGGTGGTGCTGGCCCCGTACAGGAGGAGCTTGTACAAGGGGCACTACACGTGCTGGAGGAGCCCCACCCCGTCACCCTGACAGACATGACTATAGCCCCACAGCCGCCGCTCCTCCTGGCGGCAATACGCCGCGGTGACGAGCCGTCGGCGCTGCGGCTGCTCGTCACGGGTTGTCATGGTGACGTTAACGCCGCCGACCCTACCCGTCACGACGGAGGCGCCCTCTTCTGGGCCGCCAGTCGCGGCATGGCGGCCGCCGCCCGGAAGCTGCTCGAGCTGGGCGCGCACCTGTCTGCCCGCTCCGGAACCGGATGTACGCCGCTACACGCCGCGGCCGACAGCGGCCAGCCCAAGGTCATCAGGTAAGGTGTCTCATATAAAGCTGCTCTCTATGACGCGCGCGGTGATGGGAAACCCTTTCACTTTATGAGACATGTATTCCCATGTATTCCCAACTAAATGCAAATTGATGGACGTCGAACATCGTCCACACCCCTTGTAATCATGTGGACACAAGGCGATTGGTGTTGGATCATTCTCTTGATATAAAGATGGAATTGAAGGGGTTCTATAGCCACTGCAGAGGAATTCATTTGTGAAAAGTATGTATATAATGTAGGATTTTGAAATCAGGTACCAACATTGTGCCTTGTTTTTCTATCATTACTGGTGTAGCATAAAATAACACCAACTGGGCACACGTCACTGTGTCTCATTTTTTATACAATGTAGTTTGAGGTTTATTCATTCTTTCCTAGTCCTCTTCAAAGAGGGGATAATGTAAAGGCCCTCTTGAAAGAGCGGACAATGTAAGAGAGGACAATGCAAAGGAAATAGGAGGATACTAGTAGTCTGTGGGTGGGAGTAGGGATTTGCCTTTCTATAGGTGCATGACCACGGGGTGTCCACTGCTGCAACAAACATCCCACTATTTATGATTACATGGTGCAGCCCTACGTCATACTATGGTGCAGCCCTACGTCATACTACGTCAGCTGCAGGCAGGGATGATCTATGTTTTACCAGCACTGCGTCAACAGTTGGAATCCAGGTCCGCCACCAGGAAGGGGGGACCCCACTGTCAGAGGGACTAGGACAGCACTTCTTGTGATTTACAATATACGTCTCAGTTCTCCATCAGTAGTATCTTCACATGATGACGAGACACAAAATAAATCAGGTATCGGCAAATACCCCATTCTTTCACTACATATATTTATATAGGATAACGTCGACATCGTGTCCACCTCCAAAGGACCCTGGGAAACGGGAGCGGTGGGCCTCCAAAATAGGGGCGGTAACTCCAAAATAGGGTGCGGTAATTCTGAAATAGGGGAGGGTGGTATCTCATCTGGGTGTTAGTTAGGTGCACATGATGATTATAAAATGACATGCATGTATTCTGAGACAACAATAATAATTAATGTCTAAACAAGTTCAAAATCGAATTCTTTAATGTATACAATGTACTACATTACACATGGGGCTGGTCCTAAGGTAAGCTAAGGCGACCCAAGGCCAACCCTCAACCAATTCTATACAAAATTGGAGGGGGGGAGGGTGTCTAGATAGCACCCATAGATTTTACATATCGTGTGTGTAGGTTCTATGCAAAGGGACTATCAAAACATCCAACTCCAGGGGCCCAAGGGTCCAGGGGGAGGGGTGGCTGACAGGTCTTCTGATGGAAGCAGCCAGAGGGCGCTTTATTCCTCCAGTCATAGTTCTTTAACCCTTTGTTTCAAATCTACATCCTGTGTATAAATTATAGTAATTGTTAGGAAGGATGTGACCTGTTAAAGGAAGTCACATCTTAGGTTTAGTGGGTGCGGTAGTTTAGAGGTGAGCAGATTACAGCCATAAAGCGACTATACCCCCCCCCCCCATCTTCCCCCGGGGGGGGGGGGGGTACTCAGTATAGGAATGGGTACTAACTGCGGTAATGACCCTGAAGAGCTGTCGCTGTGAGCGCGTCGGAGCAAGAAAAAAGGGGGGCTGTTAATCGTAGAAAAGTGAATTATTAGGGCCTGTCAATGACTGGAAAGTACAAAATAAGGGCCTGTCACAATTGAAATAAAAATAATGAATCCCTTAAATGACTTGAGTAATCTATATGATTCCAAAATAACCTCACATTAAATGAAAGAGGTCTCTTAACAGTGGGCTGTCATCTGGTCTCTTAGAAAATGGGGGGCTGTAAAAATAATACACATTTTCAAGGGGCTGTCAAATGACCAAATAGTGGGGGCTGTAGTTTCGCAGTTGGTACCTAGCATCAAAGAGTGACTACCCCCCCCCCCCCCGGGCCACCTTCCCACTGGTGACGTCATTTGTTAACGTTCCCTCTCGTATGGACATAGTTTGGTAGGTGCGACACCTATATTGGATTCATTTTAGAAAATGGAATAAGTACCCATGTACTCTGTGTTCCATATAATCAGTGAATCATAGCGGGAACTTTGGCACGTATTATATTTAACTTGGTCCTAGGCCCACTACAGACTACAGTGTCCAGGCACAGTCCACATCCCACTCAGGGCTCTATTTGAGGATTTAGATGGCGTAATTGCCCGGCCCATTGGCGGTCCTGTACGTGGACTCGGTGCTTTAGATAGCACAGTATGGAAGTGCTGTTAGCGTTACGAGATGGATATATTACGACACCCATCTGAACTAGATCCTCTCGGTAGCTATGTATGTAACCTATACCCTATACATACATGTACTGGTTGGTTATTTCGGTAGATGTGGTAAAATTGGGGCTAGATTTATCAACCAAAGATGGCGGGGTGTAATCGATAAATGAAGTTACAGTACAATAAAAAATAAACTGCATAGCCATTTGTTTGCTAATCTAATGTCTCGAAAGATGCATCCGATATTATCCATTTCTATCATATTTCTATCATTGTTTATATACATCATGTTGCATCTGGTGCCTGGTTCCGATCGTGTTAAGGGAGTGCTCATTTTTTAACAACAGGGGGAGGGGGTGGTGGATTTGGGGGGGGGGTAAAAAATGTGGACCCCTTGACCGGGGGGGTAAAAATATTTAAACCCCTCTTGGGGGGGGTGAAAAAAATTCAACCTGTTTTGAGGGAAAAAGCCCGCGCCTTACAATGCTACAAAGGGGCGCGAACGCGCGCGATTTTCGGCCTGCCGGGGGGGTGTAAAAAATTTCGACCCCTCTAGCGGGGGGGGTGATAAAATTTCGCGCGCTCCGCGCGAAATCTCACCGCCCCCCTCTGTTGTTAAAAAATGAGCACTCCCTAAAGGGGCACCGCGAGTATACATACAATTATTAAAGGGGCAGATAACCGATGCTAACCGCATTTGCAATTAATGTAGCTGTAGCAAGAGTTGGGTCGTTGGAACCTACAAATACACAAGCAGACTGTAGCTACAAACCTTTATACATGTATTACATAAACCTCACCCAATGTATATAATTGAATAACGAATGAAAATTAGGAACAAAAAAGTTGGATGGAGTTTGTTGGCAACCACTGTGCATGTACGTCAACTGGGTGCCATCTCTTCACGGGTGGCCAAATAACCAGGGTATACGCAGCTAACCGAGCCTGACTTATATAATTCACATAAGTGTGTCTTCCCTATTATATATACAGGTTATGGGACTGGTGGAACCATGTAATAATATATAACAGGCGTCAAGTATTATAAGACAGTCTGGAGTGTAATGGCGGCGGATACTGGTACATGTACTTAAAGGTGATAATGGTGTAAGACGTTGAGAAGTTTAAGTTAGGAGGTTACGAGCTAAAAATGTGTTAAAAGGATCGGTACCATGTAGAGGTACAAATGTATGTGTGTATGCGTAGAAACACCTAGTCCTGCGCTAACTTCACCAGGACCTAATCATGTGTCATAGGGCCACCTCAAGGTTCTGTAAATGTGCACGGTGAGCCATGTTTGTCTGGGTACATGAATAACACCACCACTCATACTGTTCAATCTGACCAACTGTTGACGAAAAGAGAATTGGTCCTATGCCAAAAAAAAAGTTGCGTTCTGGTAACATAGCTATAAAAAAGTAGGGTCGGTAGGTTGTTTTTGTGGTGTTTTTTTAACTTAAAAAAAAAGATGTTGGGATACCATATTTTTTTGCAAAAATAAATTTGTCTCTTTCTTTTTATTGGTACTAGCAAAAAACAAGAAAATGCCTTCCATATTTATGCTATTTATGCCCTCTTCTAGCGTACATAAAGGGGCAATGATTGACCCGGGTTTTTTTAATATGGACCTCCTGCCTTAGATATTGACAAGACCAACGTCAGAGGAATACAAAGTACTGAATGTACCCCCCCCCCCCCCCCACACACACACACATACACAAGGCCGATGTGAAGTCTACACAGGATGTGACGGACTATACGTGACGTACATGGTACAGCCTTTTATACTCAGTGAGCCTCTTGTGACGTAGGTATGGCCGTCACTCCCAACGCATCTTAGAACATGGATCAGGCATCTTGCCAGAATCCAATCTTTTTTGCCCACAGGTGTTTTGTTGAAAAACGTGGTTGGTGGGAGCTACTTTAAAAGGACCTTAACATTAATTGCTACATAAATTGTTTAAGAGGAACTACGGCCCAGTTACAGAAGTTCGTCACTGTATAATCATTAACATGATTAACGTGTGGAGACTAAAGAGTGTGTTTCTAAATCAGTGTATAATGTGGTGGGCTAAGCCTGACCAAACTCTGGGTATACTGTCACTGTATGAAACCTGAATAGTTAGTCAATCAGTGCTGGTGGATGGTGTTTTTATGAGCAAAACCACAGGGGGTGATTGCACAGTATTTATAGGGAGTTGAACATTGTAAAGTTATGTATTGGTGGTTGTGGTTGTGTATTATGCAGTGCACTAAATGGTTTTGGGAGAGAATGGTCTGTATAAAAGCAGGAAAGAATGATTTAACTAACTTGGTTTACTTAGCAAGTACTTAACTAGTAACAACAAATATACGATACTGGTGTAGGGGATAGATGAACCTTTAATGATATAAAACAACCAATCAGTGCCTCTTTAGGGCCATGCATGATTATGTGATGTACATTTACTGATATTGGTATAGAGATAGTACATGTAAAGCATGATGGCCACCGTCCACTGGGCTCTAATCGGCCGAAGTCAAATAGGAAATTGTATGGGCTTAATCGGCCATAACAGAGGCAGCTGGATAATAGAGAAAGAGTTAACCCATAACAATGACCAGGTTCCATGTACTAGTCTAACTATACAGTACTAGGCTAACTCAAAATATCAGGCTCTACAGGAAGAAGATAACGTTTCCTTAATATGCCATCTACACGGATTGCCCTTGGCTGTTTATACATACTTTAAGGATATACCAACCATGTACTGAGAGGCCTCGTTCAACTGTTAGCACTGCATTCCACCCCATGCTAGTCAAATCAAGTACATCACAGAGAAAAGAAACAGAGTCAAAAGGGAGTCCAGGCTTGCCTCCAGAACGACTCCCTTTTCTTACCCTCTTTCTGACTCTCTTGATGAAGGCAGTTGGTACCTGTCTCCCTTAAAAGGGAGTTATGTGACTCCCCTAAGAGAGCCCAGGTTTTGCCCCCAAGATTACTCTCTTTTATGACTCCCTGACATAGACAAAGTCCAGGTATATGCTGCAACTCCCTTCAGAAAGGGAGTCTAGGCCCAGGATGGCTCCTTTGGAATAGAGAGTCACATTGATAATTTCTATCCCCTAACCCTCTATGTAACCATTTCAATAGCTGTCTTCCTAGCTGATGATTCTACATTATGTTGGTGCAATGCCTCACAAGGAGAAGGGATCACATCATGTTTATGCTACAGTTTTAAGTTAACTGTAATTATTTCATGAAATGTGATTCTGATATTAAATGTTGATGCTACCAACTACCGCCTAAGAATCATCAGTAGTTACAGTACAAAAAGTCAAAACCAGTTAACATTCTTTACTCCACCATTACTGATGGACTAACTCCAGGTTTCAGACCCAGGATTCCCACAGTGACCGTGTTCCTAAAACAATAATAGAGCCACCTTTATAGTCAACACAGTTACTGTTGTTCAGGATTGGAGGACGGGGAAAGAAAAAAAGTAAACATCCTGTAAACAGATGTGAATAGCTGCCTGTCCTTTAGTGCGACATATACGTTCAACATAGTCGTTTAAAGCATCTAATGGATAATCTCTTAACACCAACGAAAAGGCTTAACGTTAGACTTCCTGCATGCCTAAAAATAATGTGGCTCCAGAGGGGTAAAAAGCAACCTGGCGACCTAGACTGTTTTCCAGGCGACCTTACGATCTGGTAGAATAATTTAAGTGACCTGGCGACTTTTGGAAAATATATCTATTTAAAAAAAAGTCTATAAAAGCGACTTTGTGACCTGGGGCCCTTAATCTCGGCGACTTTCCGACCTCAGGGGGGACCCCTATGCACCCCCAATAATGGGACGTAATTCCAAGAGTTCATTACGTAATGACTGCTTATATAAATACACTACTGTACTAGTACGCCGCAAGCTTCTCTCTTTCTGAATAGGATTTAGTATTTAAGTGACTTCATTAGTGATCTGATTAAATGAGTTGGGAGGCAAAGTAACATTGTGCTGCATGGGAGCTAGGGGCTTGGGAGGCAGTTTTAATCTAACAATTTTTCTATCAGCTCCTTCAATCCTTCAAAATCATCGATACACTGCATGTTGTCTGAAACCATAGCCAAATACAGTCAACTCCCTCTAATGCGGCCACACTTGAGACTATGAAAAAGTGACTACATTAGTGGGGTGGGTGCATTAAAGGGAGCCAATTCTAGTATCTTTGGGACTAGGAAAAGTGTCTGTATTTGAGGGGTTGGCTGCATTAGACGGGTGACGTTTAAGAGGGGGTTGACTGTATGAATATACATATCAATAGTCCCTCCACACAGTTCTAGCTCGTGCATCTGGTGGTTATTGCTTGATGTAATACTTGATGTAATATGATATAGGTATAATGTAAACGTCCTGATTGAAGTGACAGACGTCTTTTTATACCATGAATCTGACGAATCTGTTCTGTACATTCCACAGCGTAAAAAGGCTAATAAAGGTTAAATTGTGTCTTAAAATAACAAAAATAAAACTGACGGTCATGTTCCTCATTCTCCTCCACAGGCTGTTACTGCGGGCAGGTGCCGACGTGCGGTTACGGAACGTCAACGGAAGTACCCCCGCACACCTGGCGGCATTTAGGGGAAACACGGAGTGCTTACGGATCCTGCTACATGCAGGTAGTGACATCACGTCACAGGACAATGCCGGCAAGACGCCGTACATCTACGGCATGCTCACCGGCGACAGCAGGATGTGGACGCTAGTACAAGGTACGCCTCCAAACCATGATGAATTTGGTATCGATTGATATTAAATTTTTAGATTACAATTTAAAATGATTCTTTTAAATCTAGCGACATACTGATTATCATGAACATGAAGCCTTCATGCATCCTTAAGGACGATTCACCCTAAGAAATTCACTCAAGAGGGACGAATAAAAAAGGTTTTGTTTCAGGTCACCCGACCGTGCCCATCAATATAGGGCCGAACCTACATTTTTATGGAATTTCTTATTACTTTCACACTTTTCCAGGTCAATTCTAGAGTAGAGGTTGGCTACAGTCCCATATTAAGAAAATAAAATGAAATAGAAAGGCGGTATGGTACATGTATGAAGATTTATCGAATTTTGAAGAAATCTTCACATTTTTACACTCCTTTGGTCAAATTTAGGGTACGTAGAGGGGCTGCCTAGTACTTTTATGTAAAAGGAAAAAAGAACGATAAATAGGTTTTAAATCCGACCTTAGACTTTCTTCCCATGTTACCTGAAACAAACCTCTTTTTATTGCCTCATGACCACCGTCCACTGGGCTCTAAACAGCCGAAGTTATATAGGCAATGTGTGGGCTTGGTCGGCTGAAGTTCCTCAGTGGACGATGGCCGTCATCCGAAACAAATTACATTACGTTATTACTCGCTATTATGCCAGCTAATGTATCAATGTGTTTAGTTGGGATATATAGTTGGGATATGCATATAATCAGTTCTACTACATGCATTCACTATAATAATATAGGCATTCTGGTACATGTATATCGAAACTGACTATTCTACACAGTGTATTATGATTGTCTGTTGTGGATACGAACACGTAGAAAAATGATTACCGTATCTACTTATCAATAGAAAGTACTTGATCCTACATTCCCATTGAGAGACACTTACACGATACGGTGTATAGACACGATGATAACCCCATCGCTAGGTTAAATAATGAGCCCAATATTTGAACACGGATATCAAGTAAAATAAAAACTACACGCGTAAACATCCAAACAGGTGTGCAAGAAGAGTCAAATCTTCTTCCAATGATTCCGCCATTGAGAGTAATTGATCTTTGCATGGGACAGAGACGCTGATGATAAGAGAGAGATAGACAGGCAAAAAGTGCATTTCATTAGAACAGCTCTCTTGACCCCGTAATGTATAGTCACCAAGAGTTAGCCCTATATATCCTAAATGTTCAGGTAGTGGTAGGGTATTGGACTCATGGTGGATTTTCGCGCGAGCAAGCAAACATTGAGGTCTTTATCTCAACGTTGCATCGTGATTTCTATTCTATGCTACAGGCTACTTATTATAGATCGATATGAAATCAGGAACAGGGAAGGGATATAATCCCGATATAATGCTGTCCGGATTTGTAGTACTCAGATTGATTACGTTATCACTAGTGTGTTTAGTATACATATTGATGCCTGTATTGCAGGCGTATGTTTGTTATAGGTCGAACAGGGTTGACAATGACAACGCAAATACACGTAGGTCTTTATTATGTAATACCATGCCGAACATGAAATTTGGACAGGTATTAAAAAATGGGGACAATTCAAGAGAGTAGAATTGAGTTTGAGGTTCATATTTGGGGAAAGGGTTTATATTGCAGAGCATTTGGCTGATAATTAATTTATTTTACATCGTTCATAACAGAGCAGATACAAGTTCTTGAAAGTCGGGTGCGTCGAGTTTGAATTTTAAACATTTGTATTGTCGATTTTGATTGTATCAAAGTGCACTATGCTGAACTTGAAAGAATTTTTGTGGGTTGGGGCTGGGCCAGGAAATACTAGATTCATATTCGGCTGGCTTCCTGAATATGGAAAGTTACTGGTACATGTGTAAGCTGCAATAGGCATGCTTAAATAGCTCACATATAAGAATAGGCTTGTGGATCCCTTCCCTAATGTCTCTTATCTACGTACCTTCACACATAACAAACCACATGATGATCATATCAACGGGGACTCCTTATCGGGACCTTATCCCATCTAATCTTAGTCACGACATTGAGAACCGCCCTTAGATTACACCACCCTCCCAGTAGTGGCTCGCAGCATCAAGGTCATGCTACTCCCCTTATCTTCTCAGCCAGATAGCTCCATTTCACATCAGGGAAGCATGGAGAGAAAATGCATAAAAGACTTCCGGCTTGGGTAGGTGGCACCACAGAGACTTGACTTACTTGTGTGTTTATATCGGCATCTTACACCACTGCGGTGCCATGTGCTGACCTTTATGTACCTTATAATAGGGTGCATGCATACCGCGAACATATGATACTGGTTAGTTTCGTTTGGTTCAAGATGACTCTATTAAGAATCCTGTTAGGCCTGTCAGTCCAATCCCATCAAAGACTGGCTCGACGGGACAGACTCACACGGGAGCGTCAACAAAATTATCTGTCCAATCTTAAAGGCCACTCTTAGACTGATAGATTCCTGGTCTTTATGCTATTCTAACTGGGTACGCTTAAAACAGTAGACCTCAGACAGGGGATACTCCAGTGCTTTAGAGTTAACATGCCTACTGATAAGAATGTTACATTATCGAAGAAGGAACAATTAGTCTAGGGATTTCTTTGAGACTGACCACCATTTATAAGTAGACGTTGAAATACCACATGAATCCATATGACACCGGTAATGATGTCAGAAGTGTTTCCTATCGCAGAACATCCAGATGCATGTTATAGTGCCAAGTGTATACGCCGCATCCATGATAAGAACATGATCAGCCAGTTACTACTGTTAAGTTTATGAATGACTATACTAAATTCAAGGAAACAGAATGAGAGGACTTGGCTTCTCCTTAGTGCAGAAGGGTTGTAATGGTAGTTGTTGAGAGGTGTCGCTCAGATGGCGCTACTGAGCTGGTTTACATGAATAGAAAGCTTGCAGTATGTTATTTCTCCATTTCTCCATATCTTTTTCATGGGTTTAGTATGTGTAAATAGGTTGAAATGCTACCATTACATTCTGACAAGGGGGCTGTCCATAAATATGCAGAAAGTGAAAATTCTGTACGCAACTTCTTATATCGGAGAATGAGGTTAACCCTGTTTAGCCTAGCACGCATGGGTGACGTCCTTTTCTTTTTGCCCTATTACCAAAACCGGTTTCACTTTTGCCAAATCTATTCTATCATGAAAGTAATCGATCTGTACTCATTTCAGAGATGAAGACTCGCTCTGAATGTGACCAGGAGGCGCTCACCAACAGCTCACCAGTTGATAACTGGGGCCCTGCTCACTCTTCACGTCTAGTTAGTCACACCCCAGTGCCCTCTCAACACACTGGGAGTACCTACGTCCTTAGTCTTCATACTGACCTGTGGGAGCCACCCTCTTCAGTCGGAGTATCCAATGTTATACCACATAGAACACTGGGTGGTGCCGGACACAGTCAGGGAGACATCTCTGCCGATGTACAAACTTATGACGTTTCCATGGGGGCAATCAGATGAAGCACCCCCTCCCTGTATACTAGGATGTTACCTTATTTATATAGCTATATTGTATATAATAAGATGTACATACGATATGTACAATGTAGTACATTGCAGGGGATTAGATGATACAATCCTAATGTGAGGTTGTGGCCAGGGTTGGTAATAGCCTAGTGGCATGGATATAGTATCAACCTTTGCATACACTTGAACCAGGGTTATCTATGGAATTTATCAAACACACATCATACGATACCTTGTCATCAGGCTTTGCAATTCTATCCAATCCCCTGTAAAAGAGGGATAAGCAATACTTCAAACCTTCTGATATAATGATGAAAGATTAATTATACACTGGAATTTAACACGTCCATACATGATTTGAAAGAGAGTACCTTTATCTGAGATACCACCCGGGGATACCACACAGCTATCGTTACGTCTGGATCAGACTGGACCCTATCAAGGGGTTTAATATCGATTAGTATCAATACCTCGCGCTGTTTATACAGGTAGTATATAGCAGTGCCGAATTTGTGAGTGTGGCGCGCCCATCCCCGCCCCCTCCGTTCAAGGGGGAAATTCATGTATTAATTTTTAATGTAAAACTTGGGCAAGAGGTTGTTGGTTGGAGATTCCAAGAGCGCCGAGTGCCCCGCCCCCTCCCCTTTCAAAGTCTAGGATTCATCACTGCATGGTGTGGTGTGCAACGGACTCGGAAATAGTGATGTCAATGTATCGCGTGTAATGATACGAAAGGAGAACAGAAGTGACCTCATACTAGGGAGCCAAGAAATCTCTTTTTCTTAAAGTCTGGCTTTGAAAAGGAAAAAAATACTCAGGAACCTCCCCGCTGCAACGGAAGGGACACTGTATAGAGTTATTTGTACATGAGGTCTTTGTATATGGTTACGAAGGCGGAAATCTGTTCCAAAATAATGAAAACTTTGTGAACATTCGCGTAAGATGCATGGCTGTGCAAGCATCGTTAATGAACAGGCAAATACATGGGGGGCTTATGCGAGACTTTCAGTATGTACATAAATATAGGGAGAACACTTGCGAATAAAGTCTCAATTAAAACAAAGGTAGCCAGGGTTACGTATTTGATATAAAATATATATGTTTACTGAAATGCCAGTATTATAATCTGTACTTCCAAACCAAAATGTCTACAAGTCATGTGTAATTGAATAAATAAAGAATATCGTAATGAGAAAACGTGTCCTTTCTTGCGTTCAATTGACTTTGGTGTGTGTTTCTATTCAAAAGAATAAATTTACGCCACAAAGTTTTTAACTCGGTCTTCTGAAACTAGAGTGAATATCCAATATACCAGGTGGGAAATATGTCCCTCACAAGTTTGAAGAAATTCTCTCATCCATGAACAATATAGAGCGAACTAGGCCAAGTGAGGAGGCTTAAGGGAGTGATCATCTTTTAACAAAAGGTGGTCGATATTTTATTGAAGCACATAATTTAAATTATGTACTAACGCGCTGGCCTTTTCGCTTAAAGATACAGTACGGTACTAGCTAATTTTGGGTATTTTCTATTTTCATTATATTTTCATATACATGTGCCTATACGTCTATATGAGGAATTTGGGGTCTCTTAATTCTACATTAATATGTAAATACACGCATATATAAGCATGCTAAATATATAAGTGAGAACCGACACTTATCAAAACCAGCAAGGGGTGCATTATGAACAATCAAAACACATAATGCTCTCATAGTAAATTCATAGGTCTACCAAAGAGCCCTCAAGGGGTCGGGATTATCTATACCCTTACCCCTGTTGTTAAAAGATGATCACTGCCTGAATTCTATACATGTACAATTGTATAGGTATATTATGTGAAAATCTAATTATACTATTTATAGAAAGAGGGCTGCCCCTGTGACGAACACAAGGGATGGGTTTCCCAGACGTGCCTAGATCCAACTCAGGTGTACCTTGTAACTTTCAAAACATGGTAGAACAGGGGTTTAACGGTTGAGAGGGTAAATCGGTGTGTGGTGATTATTAGCGGGTAATCATTGATTAAATGAAGAGGTGCGGCGCATACCATAGAGCCAAGCCTCTTCTGTGGGAATGTTACACCCCTTCAATGTGAATTGGATTAATCACTGGTTGAAATACCCTCCAAATTACCCTTTATCTTTCGGAAGGGCACCCGGAACATTTAAAAATAGTAATAACAGTTGGGATGTTTAAGTATCAGAGTATGATTTCATCAACTTTGCAGAATTGTAGGACATGTGACGTATAATTATGTATGTTAATTGTCACTAGTGACTTTGCTGGAAAGCAAAGTGGGGTGGGGGGGGGGGGGCATCAACCATTGCTGCTTCCAAAGAGAATTAAGGCTCTGAATGACGGACATGTTTCAATTACATTATTTTCTCACTATCTTATACCAGTGGTTATCATAGCATCTGTAGTTGGCAACATATATAGCAGTGTATAGGAAAGTCCCAAATTACTGTGGGAAGTTCCTTTGGGGTGGCGGAGTGCACATCTCACACTAAAGCATCATATGACTTCGTCATTGTTAAGGTCGGTATCTGGTGTGACGAGACGAACAACATATACAATAAAGAACTTAATTATCGGGACATTTCCAACATCCTAATAAATTCCCCAATGCTCGCCCAGATATTTGCATGTATAGGGGGTGGGGGTATAGCTGGATGGGTTCCCATGCCCACATATACCCCTCATATCGCCTATATATCGATATCTTAATAGAGGACTATAGAACAACGTACAAATACTTTCACCGTTACGGTCGAGGCAATTCGATGTAATGCACAGATAAGAAGACAAATGCCAATGCCCATTGATACTGTCTCTGATGTATTTCACGAGTGGGGCCTGGGGCAGTATCCCGAAGCCACAGGCTGAGTGGGATGCGCCCCAGCTACATATATATATATATATATATATATATATATATATATATATTATATATATACACCAAGTACGTATGTAGTATGCTGGTACCACGGGATAAACCACAACCATGATGTAGTCCTACTTCAAACTCCAATTAGGTTATCAGGTCTCTGATCTACCTAGTTGAGGAGAGTTTCTAAAGGTCCAAATTTACTTCCTCTTACGAGTTGTGAAACCGTACGGCCTCCTGGCGGCCGTTCATTACAAAGACAGAAAGAATATAACAATAACAGCAAGAAAAATACAAAAATGAAACCACACAGTGGCACGGGACAATCATTTATACATGTTCCTCTGCTTTGATATTTACGTTGTAGGCGAACCCCCGGAGGCGAGCGCATTATTTGTGTGCATTATAGTGCATTTATAAATGTTTTCCACGCGACCTTATATCATGTCGGTAAGGGTATACAATAAAGTGTAGGAAGTAAGTTGATGTTCTCTACTGTACATTGCGGTGTTAATACATGTAGTATGGATTATAAGTAGGTTGATGGGTGGCTCTGGTAACAGATCATAATAATACTGATGTATGCCGCTTGGCTTCTTGGCTTTACGGAGTAGTCATTAATCAATATTAGAGGAAGTGGTGAGACCCCTTGCTGAAAGCGCCGACGACTTTTTCACTACCCCCTCCCCCTTTGGGCAATACATGTAGTAACCCGCGCCCTTTTTTTGCTAAAAGGGAGCATAGTTTGTTTACGCCCCCTCCCCCTCAAGATAGGTTAGATGTTTTTATACCCCACCCCTTCAGGATGGCTCGAAATTTGTTAGGCCCCCCAACCCCCTCCCCCCATGTAATTAACAAATGACCGCTCCCTTCTCAGACACGAGGAGATACGAGGAGCCATAGCCCTAGGGTCTATGGAATCTCACACCAACCTACCTACGTAGTTTATTCTTTTCTACAGAGAGCAATAGGGCAATAGCTAGACCGTGATGTCCCAGAATCGGTCGGTTTCGAATTATATTTTGTCCATCAAAAGCCTCGCATCACTGCGGGCCCAATGCCCGTCCACCAAAGGTGTCGAGCCCCCCCCCCTTGTTTTCTTTTGAAAATGCCAAGGCCAAAAAAAAAGAGAGGTGTTTAGACAAGATCATCCAAAACATTAGGGTAGGCAGGTCGGATTTTAAACAAAAGTGTTAAAAGTACCCGGAATTAGCTGTGAATCGCCACACCCAATAGTCATCAGGATGACTCACTGATTCCTTCAATAACTAGGAATAACAATTTCAATATATACGACTTAGACCTATGCTTATTATGGACGTTATAATTATAGGTTTCAACTATTCTGAAGACGATATCTAAGTGTATATCATTCTATTCAATATCGGAATTTTTCATATTCAATTTCAGAGTTACCCTTTGCTACTACATGCATGTATAGTATTTGTGAACCTAAAACGTACACTGTAACTGGATGGATCATGCAGCTACTCCCGTTTTCAAATTACTAAAAGCATTCTGCAACATTTGGATCACAGCGATCACAGTGGCACATGGTCATGGTACAATACTTTGGGTGGCGTGATTGGGACGAGGTGAAGGGGTGGTGTCCAGGAACATGTTCCAGTGACAGATGTGATGGATCACAATACATGTATATGTATAGGCTTACATAATAATCACAACTCATGGCAACCATTCCCATTGCAGCACCTCACTTCCCAGTCCCCCGAACATGTGCTAAGGGTGCAGGGGGTAACACCACCTGTCGGAAACACCTTTGTTTCTCGTGTATCATGTCACGACTGGTGTGATTCACCAGGGGATGTGCCTAAGGTGCAGCACTTCAGGTGCAGTTTGGGTGCAGCCCCATGAAGCTGCCCTGGGGGACATACACTGATTGGTATCAATACAATAGGGCTAAAGTCTGGCCTCACGACGTGTGGATGATTCACCCTGACTGTATGATTCACCTGCACACCTTACTTCTGTGTACCCAGACCTCGCCCAGACACACTCCCCCATCTACAGCCATCTACAGGTAACCGTGGCAGCCAATTCACAAACAAGGAACAGACACGACGTCTGGTGGAAACTGGGAAAGACATAGGATCTTACTTCCCTATAACCATGTGCCATCCTCTTCTCATATTACTAGTCATATAGCATACTCGTTGTATAACACATCAGCATGATAGGATTGATGCTATAATACATACATATTTAGATTGATATTTCTATCTATAATAGTGTGTGTGGTGTGTAGGCCTATATAAAGCATCATCAAAGGCGATACTATCATATTATTCGTTGCGGGGAGATTGAAATGAATGTCCGAATTACATTGTTCAGTAATAAATACTTCGTTGATATATCAATGAAGTCAGACCAAAAAATAAGTCTCTATAGAAGCTTAGATCTCAGTGCCCCTACTAATGTATACGCGGCACATGCACCTCTTTGAGCAAACATTATTATATGTAGTGTGCTGTTTGCTATGAAATAAACCCAAGGTAAACCCGATCTTGTTTCACCTTCTCAAAGGGGTGAGTCCCTGGTTTTTTAGTAGATATCAACCCTAGACACACAGGAACCATCCTCGTCTAAGCAGCTCCCACATTTGTGCTTACACGTGATTGTTGACGGCTGGTGTGTATGTGTTTATGTTTACATTTAACGTACGTAGGCCAAGGTCCCCCTAAGGCCAGGCGATTCTCCCGGGAACTTCTAGGATGTGCCAGCCCAGACTACTGCCAGACCAGGCCTGGGGTATATACAAATGTACCCCCAAACACTCCCAGCAAGTAAGGAAAATGTATGTTTCAGGCAACCTGGTGAAATAGCTAATTATCTCAGGACATTTAAGACATTTTTCTGAATTCAAATGTAAATACTATTTCAGTCACTTCAACATGAATATCACACAATTTCCCTGGTTTAGAACTTTTTAATATACAATATTCATATTACATGATCTGACCTAACTATCCTACATTTTCTGACCATGCAGCCTGAAACAGACCGTTCTCGTCGACAGCAGTTCCCACATACTTATACACACCACCATAGGGGACCAATTACACTGAGATGGACACAGGATGGGGGAAGACGTGCCAAGTGCTGTACTCAATGCATGCAGATAGATGAAGAGAAGTGTGCAGATCTGAATTGAAATTTTAACGGAGGTAACAATTCAGAAAACTGTAATACAGTAAATAACTTTTAGATTATAAATTAATTTCTCATCATTTACAGCAAGGAGAGATTAGGTCTGTTAAATTGCTTACCTCTTTTTATTCACATTTGATCATACTATTGCTTTCCCAGCTCTCATAGATATATACTTATACCAAACGACCAAAAGAGGTATCTAGGTCTTATGATATAGGTCTAGGGTACATGTATTGCCATTTAGTATGACCCAACGCCCCTCATAGTAATCACAGACTAGGTAACATACAGAACTGTGTACCATCTCTTATTCTCAAAAGTTATGTCACTCAACTTTGTATCAACATGTAATGGACACATGGTACTAGACAGGGCATGACTAACAACTGAACTAAAATGTCCTAAGTTTAATAGTCACTAAACTCCACAAACCATGACTGTACTGCATCCCTAACTTTACTACCTATGAAATGTAAATTTGCTACGCTGGGAAAGAGACAAGACAGGCCAACCATAGTGCCAATCTTTCCCAGGATAAATAAAGAACATTGAATTAAATTGAATGAGGGGTGGGAGACGTCCTCACCAACACCCCTAATATAACTCTATAAATTGCATTTTAATTGCGGTAGACAAGCAATCAATATGACATTATCAGTGAAGGGCTTTCTGAGGAGGACAGTTTACTTACTGCTTTTGATACCGGAGGGGTGGCAATGCTACTTTGTCCAGTCCTCACCCGTAGACCGGCCAGCAGGGTAGAGGCCTGGTACTTAGAGTGTCCGTCAAGCTGGAGGAACCTGGGGGACTGGTCCACTGTTCCCACACCCCTATCTACCAGCACCGCCAGCACCCCATCACACACCTGTCTCCTCCACGGTGGGACAGCTAGCCACAAGGCTAGCCTACAGACACAGGTATGACTTATGTACATGGGGATGGAGGAGACTCACTGGAGGTGACTAGGTCCCGGGGACTAGATGTAACATCTCCTATATGGACCTCCTGTAGTGTGTGAAGCCTATACCCCCTGGTTGAGCCTGGGTCTAAGTTACTCTGAGGGCATCAGCAACTCTGACCAGTGCAGCACCAGCCCTACCAGCAATGGACATCAAAGCATTCGGTAAGTGTGACAATTTGTGTGCCTGACCAGCATAGTGATTTGGTCTATGCATGTCTTTGTCTGCTGTGGACCTTACAATGCATGCAGGGTTGCTTATACAGGTGTACAGTGTAATGAAATTTATATCAGACCGATTGCCCGAAGCAGATCAATGATCCATAGAACTTATGGTGTATACCTTACCGTCGCGTTTAAGCGCTGGGTTTTGAATAAGCGCCGGGGGTAGAGGGATATTGAAATGTTTGTTTCTTAAGCACTAAAACATGATCTCGAATAAGCGCCTGTCTTGTATAAGCGCCAGGGTATAAATTAGAGGCCTCTAAATCTATAAGCGCCGGGCGCTTAAACACGACGGCACTGTATAGCCTAGCTCTAGATCTTCCTGGATAATATGTATTTTTGCTTTTCGATATAATACTGTATATACAACATGTACAA
This sequence comes from Harmothoe impar, assembly GCA_947462335.1. Lineage (NCBI taxonomy): Eukaryota > Metazoa > Annelida > Polychaeta > Phyllodocida > Polynoidae > Harmothoe > Harmothoe impar. The sequence continues at coordinate 31,319,455 of OX381704.1, forward strand.
ATGTACTATGTTTCCCTAGGCATATATCTTAGAGGCACGCCCTTCTATTCCCTATAACACAGACCACCCATCCTAACTGAGTGTACTAGTACCTCCCAGAGGGGCGGTGATAAGGCGGGGTGCCCACCCTCCTTAATTCCCTACAGCTCTCTCTGTTTACCCGAGCACACTTATCTTGACCTGCTGAGATCCAGTCGCCTAATGCAAGCCCATTCCCCGCTCCCCTTTCAGCTCTGCATGCCCACCCCTCACAGGTGTGAATACATCGTGTTGGTATTGCAAACGTTGTAAAAATAAATATTTTGTGTTAGGCCGTACAAATATTAAGGTATATATGTGTGGAACACGAAGGGTACACGTATTATAGTTTTACAAATCTAGAAGTCGTATAGGAAGCCCTATAGGAATGATACTCGACTGGATTTTGGAGCATTTTAGTGCCCACTTGCCATGCAGCATGCCCCTAAGGGTTGGATAAAGATATCGGTCAAGGCAGAGAGAGAACCACCTCAAATCTATATCAATGCCTCCCTAACTCCTAATGGACTCGCAACCCTTCGTATACTGATACATGTCGGTGGGCTAGTCTTATACAATGTATACGTAATGTCTAGTGCATCACTAGACGCATAGGCTACAGTAGTATATATATATCGCCCATATCATATAGAACGTACATTATTCACTAATGCTTTAGACATAATAGGTCTAGAATGTTTGGTCACTGTGCACCCTTTGCCCGGATCCCTTGATGTTGCTATATATTTGGATAGTGATAATAAAGTATTGTTTCTTTTATAGATCCGTAGAGGACACGGTCCTAGTGAGTGGTAAGTGGACGTGGACGAGGAGGAAATGACATGAGGTTAGGCTGTGGTCAGGACCCTTGACATGTCCAGAATCGTGACAACTCTCTATCTCCATCTATAATGATATCCTCTCTGAGCCCGACTTGGACCTTCCACCGGGATGTCATTTTTATAGAGGCTGCGTGATATATGTCACCCTTCAGAACATGTCGATACACTGTTTGATCCAGATTACTGGAGAGGAACCGAACTACCAAGATATAAGAGGCTTTCACATCAAGAAAACTTTTTATCTCAATTGCAGGCATGGGGCTACATGATTTTTAAATCCCTCCATGTGGGATTCAAGTTGGTTTCTCCGCGACCTGAGCGCCGCCATGCGGGTGGTGTTTGTACGACGTCCTGCCCTGAAGGCTCTGCTCGCCTTCAGCGTCGTCATGACGTGCTACGTCTACTTCCGGATTAGTGACGTCACAACCAGCAGACGCAGCAACGTCAGACACAGCAAACCCATTAACATCGGAGGCCTACATGATAATGTGATGGCACCTGTTCCTCAAGAGGCAAAAGGTGGGGGTACCAAAGGTTTACAAGATGGATACCGTCTGGAGATTCTCTATAGTAGCTCCAAGAATGAGGACATCATGGTCCAGCCACACCCTGAGGCACTGGAGGTACCAGACATAATGCAATGGACCCTGCCGACGTGTAAACCATCAGCAGACGACAATTTACCTCAGCACTCAGACAATGCTGTTCTGGACAGACTCAGGCTATGCGGAGACCGCCAAAACTTCGTGTACGAGCCTGAATTGGAGGCCTGGCTCTACGACATCAAAGTCGTCTGCGCAGGCAGATTCGTGGGTTATGGCAAACAGGTGGCACTCCTCAAAGAGGTAATTGTGGACAGGTCAAGGTGCGACAGTCTCAGGAATGGCGGCGAAAGGCTGGAGGATGTGGTGAGGGTTGGGGATACATCAGGCTCACAGGAGGAGTACTGTAGGTTCAGACCTGGCTTGTTCACCTTGGCTTGTCCTTCCGAGTTCACATACCAGTTCAAGGGAGACCAACATAGTTTCCTAGCACAATATATGCAGGCAATGAGGGTCTTTAATGAAACTGTTTATGTTGATGATTATGAACAAACACCTACTATTGCAATGACCCGTTATGAATATCACAATATTTATCACACTGTAGCTGACATTTATAACGCCTTCTTGGGCACGGTATTCATGAGGACGAGGCCTAAAGAGACTAATATCATCCTAATTGATGCCCACCCCAGGGACAGTCTGGACAATGTATGGAAGCGCTTGTTTCATTCTGGAAGACGCATTAATGAGCTCCCGCGTCGAACTATATATAAGAGGCTGTTATGGGGCATCCCAGGGCACAGCAGTTTTCTTTTAAACTACGGCGGACAAAGTCCTCCCTATCTGAATGAGTTTGTTGAGTTTGTCCTGAATGGATATGCCGTGAGACGGAGGCCCTTCCCGCGGGACTGCACCAAGCTGAGAGTAGTGCTGATCTGGAGGAGGGACTATGTCTCCAATGTGGGCAACCCTACTGGGGACATCAACAGGAAGATCGGCAACGAGCGGGAGCTGCTCACTGCATTAAGGAGGCGCTTCCCGCTCTTCACTATAGAAGGCTCCCACCTGGAGCAGCTCCATATTAAGACCCAGCTCCACAAGATGGCGCGCACTGACCTGCTCATAGGCATGCATGGAGCAGGTCTCACACACGCTCTCTTCCTGCCTCCAGGGTCAGGGCTCATTGAGCTGCTCCCCAAGTACTGGACTAAGGCAGATGGACACTTCAAGGGGCTGGCGCACTGGAGGGACCTGGTGTATGCACGTTGGGTGAATAGTGACCCAGGGAACGAGGAGTCTCAACAAAGGGTCACCAGGGTGCCACCAGAAGTGCTGGTTAGCCTAGTAGAAGATGCAGTTAAACGTATGTGTCAACATGAGTGAATAATCGCACTTCGGAATGGGTTTTCCTTGAATAAATTATGCTATAATGAGCTATAACAATTAGTACTGGGGTAAGAGAACGTCGATAGTATCAATGACGTCATTATTTTTGTGATTTCTTTTTAGACCCCACACGCCGTTATGATGTACATGTATTCCAATACCATGTCACCCAAATGTTACCACTCTTTATGTCGTACATGTCTCTTCATCCACACTTTCTTGTGTCTATATGCGTAATAAGACGTTATACGTCTAAAGAGAGCAGATGCTATATTTTTCAACTTGGTAGATAAAGGCCTGAAAACTGTTACATTATGGATGTACATGTACATGTAAGTTTTAAACCACAGCGTAGGGCTAAGACAAAGAAATTCACATCTTCGTTATTTCCACTTAGACTCACAGCTGTGGTTTAAAACAGATAGACAAGGGTTATGTAAGGCTAATTCAAAATATGACTACCGAGTACTGTAGAGTGGCAGGCACCATATAAGGGTGCCAGCCAGTTTACAGTGGTTATTTTGAGTTAGCCTCTAATAACCATAGTCTATCTATTACGATTAACACCCTTCGTTTGTGAAACTTTTGAGGCAATAAAATGACCAAACTCAAGCTTCTTTAAAGCCCACCCTGCTGTACATTACAGTACAATTATTTTCTCTAGTTTTCATATACTGTAAATCGAGACATAAACCAACGTAAAATATATCCTGCTAAGTTTTTATTCAAAGGCACTTAAAGTCACAATGAATAACAATGTCGGATAATCACATTGAATCCTGTTCATAAAAGGTAATAAGTAGAAAAAATATGTGAATAGACAATCTCAATGGCCACTACATAGCTGACCAAATATATACCTCCTTGTTAGACACTCGAGTAGGTATTATGTCCCTGAAGAGAGGGGTCGTAAATGCAGCAGCATTTCATCTAAAAGGCCTGATGCACATGTACATCACTGGAATACCTTGGCATAGATGGAAACTTTTGTCTGTACATGTGGAATAAAATGGTCCCGTTTGTCAAGCTGTTCCTGTCACGATTATACTATTATATTTAAATTGCACTGTTATTATATGTATGACCTTAATATCATTGAACTTTCAAATGGAATATGCAATACTAGACGTTCATTTTGCTGACACCTTAACCAAATCACTATTCTCAGTTTACATACAGTGTAAATAAAATTAAAATGCACTGCGACATACTCTTTCTGTATTGAGCTGTAGTTAATACATTTGCGGAATACATCAAGCATCAAAATACAAGGACATCTTCTTTTATACACTACAAGTATTTCCATGTATCAAGAAGTAACCCCCAATTCGTTATCGGAATGTAAATATAAGATTAACTCACAAAATATATAACTCACTTTGAGTGTTTCAGCTCAGGCTGTCCTATAGGCTAACAAGGTGGACATTCTGCGGCCCAGCTAGTGTTATACACTTATATGCCACAAGAGTCGTTGTGTTCATCTATTGCACAGAAAAATACCAATATCGTTGAGTATTATGCCAAATTGATTACAATTTCGATTTCAGTGACATAAATGTATACACCATGGGAGGATACAAAGGTTCCAAGGGATCCAAACGCGATCACCCTACCCTTTTGGGGGAAATATAATTGGGCTAATGATAATTTTGATCTCCTGCGACTCTGTGGCTAGACACATATTGCTTCTTTGGGGTTAAATGGACCCCCTCCCCTTTTTCAAATTTGGGAGTCCACCCAGGTGAGTAGATTGTGTCAAAACATTCCTCTTTGCTTGGATATGTAGCATAGCATGAATACATACATGTAGTACATTGAAATATATATAGCTCAACGTACGATACATTTAGTGAGCATTGACAGCTGTTATAATAATATCATGACAAGCGGGAAGTCCGCGAAGATATCCGCATAAATGTCTGCTTTAATAATTGGAACAAAAATATACCCAACACTACAGACGTGGGAAGCAGATATATACCTTGCTAGGCACCAGTGATATATATGCAGTTATGGGTATCACATACCTAGATGGGTCCTACAGCTAAGCATTACACATCGTTACTGATTTCGGGAGTATTCCTGCCTCGCTGCATGTGACAACAGGCTGGAAACAAGTGTCTTCACAAATAATACTTAAAAATAGTTCTCTTTGTGACAGCGCAAATGTGTTTAAAGACGCAAGAATCTTCATGGTATACATGTATACATGTATACGTGGAAGAATTTACCTGATTTATAATATGGAAACTATCAATTAATAATACCAGTTACTGAGTAGGAAAGTTACACTCTCCGTTTGTATAGCTGAGTCTTCTAGGAAAGAATAAGGCACATATTGCTAAAAACTCTGCATTGCTTTGCATCTTCTATATTGGGGCAAATTCAGTCTATCATCCCTGATCTTATTCACACTTACAATTACACAAGTCACAAAGGCCTCTTATGTTTAATGCTCGAGAAGTAGAGGCTGTGGCAGAATACAATGTTAATTCCAACAATGCAATCATCCAACATCGTTTGAAAAGGAAAATCACAATAGTATGGGTATGTGAGTGAGTGAGTAATGGATGTTTAACGCCATTTCGACAACTAAGGTCATATTCATGGCGAGGTATGGGTATGTGAATTCATTATAACAGACTAGTATATACATGGACCAAGACATGTAACTACCTATAGGTAAGATATCAATTAGCTTTAGGAATGTTAGTTGTTACCTCACTAAGTAGACATCGTCATAGTAATGCAGATAAGTTGTTCATTAGACGCACTACCAGGTTGGTTACTGGGTCCTGTTAGTATCTTAATGCATGCTAAGATGTTGAAATATTTTTACATGAAGATGATGAAAGATCACATTTAATGCCATACAACTTATAAATGCTAACATTTGGGAACAGCTTAGAAATATATACAAACGTCATTAAGTGTTGAGGTAGGAACAGAACAGATTGAAAAGAAGAAGTTAGTATTTAACACTGGATTTTACCACAAAGCTGTGAATGATGCCTCAGTCAATGCTCAGGTTGAAGGATGCCTCTCTGCTGTCTACTTTTTCCTCTTCACCTTTTATCGGGCTACCATACAGTCGGCGCACATTGAAGAACTTCTTCTGCAGTGCCATGCTCATAATATCACTGGGATTATTGCTATCAGCGAAGATTGGACGGGCCAGTCTTTGTGGGGTGCCACCCGGTGAGCGCTTTAGTCCCGGGGTGCTCTTGAGGTTGTCTTTACCTGAGAGGATGCAGCGACGTAGGTCTTCACTGTGGGAGTTTTTCGGAGTGCGTGTTACTCGCGGCGTGTACTTTGATCCCGGGTTGGCACGGCTACGATGGAGGTACTTCGGGGTGGTGGTCAATGTAAGTGGAGATCGGGCACTCGCTTTGCGGCGCCGGGACCGCGGCCGCCTGATGCTATCTTCCAGGTCACTGTCGTCAAGCTTCAAGCGCTTTGGTGAACTGATGACAACCTTGGAAGAAGGGCTATCCTTCATTCCATCTTCAGAATCAATGTGACTGTCTTTATGTGAACCATTCATGGTCGGTGGTAGTGGTGGTGGAGCCGGAATGGCATCCCGAGTGATGTATTCCTCTGTGATTTCCGTCTGTGTGCGTTGGTGCTGGGAGTATTTTTCCGCTGAAAGCTCCTTGTAGAGCGTGTATAAGGCCACTTTCAGCATGTCGGGTGTCGAAGAGTGGTCAAACTGTCCAATGGTCACCAGCAACTGCAGCAGTGTGGTAAGGTGTTGTTGGAGCTTCTGTTGATTTCCCTACAAGGAGAAGAAATAACAGTTAAATCCCCATAACTTGATTGTTATTTTCTGATTTAGGTCTATATAAGATATAGCGCCGCCACCAACCTCCACAATATATCTTAGCCACTACAACATTTTGGTACCTCAAGGCGCATATAATCAATTTGTCTTGTTTTAAATGATCCCCCGACCCCATTTTAAGAGAGCAATCTAAAATAAACGTAAAATGTTGAGATCCAGGCCCCTGAATAAAGGTCCTCTCTAATTAAGTACAGGTCTTCGTGCCATTAAAAAAAAAAGAAATCGGGGGAAAAGTTGAATACTTTCATCCCTGCTAAGCAAAATTATTATAGATGCAGAATAGTTCTCTGTTATTTATTAATAGTTGATTAAAGTACCGTATTCGACGTAATAAGCGCCCTGGGCGCTTAAAATTATTACTTTGAGTGAAAAAAAATCTGCCTCAAAAATTCATTTTAATATAAAGCGCCCCCATGGCTGTCTTTTACAGGCTACTTGCAAACCTGAGTGGCCTCTACAGTGCTCTAACTCACCTGTATGCCTTCACACTTGTCTTGGCCTTAACACCTGCACAGGTGTGAAGTGCTTAAAGTTGGTATCCCAATTGGGGTGACCAGAATTGACCTCTCTCAATAATTATCTGAAAGTCCTGAATGTATACTTTTCTTCTGAAATGGGTGCTTAATTCTGGTTTCCAAGAGTCTTAAAGGCTTAATGTAAAGTGTGTAATAACATCTAGATCTACAGCTTTCATGTATTTTAGATGCTGCCCAGAGGCAACATGGCCGACACCGAATGCTAACGTGAATGGAGGAGGGAAATATCGCCAAATTCAGAGACTTCTAAATTGAGCAACACATCGACAACAGGCAGAAACCTTTATAAAGGGTTTGGGTACATGCAGGAGGTATTTTTGGTAGACTACTGGTACCATTTGTCTCATGTTGATCGATTCTCGGAGAGGGGGAATAGCGCCAGCACGCAGCAGCGCCCGCGTAAAGACTCAGTCACTGTCAAAAGAGAGTGGCGCAGTGACGCCTATACCACAGGGTAAGCCAAAAGTAAACATGGGAGACGATCTGTCGGCGCAGTTATTAAAATCAATGCAAGAGATGACTGAGTCCAACCTGAAAATGGTAGAAAAGTTTGACATCTTAGACACCACTATTACTAATAATGCTGGGGTTATGAACACTCACATAGAGAAAGTCGAGAGCCATATGACTACTGTCACCGATGAAATCCAAGCGCTGTCAGAACGGCTGGACACTGCAGAGACAGAGATCACAACAGGGGCTTCAGAACGTAAGCAACTAATGGTAGAAAACATGAGGCTCAAGCACAGGTGGGCGAAAGACTCAGTCAGGCTAAGGCAAATAGATGAAGGCAGAAAAAGGAAAAACATCATCATTGAAGGGTACCCCCAGGCGGGGGGCGAGACACCTAGAAAAATCCTACATGACCTTATGGTTGATACGGGCGCAGTGGCAGCGGGTACAAAAATTTGTCTGGAAAGCGCCTTTAGGATTGGTAAAAAAAGACCAGCCGCTACTACACCCAGGAACATTCTAATTAAATTTAGAGAGATGGAAGACAAGATCAAGCTGTTTCAAAAAGTGAATCAAATGAAGCACCTCAACAAGTGGAAAGATATCTACATATCGGACGATCTAACACCTGAGCAGCAGGAGGAGAGGAAGGACTTACGCTGCCTGGCAGCTCTGGCTAGGTATAACCATACAGACCTCAAGTTGAAAGGCAATAAACTGGAGGATTCAAAAGGCAAAGCCTACTACTACAGAGACATCAAAGACTTACCGGAAGGCATATCGTTGGTAGAGGCAAAGGTTATTGAATTTGACCACGGCACAGCGTATCAGTCTCACCACGCTTACCTTAGTAACATGTTTCCATGTGAAATTGTGTACGAAGACATAACATGGCACTCATCTGAGCAGCTATTCTGGTTCATGTTCGCTAGGTACAACGAGGATAAAGAGTCGGCAGAGAAAATTCTGGTCAGCACAGACGGCTACGAGGCGAAAAAGCAGTCCCACAATATCAAGATCACCAAAGCAGACGCTCACACCAAGAAATATGAACTTATGGCCGACGCAGTGGAGATGAAGTTCATGCAGTCAAACAGACTTGGTGATATGCTTATAGCCACTGTGGGTACCATATACGAATGTACAAATGAAAAAGGGTGGGGCTGTGGGCATACGATAGCAAATGTAGACAAGATAAACCCCCAGAGTGTAAAGGAAAATAAAATGGGCGAAATTCTGATGAAATTAAGGGAAAAAATGAAAGCATTATAAGTGACACAACCCCAGGTATCAATGTGTATATGAATGTAACATAAGTAAATTGCTATAGAATTTAATTATTGGTTTAAAATCAGTACCATTGTAAAACCTCACCTTTGGATACTTTGATATCATGCCCTTTATATGATGTACCGAACCTGTAATCCGACGCGTGGAGAGTTGGCAAGTTGTGGGGATATCAGTTTGTAAAACTTACACCAGGTGGCGACAGCAAGCTAACCCGGCGCTCAAACGCTTGAAATTGGCTTACCGGTACTCGATTCATTGGATGATACAGTAAAACCTCATTATGTTCTATTGGTTGTTAGCTCTACATGATATGTAACATATATGTACTCATGGAAAAACATGTATTAATGTATGACTAACCAGTGAAGCTAAGGAAGGCGATATGGTACCTTCTTAAATTGCGTTGGTAATTAAGGAGTCACTATTTCCTCAATGGGGAGAAATCTCCAAGTAGGTGGTACTAGTTACCCATACCTACTAAAATTGACTGTATGTATAATATGTATGTATGGGTTGGATAACCTAGGGCACACTATGTTCTATCGCTGCTGTAGATAATAATTTTGTAAAATGTAGCAAAAATATATTTACTCTAAGTCACTTAAATACAAGGAGCCTCAAATCAAAAATTGAGACGCTGAGGATTCATATGAGTAAAGTACAGGATGTAGTATTGGGCATATCTGAAACATGGCTGGAGGAGTTCAACCCGACGCACACTGTCAACATCTCAGGATATAATTTTGAGAGACTGGACAGGTCTTGGACTAAGCCCAATGGGAGTGAAAAGGGGGGGGGGGGGGTTGGTATATATGTCAGAAATGATTTTTCCTATTCGATGGAAAATTATAAGCATTTAAATGTTAGCTCTAACGACATTGAAATGTTATGGACAGAAATTATGAGAAATGGCAAGAAAAATGTTGTGGTCATAAACCTGTACAGGCCGCCTGACGGTAACAAAGCTGCTTTTATTGAATCATTTAATGCTAAATTGTCAATTGCCAAACTAAGGCGCAAGGATGTATTAATCATGGGGGATTTTAACCTGGACTACCTAAATGTAACCAAGGTTTCTACTAAATTAATGAAGATATGTATAAACTTGTTGGGAATGAAACAGGTAATCTCGGTACCTACTAGAAGCAATGATGAATCAGCAACATGTCTTGATTGGGTGATAACCAATACCTTGAAAAAGTATGAACCAGTCACAAGAAATTGGAATATTAGCGACCATATTTTGGTAGGTCTGTCATTTATTGATCAATATTATACACATGAACGTATTCAATTTGAGGGTCGCACATATAAGAAATATGATGCAGAGTTGTTTAAGAGATGCATACAAAATGCAGACTGGGGGCCGTATGATGACTGTAACTGCATCAACGCTCGTTGGGAATTTATCATTAAGCTGTTATCAAAGGAACTTGATAAAATGTGTCCGATAAAGAAATTCAAAGTCAATAAGGCGCGTGCACCCTGGGTTACGGATCACCATCTAGAATTGATACATGATAAGGATTCAGCGTTAATTAAAGCCAAAAGGACAAAAAAAAGGGAGGATTGGGACATAGCTAAACGGTTGAGAAATTCTACAAATAAAGCCCTAAAGAAAGCTAAATCAAAATTTATTCGGGATACTTTGGAAGAAAATAAAAATGACAGTAAAAAATTCTGGAAAATCATCAACAGTTTTTTGAGGGGAGAGAAAACAAATCCAAATCTAAATTTACGTGACAAAATAAATGACTTGCCAGTATCTTTTAATGAGACACCAGACTTCATAAATGAGTACTTTATAAATATAGGGCCAAATTTAGCGAGGGACTATGATGAAGTGTGGTCGTATGATGGTGACACGTTACCTGAAGGGATTGGTAATATTATGACAAATAGTGAAGAGGTAATAGCACTGGTAAAGGACATTGACATTGGCAAATCATCAAGCATTGATGGAGTCTCCGCTAAGGCATTGAAGGATTGCTTGATGGCCATTCCGGATAAAATTGTGGATTTATTTAATACTTCATTAAGTGACGCTACTGTTCCGCAAGCTTGGAAATTAGGCACTGTCATCCCCCTTCAGAAAGAAGGAGACAAGACTGACGTGGCTAATCTCAGACCAGTAACGTTACTCCCTGTTATAGGCAAGCTGCTTGAAAAGGTGGTAAATAAGAGGCTGATGTCATATTTGGAAACGAACAATCTACTCGACAAAAACCAAGGCGGGTTCAGACAGGGGCACTCCACTATAGAAACAGTAGTATATTTCACAGACCAAATTTATAAGGGACTAAATAATAGGAACTATACACTATCTACACTAATCGATTTAAAAAAAGCTTTTGATACCGTAAATCACTTAATATTAATAGAAAAATTACGAAAATTAGGGGTGGGTGGAAATTTATTAAAATGGATTGAAAATTATCTTACAAACAGAAAACAAAGAACGTTTGCAAATGGGAAAAATTCACAGGAGGGAAATGTTCTGTGTGGAGTGCCTCAAGGGAGTATTTTGGGCCCTACATTGTTCCTAGTCTATATAAATGACCTAAAAAATGTGCTCAAAAAATGTGATTCTTATTTATATGCTGACGATACAGTAGTCACCATTACCGGTAACAATCTTGCTCAATTAACAACATTAATGGAGGAGGACCTTGCACTGCTCAATACCTGGTTCAGAAAAAATAAGTTAACGTTAAATACTAAGAAAACAAATTATATTATTTTTGGCCTCAGAAGTAAACTAAAGGAAATTGTAAATCATAGACTCATGCTAGCAGGTACCCAAATCGAGCGCTGTCTCAGTGTGAAATATCTGGGTATTATGCTAGACCAGGTACTAAATTTCAACATGCAAGCAGAAATAGCGTTCAAGAAAATAGTATACAAATCTTATATGACTGCCAGGTTGAGAGATGTATTGGATAATGTCACAATGCTTAACATTTATAAGACAATGGTCCTCCCCCATGCAGACTATGGGGATATACTATACAGTCAACTCCCTCTTAGCGGCCACCCCTCTAGTGCAGCCAATCCCTCTAATGCAGACACTTTCCATAGTCCCAGACATACTACAATGTACAGAAAATGACCCCCTCTAATGCAGCCACCCCACCAAAGCGGCCACTTTTTCATAGTCCCAAGGGTGGCCACATTAGAGGGAGTTGACTGTACGATGTGGCAAATAAAACAACCCTGAACAAATTGCAGATTGTCCAAAATAAATCCCTGAGGAAATGTCTCGGTTTGGATTATATGTACCCGACTATTCTCACTCATCAAGAAGCCAAAATATCCAAACTACATCCACGTAGGATAATGCATTTGTGTAATTTCATGTTCAAACAAAAGGAAAATGTTGAAATTGTGAATGTTAGGAATGTTAGAACCCGAGCTCACGATGCCTTGTTATTTACTACGGTAAAGCCAAAAAATGAAACATGTAAGAAAAGTGTGCTCTATAGAGGCGCCATGATATGGAATAACCTCAGTGTAGAAGTCCGAGCCATTGAAGACTATGAAGAATTTAAACTAAATAGGAAAAAATGGTTGGGAAGCACAAATTATATGTTCTAGTCAACGCCCACCCTCCCCTCACCCCCCTATAGAATCTCCCTGAAAGGTTACTGTGTTACTATGTCCATTTTACAAAGTATAATCAAACTCCAGAATTATATATTGGAAGAAATTGAAATGTAATATTGCAATACATACTGTGATAATGGTAGTTAGTCCATGAGTCATGCTACTAAAAGGTATTAAATGTAAGTAAAAAGAAATGTTAAAATTGTGATAATAAGTTAAGAGCTTACCGGTACACGGGGTGCCCGCCCCATACTATCCAACCCTACATTACTAGAGATTGGGTCTCGTATAATGAGGAATAGCAGATTTAATATAAATATGTGACTTATGAAACACTTTATTTATGATATGATGTTATTACAATAACTGGTTATTACATGTGCCAAATATGTAATTATAGAAGTTGCGTCGTATGACAATCGTATTATACACTTTATAAGATGTGAAACTATTTAAACTCGCATTCAGTTGACTGTAAAGGAATACTCATCGAGCTGTATAAGTTCTTTTCCTTACAGTATAAATAAACGGGATAGTATATTTATACTTTCTCATACTCAAAAAAATGGAGAAAACACAAGCATTGGCAAACCATCTGAGTTATGCTGCCACCTGTGCAGATGTCAATGCACTAATGTGTTCATGAATGGAGTTGAGCTACTGGGTCTGCAATGGGAATATCTTGTAAACTATATACACAGCTGCCACCTTGTGGGAGGCATGCTAATTGCTTTATTTTTGACTGCTCAGTGAAAATTCATTTTTGCTACTGTGTGGGGATTTTTGTGTGAAAATAGTTCTCATAGACCTTTAATACTTTCACATATGTCTTACAACATCAACATGCTTATCCCCATGCTGGAAGTGGAAATTCGTCACCGCAACAGTTGGGATACCAACTTTAATGTTACACAAAGGTGTGAAAACGAGGAACACAGAAAAAAAATCTGGGAAAAAATCTGAAATGGGGGGGGGGGGGGGCGCTTATTAGGGGGAGGGCGCTTATTACGTCGAATACGGTATAATATTTAAATGCTTATCCTAGACGAGCATTTGACGGGGTCTGGATGGGGGGGGGGGGTCCCGATTTTGCCTGTCGATTTTAAGAAATGGCCATGTCGCACTGTCGATTTAAAGAAATGTCCATGTCACCCTGTCGATTTTAAGAAATGCCCATGTCCCATGTCACTAACTCTTAAATTCCCCATGTCGTATGTCACTAAGCCCAAAAATACCCATGTCGCCGTGTCGAATTTAGTGGTCCACACCCATATTTGAGTGCAATGCGTTGATTCACCTGTTTGTGCAGCTGTCTGAGGACACGATCCCTCTCCATGAGCAGCTCGCACCACTCCTCCTGTAGCTCCTCAGTCATGCCGGACGACTCCACCTCCTCCAGCATCTGCTCCCTGCGCTCCTCCAGCACATACTGCAGTTCTTTCAGGGTCAGATCGTCATTGTCACTCCATGTATACGTCCCTCCTGTAGATATAGTTAAATTGGTACACGTTTTTGTGAATATCATCATTAAGGCCATTAAGGTGTAAAAGTAGCTAGATTTTCATCAGGTTTTTGCCATAATGGCATACACTTCCCAACAAAGCTGAGAAAGTAGGAGGGTCCCGAGCGGTTTTCTGAGATATTCAAGCCTGAAGTCAATGTTTCATATAATAGGAGTATATAGTGTTTTGCAACATATGTCCATAAAATAGTATTAAAAAGTAGCTAAATGTCTATATAACTCTCTCAGGATATAGGTTTTAATGTTCTCTCTCTAGAGAATCCCTTTTGAATATATGGTCCCGGGCATATTTCTAAGGTTTTTGTCCAATGAAAAAAAAAAAGTTGAAAGTAAATGGAAATATACTACAAGCTAGTTATGTATGATTTCTGAACGGGTGCCACCACCACAGACTCCATAGCACAGTGGCAGAATGCCTGCCTTCAAATCCAAAGGTTGGTGGTTCTTGCCCCGGTCAGGCAACTTCTTTCATTATTTTCTAACAGTTTGATATTACCTATGCCAATATGAAACAAAGGTCCCCTGGTGGTCTGTGGTCAAACTAGAGAAACTATCTACGCAGGAAACGGCGCAGTGGACGAAATTGGCATCATATTGACCCACCTTAACTGCTTTGCAGACTTTGAAATAAGCATGTATATAGGCCTAGTTGAAAAAAAAATCTGCTCTGCTGATTTTACTCTGCGACAAGGAATTTGGACATTCCATCAAGATATGATCAACTTTCCATTGTCACATCATGATCACCATAAAGAATATATCTACAGAACCGCCAAACTCTTTGTTTTAAATTTAAACTGGTGTGACTGGCTTCTCTTTATTGTGAGTTGTACAAAAATAATCAGTCAGGTGGTAAAAAAAAAAAGAAAAAAAAAAAAGACCCTTTCAGTGTGTGGTCAGTGGGCTGTGGATTGACCTAATTCATCAGGTACCGATATTAAAATTAGTGATATTAGCGTAATATTAGCGCCAGAAAAAGGTGACAGAAAATTGGTCATAGACATAGGCCAATTTTCTGTCACCTTTTTCTGACATAGCTACAGCTTTCCTTCTACTTACTATCAATACTATATTTCATTTATTTAAAATACATTCTGTTGGCAAAGATTTTAGCTCTCAAGACAAGTCTTATGGTTTTCGATAAGCTTACCAAAACTGGAGATTTAAATGCATATCTCTACCAGGGAGGTCAAGGCATGTCTCTGTCTCTACTAATCGTTCTACGGTACTCGGTCCCTGACTTCAAGTTCAATACACACATTTTGAGGTCTAGTTATTATAAAACTGGGTTTGCTTGGGCTAAATGTGGGTTCGACGTGGATTCAAGTTATTGTCACTGTCGTACTATACTTCACACAACATGCACAGTAGTTTATAGTATATATCTGACAAACAATATTACCTAAAGGAAGCTTTGAATACGGTATTTCACACTTTGCCATCATTCACGTGCATTTCCAAAATCGATATTTGCTTTGGTTTCGCTGGTGACGGAAATAGAAACTTGAAATACCAGCAAATAGCTTGACATTCCCGATAAATCAAATGCCCGTATTCTCTTTAGGAAAGCACTATTTCTTATAATTAATATATAGCATTGATACTTGTATGAGTTCACTCTTAACGATCGTGTTATATTCACTGTCTCGTTGGATTGATTATTACAAATAAATAAGCGTCGAGAGTATATCAGAATCCAAAATGGCGGCGCCCATCAGAACATGGAAATTGCTCATGAGCGCAAGAAAATGCGGTCTTTTGAACTATCAAGGTAAACATGGAGATCATCTCTTCATCTGATTAATTGATTACGTGTTTCTTCAGTGGTTAACTTCGACAACGGCATATTATAGGGTTTAGAGTTTAACTGGCAAATGATAAACAAGTGTGTCCTTGACAGCGGGCGATAATGGGGGCACCTGTTATTCAGATTGAGCCCTCTGGCTCTGTGACTGTGGGGATCATGCTAGGGTGTCCCATCTGAAATTAATTTATTGTCTCAACTAAAATGTAAATAGCAGACTTGATTAAAAAAAAGACATGTAGTAATCCAATGTAAGAAACAAAATAATGATATCTTTACTTTAGGGGGAGATGTGTAAGAGCCATTGGAAGTTGAGAATGGCTGAATGCTCCTATATTTATTACCCCTACTGGTCTGTATGTAGGCTATTATTTTTATTTTTTTTTGAAACGGTTTTATTTTAACCTGGTTTGACATATCCTCGGTTATTCGCCGGTCTGCCGGTAGTCTCCAGGGAGGGAGGTCATGGAGGTGCATCCCAACTATTAAAGTCTCTTCAAATGTCTATTATAATTTGCACCTGACCTCCAGCCCTCTATACTAAACTTTGCATTTTTACTTTTGCCATCTTCCAAAGAAAATTAAGTACAGGACATTACAGGACAAACATGTGGGGAAGAGGGGTTGATCATGGCAATTTACAACTCGTATATACATGTGTTCACATCCCTAGTTCCCTATCTAGGCAGTGGCTTACATAGTCGATTAGATGCACTTATTCTATTTACAGCGACATGCGATACAACCTCTAAGGTAACAATGGGGCTTCTTCAGCAAGGGGGAGTACCAAAGCATGTTCATGCTTTTCCTCCAGTTACTTAGAAGTAAATAAGGGGAGGGGATACTACTGCTGGGTATTATTCGTACCTACGTTAGTGACTTTTGTGCCACCCAGTCCGTTACATAGTACCGGTGTCCCAGTCCAATGCACTCCTGTGTATTGTTCCTATTGGTCCAGTGGGCCAAAATGTGACACCTAATGGTCACCAGATGGACAGTTCTGCTCTATCCTAGTGCATGTGCGTGTGTGCCTCAGATTAAGTTCAGTTAAAGTTAGGACCTTTACTTTAAAGGGGAATGGTTCGCCAGTCACCTAGCGAACCCCACCCTGCTGAGTACATCCCACAATAGGTTAATAACTGTTGTTTGTGTTAATTAGTGTCAGGGCCATATCTGGTGCAGTGGGGCACGAACAAAGATTAAACTGGTGGAGGAAACAGATATCATATGATACAATCTGAGTCTGCCAGGATATGTAAACATAAACTACATGGGATTAGAATACCCACAGGGGACCTAAAAATGTTCCCCTTTAATATGGAGGCTCCGTCATACAGAACATAGCGTGTTTTGTAGTTCCATTTAGTATGTAGAAAGCAAAATAGCCGTCCTTTCACATCATTGGAGAAGTCTTTTTTGTCACTCAACCACCTTATTTCAGGCGGTAGTCCGTTCCATTGGGACAGTAACTGATATGGCGGTGCATTCAATAAGCTGGTCAGCTTGGGCCTGTTCATTTTCACTGTTGGGGCCTCAGTGGCTCTAGTGCCAGACTGGGGCAATATGTCCATCTGGCCGCCATACACCAGTCTGTGGCAGGTAGTTAGTTGTATATATATTCTGCGTAAGTCCGGAGGTAGCAGTTTCATCTCAGTATACAGTGTCTTAATGGGAACAGTAGTGGGGTCCTTAATACTAAGACATATTCTTATCGCTATGTTACAATATATCTGTAATTTGTCATGATAGTTAGTGGTAACACCTATGAGAAATATTGAACCATAATCAAAATATGGAAGTAACATTGTTTTAAAAATCATTTTTGACGTATATGTATCTGAGAAAAACCTGGTTTGCTTTAACATCCAAATCTTAAATGCTATAGGCTGGAGGCACCTATACCCAGGGACAGTGGGGCCTGCAGTGTGGTGAGTAATCACTCATGCATGCAGCTATACACACTGGGAGTTGAAAATACATAAAATCCAAATTCCAATATATCAGTGTGAAAATGGACTAGGCATTTAATCATTTCTCTGACATATAATATGAGTTAGTGCTTCTCAGGGTATATATAGCACAGATGCCTGTTCTTTAAGGGATTAATAGTGTAAATGTGACCATGACTAAGCTTAACCTCAGGAACAGGCATCAATAAATTTTGAAAATTTAAAAGATGGATTCCGTTACTTAATAACATAGGTAACAATAGTTAGATGAACATTTATGTTCAATCTAATATTTCCATATCTTGAGGGCCTTTGAAATATGTTTTTTTGCTATATGTGTAACCATTGGTAATATTAAAAGTGTTCATTCAGTGGGATATGCCCCAATATATTTAGAATGATCCTGCACTGTTTGTTTTACTGCAGATTGCATATTCTCTCCCTGACATCACATTGACTGAGGTGGTGCATACTGCTCCTATTGAAACTCTATGTGCCACACACAGCCTACCCACGCAGTGCTGCCCTGTGGGTACACGGCTGTGTGACCTATGTAACTCCCTAATCATGCATTGAAGCACCCTGCCTCTCTTGGGCCATCCACAAGTATTTTTACCCCCCCCCCCCCCCTTGGGCCAGCATGAACCAAGCTTGTCTTGTGCGGGGGCAGATCCGTCATCTAGCCTAGGCTAGGGCAGGGCAAGGGGAGTCGAGAGGGTCTAGACCCCTTCACCCTTTGTGTGTAGTCAGTGTAGATCTATAACATAAGATGTCCACCAGGAAGCCAGCACATGGACACAGAGCCTACATTAAATATATACAGGGCCAGGCTCTGTGGAATGGGACTCTCCAAATATAGGAGATGATAATTTTCAAGATTAATTTCCCCCCTCGCCCCCTAGACTAGAGTACAGACGACATCAACCTATGCAACTGAACTCCCTGTATAAGCTGCTCTAGGGAAGACAGTGTACAGATAATACCTCACGTTTCAAATTCTGCTCTATAATGATCATAGTATTAAAATAAAACTAAATATAACTTTCAACCGCAGGGATGGGCATCTGTTGCAGTGTCACAATAAATGTAACTGATATTAGAAATAGTCTACGATTTCGAAACCTGAACAAATTTAGGCAATATTCCAATTAGAACTAGGGCCTAAAGTTTGGACTATTTTAATATCCTTCAATATCCTAAGTTTTTCTGGGACGCAACAGGACATGCCAATCTAGGAGTAGAATATCTAAGTGCCTAGGCTGTATATACACATTAGATATACCAGAATGCTATAAAGTGCATCAAATGACATCTATATTTTCAGTCTGGAAATTGTTAATTTAGTATTGTAGTATACATCCAAAAACCAACATAGCTTCACCTTGACTTTGTCCTGATCCAATAAGCTGCACTGGCGACCTGACTTGTGTACATGTACTAGCCGCGGCCTATACGCTTCCTAGGTTTTACGGTATTGGCGTTGGAGTGGGGGGAATTCTAAGGGTCTGGCGGGCCCCAACTTATAAATAATGTTGAATGTCACCCACAAAACTCCTTTGAAATCCAATGCATGCAGATCCAAATCATCGCATATTTTTTCATACTGCAGGACCACTAAGACATTTGTGTAGCAGTGCAAGGCGGTATGCAGATCCGTCCGGCAAGTGGCAGTTGGTGAGCGCGGTATGTCTGGAGCGGCCCGCTGTTTTGACGTCGGAGCCCAATGCTATGGAGCAGGAGTATGGTGACATGCTAAAAGCGACTGAGTTCGAACAGTCCCTGCTTTCAGACCATGAGCTGAGGCATAATGAGGATCTGTAAGTATCCCTGGATGCTTTATTTAATTGCTTGCGAAAAAAAACTTCAATTGGAAAGATTGAGTTATTACCCCCACCCCACCCCGTATTCGACGTAGTAAGCGCCCTCCCCCTAATAAACGGTATGTACATTTAGGCCTTTAGGTCCTACTCTTGGAAAAAATTGTGGTAGCTTCAGCTTCCAAAATGATGTCAACTGCTTCATGCCAAGGTAATAGCCTTATAATATCTGCTCTATGATTCTACCATTAGCTTACTGGCTGAGCGACGGCGGTCAGATGATTACGAAGACACCGAGGCAGAAGCATCCCGTTTAACAGCGCTGGAATCAGAGGATGGATGGGAGGCCGAACTAGCCGCCTTCACCCCCGCCCCACGAACCACAGGTAGGTCTATAAGTGGTGTCATATAGAGTTAATAACTAAGATGGTTCTGCCGTGTAAACTGTCATATTGAAACAGGTAGATTACATCTGCACATTGTGTGAGTCAGTCATGGGCCTACTCCATATTCGGATCATCGGTGACGTTCCTACCCGGTGCTAAGTTATGAACAACATAGGTCATCTTAGACTTAAACATCTTACCATTCTCTATGCAGACATGACACTTTTCCTACTTTTATAGCTAACCGTATATTCATGTCTTTGAAAACAAAAAAAAAACTGTGAAATTTCCTATGTTTTTGTCAACCAAAGATTGGTGGTGGGCTTAGTTTTTTAACTTTAATTTTTAACTTTTACCTTCAGCGGCAGACGAGTCTGGCGATAGAACTACACACGCACGGCAGCTGGACCGCAAGTTGACACTGCTGGTCCGTCAGACGCTCGGGGCCCAGTCCCACTGGGTATTACCACAGGGGCCGCGACAAGACGACGAGACAATGCGACAAGTAGGTTTTATCATCCATGGTAGAACTAACTTTCATGGATCAAAGATGGTCCATTTGTAACCAAGAATTAGCTTAGAATTAGGTTAATATAGTGTCTTAAAAGTTACTGGTGTTTCTAGTGGGACATGCCCCAAAAATCCATAGTTCTGTTGTGGCACAGTATTTGCAAATGAACACTAATCTCTGTGATAGCAAGATTTAGGGCTCACATGTTTACCTATGGCCACACCAAATAAAAAAAGTTGGTCTACGGATTTTCATTTTGAAAATATAGTGCGAGCGAGCGAATTCTTTTTTTTTTCTTTTTCTTTTTTTTTGCGGATTTTAACCTTTAATATATCAAGTGGAGTGGGCAACATTTTAATTTTTTTCTTAGGGAAATCTTTTTGCAAACTCCCAAATCTGGCTATCGATCAGAAAAAGTGCCACCAAAAAAAATTAAAAAAATTCAAATTTCTCGGGCGCATCCGTAGACACTTTTTTTTTTCAAAAAAGAAATAAAAATAAGCATCTTCGAAAATATGGTGCGGGAAATCTGTAGACCTTTTTTTTTTGGTCTGTCCTATTCGAAGTTTGTATGTATAACTATAGAAGAGAGAACACACAGTAATAGGAGGATGGGAAGAAGAATATCCACCGAAAAGAGAATACAGGTAAATTTTTGTTAGATCATTTAAGGTTTGTAAATATATGACCTTTGCCAAAATCACTGCTTGAAATATCTTTTAATTTCCTTGTCTTACAGACGGCGGAGCGCATTTTGGCAGAGAAGTGTGGTTCAGATGTAAAGGCCCGTTTTCTCGGTAATGCACCTATAGGTTTCTACAAGTATAAGTTCTCAGCAGCAGGCAAGGACGACACTGTAGGTGCAAAGGTATGTCAATTAAGATTAGCTTTCTCATCGTCTAAATCTCAGACATGGGATTTTTCCGGAATTTACCGGAAATTTAGAATTTGGAAGGCTAAAAGGATCACCCCTGAGAAAATATGTCAACATTTAATAATAATGGGGTGCTTCTTAGTCTCTGGAGGCACCCATGAGCCATCTCAAATACCACCCGGAGAAGGGGTTTTGGCGTTGTTGTGTGATTTTTCCTCAAAATCCATTCCCATGCCTGAAATCTATATTGTACATGTAGCAGACTAAATAACTATCAAGTATCAAAGTAAATAGCTTATAACGTGTTTCTTCCAAATGAACACCTGTATAAATGTCGCAATGATATAATAAAAACACTTATGTTCTTTCCCTGTAGGTATTCTTCTTCAAAGCACTGTTAGAAGATGGTAATGTGGCACCGGCCGCAGAAGACGTAGGGGACGTGGCATGGGTGACGCGGGAGGAGCTCGGCGACATGCTCTCACCTGGCTACCGACAGAGAGTTAACCGCTTCATCATGGACCTATAGTCATAATGTGTGTACAGTGTTAAAAATTGTGTTAAACATGTATAGAGACGACTGCAATGTATTCAATAGTTATGTAAGTATGAGTGAAGTAAGACGGTGCGTGTGAGTTATGACTGTGAAAGGTAAATAAAAGAGAATTATAATGTGTTTCTTGGCTTCGTTTTCATTTGATATACCGTAGTCTGGATCTGCTACATATGTATATCTATCATGAAGTGAACACCAGTGATTCATTTACTCTCTATCCTCCCCAGTAGATTCCTAAAAGATCTAGACAAAATGCTAATATTTTATGGCTATACCAACATCACCTTGTTAGCTTTATGTACCTATATGGCCTTGTCCTAGCAGTATATGACTCTGGGTGTAGACCGCAAGGATTTGACGATAGATCAGTGCTGCAGGTCCCCGTCACCCTACCAATCCACATTGAATATACTTTACTAGTATTTATATATTCTGACTGGTTGTTTCTGTAGATAACCACAGAAGATGAACGAAACAACCAAAGCACATAATGATGGGAAAATCTATAGATATCATTAAATACTTTTGCGGTTAGTTTGTGTGGGAAATTGGTCAGGCAGAACACTCTTTTAGTAAGCGGCTATTTTTAAAAGAAACTTAAAAAAACACCACATGGGATTTTATGACTCTTTACAATACGGTATAAGAATACTGACCTGCACTATGCCTTGTAACGTCGTCGCAAGTAGGTGGCGACACCTATGGTGGGACGCAGGTAGCCATTCAGACTGAACCTCAGATTGCACCACCAGCAGAAAGCCCTCTGTATTCCCGCCCCTGACCGGGTAACACTACGTCGTAGTTATATTAGACTGACCAACGTCTCCGAGAAAAAAAAGCCATATATTTATCATTCCCGGCTGCATTCATTCATATGTTTCTAGGCTACATTAATAGGTATATCGTCTTATTTGGCTAATAATGATTAAACATTATATTTAAGGGGTACCGGCATTAGTATTTATATCGGCAATGAATTATGATTTAGATAAATTTATAGTGACTATTTCGACGGGTATATGAATTCAGTAATAAAAAGACTTCCATGCACACAAACTGTAAATGTTGAAAATAGAGGGTAACCAGCTATCACATCATACCATGCAGTCTCTCACTCAAATGCACTTTGCATGCCTTACGTTGAATTGAGACAGTGGACCAGACTATTACCAGGGTACTAGGAGGTGACATGGCACTATTGCATGAACAGTCACATGACTTATGAAAGTCTACCTAATCCAAGTGTTTAGTCAATGGCAAACTATTGCGAAATAAGGCCATAACCTCCTATATAACACAGAATATTGTACATTGCTCAACATACCCAGTTGCCAGCACCAGTGCCTGACATCGAAGGTTTTCTACACCATTGGAACTTTATACAGACCAGTAGTCTACACTCCACCATGTCTACCTACCAGGACGACTTCATAACTGATTCCGCGGCCCATACAGCGCCTATGGGATGCTCTACCCTCCGTAAGGGCGGGTATGTACTTCTCAAAGGCAAGAACCCCTGTAAGATCATGGACATCAGCATCAGCAAACCGGGCAAGCACGGCTCAGCCAAGGTAAGTCAATGTAGATGTATAATGGGGTAAACGTGAAGTGGGTTTCAGGGATTTCATGTTAATTATATTTATTACCGAAAATTCCCGCGTACTACTTCTTCAATTTTAGTACTTTTCTATAGTGATAAAAACCCTCGTATTATAACCCGCACCCTATGTAGGTATGTCTGGTATCAAATAAAAGCTGAGTTTGGTTCGCGTATAACCCGCGGGTAGTACGCGGGAATTTACGGTATGTGTTAGATAGACTACACCTGTACCTTGGTATGCCTCATACCCACTGCCCCACAAGGTCAAGACGAGGTGTTATACACCGAGTCGATGACCAGTGGGCAGTGGGTATAAGGCATACCAAGGTACAGGTGTCGTCTATCTGACTTAACCCTCGGGTATACAATATACCCAAGGTGTGAAGCCTTTGTCTTAGCCGCCCACCGTGGGTTAAATATAATTAACACACCGAGAACTACAAAAAAGATTTTGATAGCATTTTTTTTACCATGTTGAGTTAATATCGATCACAAGGTTTCGGCCGGGTGGTAGCATTCATCAGGTGATCATGTTAATACCTGACTAAAATTATTCTCTTTATCATTCTTTTATATGTATATTTTATATCCTTGAATACATTTACTCTCTAATATCAACCTGTAAATACCATGTTTGATTCAGAGTTTTTGGCTGATTTTAAGAAACAACTTTCCTTTCTCCGTTGGGTGGATACTTGAACTACTAAATGCATGTAAAGAATTCTATACTAAGCGCAAAATTAGTAACCATATGTCGGGTCAATATGGCCATGCACACGTGTGATATGGCAAGTAGTTGCAAACTATTGAGAAATGCATTGATCAGGGATGAAAGTGACATCATCTCGCACACCTAGACTGAACAATATCGTGGTATTGCTTGTACCGGCTAAAAGTGGACAAAAGTGAACAAGCTCTAAGTCTAATCTCTATGACATCTTGAAATTATCTAATGGAAGACCCCTAGCTAATACAGGTACCCTATGACCGTCCAAGGACACTTCTTGGTTGGGGGGGGGGGGCATGTCGCATCCTTCTCATGTCCCATGTCGAATTTAAGAAATATCCTATCATGCCACTGAAATTTTCGCTCATGTCACTGAGCTCCATGTCGCATGTCGATTTTCAGAAAATGCCATATCGACTTTAGCCATCCACCCCCATAACTTTGAGACTCATCCCTGAGTGTATCTTAGTCATAGACCTACAAGAAATACTGTCTCTGGTATAAATTAATACTGTACTTGTATATTACTGGTGTAAATGTACCTGGCCTACTCTACCTGATCAAAAGGTGGAATGTTCTATAGCTAATTACTTGCCAGTACTGTTAATTTTACCTAGTCAAATATAGAGTTCGCAAGCTCTTAGCGTCTATTATATAGATCTACGCATAACAGAGAGTGTATTGTAAACCTTATAACTTTGTACCATAACTTTGTACATCAGTGATGCCATTGTAACTATCGGCTGAATCTGATTTTCTCTCTTATTTTCTTTCCTTTACCTCGCAAGAGGATGTGAATAAACAAAAATTGAAATTGAAATTGGTACATATATATATATATACACTTTATCATCTCATCATTTTTTTGGCGTATTTTTTATAAAACCGTTATCCCACATTTCAGCATTTACTGCAGGTGCGGGTAATACAGGAGATGCGCGTTATTACGCAGGAATACAGTATTGTTAATTTTTCATAACTTTTATTCAAAGTAAGGCTTGTTTAAAATGCTATGATTGTACTTTTTTTAAAACAATGTTGCCCTTTCTTCTATTATCCACCAGGCCCACATAGTTGGCATCGATGTCTTCAGTGGCAAGCGTTATGAAGAAATCCACACGACGCACAGCATGGTCGACGTGCCGAACGTAAAACGTTCCGAGCACGAGATCTCGCTTGTGAGTCAGGAGGGCTATATCAGCATCTTCAATGACGACATGACCATCAGGGGCGATATAAAGTGGACCGAGGCCTGCCAGACCCCGCTTAACGATATCATGGCCTATATGGAACAGGCCGAGGCCGATATTTCGGGAAAGCTCCGAGTGGAGGCACTCATGTACTCAGCCATGGGTAATGACGTCATCAAGGAGGTTAAGCTGAAGAAGGACCTTTAAGTCCGCAGTGTGTGAGCCCAGGGTCAGATGGATCACCATGCCAACTGCATTAGAACCTAGTAGTAGTGCTCTGAATTGAAATATATTGCTTTTTTTTTGGTGGTCGAACTTGACCTGGGACACATAGCTTTACCCATAAAATGGGCACCCCTGCCATTGGCAGGTATACCTTGGAACAGGAAAAGCATCAGCGATGCAGAGAAAACGTGATGGCTTTCACAATCTATTAAATCCCCCTTTCATTCAAATGTCCTCTATCCATTTATTCAATAGCTGTGGTCATGCTAAACATGGAACTTTAATGCAATGATTACGATATACACTGAAGCTAGACGTACCACCGTCAAAAACAGTCGTCACAACTTTGTGAGAATGTCATAAGAAAATAACACTAAATTGAATCTCCACGATGATTAACTGTGCAATAAATATATGTGAAGGCGATGATTACAAATACTGTCTCTCAATCTCTTTTGTCTCGACACAATATCCCGATTAATCATACCCATTTACATTAGAATAAGAAGAATTGACGAGCCGATCATGCTTTAACATTTTATTCAAGGTACCTTAAATTGTCACAGTTATAAAAATAGGTATTAAATATTGGTTATGATGTGACACGGCACGTTATGTATATTTTGAATTTTTCTTTTCTGAAAATAATCACTTATATAAGTTAGAAGAAGTATCCTTCTGAAGCAGCATAGAAGCCAGTGAAAATGTTAGTCTTTTAGAAGAATAAGCACTAATAGTCTACAGTAGTACATGTGTATAAGAACAGCTGAAAGCATGAGTGAGTATTCAATAGTTACTGGGAAATACTTCAGAGTAATTATGAGTTTGCAACGTTGCCATTACATAAAATTGGGCAGTGTTTTCCCGGAGTACAATACAGGATATGATAGAGAAATTACACAAGTTTACTGAAGACTGAGATAGTATGGCAGCAGAGTTCGTTCAAGGTTCCATTTCACTCGAGCTAATCATAAAGGAATATACTAATTAATTATATCATACAGTTACATAGTAAAACATAACCTTAATCAGCCGACTTATCGTAGATGGAACTAATGAGAGAAAGAAAATCCAAGACAGACGGATCTAAAATGAACATATTCAGATCTACCTTTGTCCTTAGATATTTTGTAATATTACAAATGAAATGTACTTTTGGTAATGTGACTTAACATACATCTCGAGACATAACATGGAATGTTTAGGTTTACCTTTCACAATTTCATGAAAACATGTTATTTTGTAACTCAACATACAAATTTCTCTCGAAACAAAACATGGAATGTTTAGGTTTACATTTCACAATTTCATGAATACATGTTACACTGGAAGACATGTGTGTATAAAACTTCCCATGACCGTTCTGTATAATGATAATGTTAAATACAAAATGCATGAGACTATGGTACATGATAAAACCATAGTACATGAAGAGACATTTACTTACTGTTCTAATCATACATCTACAAACGTGTAACATAAGTACTAGTTAGACAATAGTAAAAGGTATAAAAAAAGGTATGATATACCGTACAAAGCAATGCGTTAGTGGTACGCAATATTAATGCATCAGATCTTTCACGCAAATACATGTATGTTAAAATACACTAATATTTCAACAACAAAAAATGGAAAAAGAAAACGAACAGGAAAATGGGGAAATGGCGATTTACAACATTTGAAACCTTAATCTCTCGAGAATATGAACCATGTTGCAGAGAGGAACGAACATTCGCTTCCTACTAAGTTTGATTCGAACTCAGCGCATTCTAAGATCTAACTCTCATATGAAATCTCTCTCATAAAACAGCACTAATGCTATAGAGTAGCGGACGGGCTTGTATTGGGACAAAAGGCCTCAACGAATTGTAAAATCATTGCTTAAGTACAAGAAAGGGCAGTCTTGGCCCCTCGAATGCATTCTACTCAAAGGTGGAAAACCCCTCCTCGTTATTAAATTGGACAATAATTTCATTATTTTGTAGGTTTTAGTTTCATTTTTTTTTGCAAATGTGGATGGGTCTGAAAAGACCCAAAGGGCGATGAGACTTACACTGCGTCTCCGACACCAAGCTTGCGGCAATGGAGCACATGCTAGTAAACTGTGACGGTGTACAATGTACGCTGAAATAGCACGCCTACCGAGTATATCCCTAAACAACACCATGATAGCCAGGGCTAGCACCTTATATGCCTCCCTCAGACTAAGGCGTGGTAGCCATAGAAGCTATGTGGTCCAAGTAAATCCCATATGAAAGTTTCAGATCAAATTATACCAATTAAGTTTACCTCATCGAACTTTGGATATTGCACTAAAAACGTGTAGAACCTTTTGTATTACACAGATTGGAAAATTTCCACAAAAAATCTATAATAGTCATACAATTTCTCGTAGCACACAGGCATGCGTAACACTAGCCCCTCACTGTGTTTATCGTAGGCTTCATCAAATATGATGTTTTTAAGTGGAATCAATAGATATGTGCAAGCACCCTGACCATGTAGCTATTTTCCCACATCTGCACCATTTTTCTGGGATGTGTGGTTAAGAGGGCTACTTTCATATTGATAAGCAGGTCACAGAAGACGTGGGTTGCCTGGGACAATCATGGCGGCTGTGTGTGTGTTTATAGGACGAAGTCTCCCTTCTTGGAGTGCTTGGCCGAGGCATGTGAGAACTCGGAGTGGTAGTCACCATCGGGCACGGCCATCACGTTCATTGTTGGCTGGATGATCATGGAAGGCTTGGACTCGGTCTCGGCCATGTAGCCGTTAATCTCAGCTGTAATTGTTAATGTGATTACAATTAGAATGGAGGTTAACTGTGAAGGTTTGAATATCTGGGGACTGCTTATAAGGGATGAAAGTTTAGGAGTAGTCATATACGTGTTCAATGTATTAAACTATAGACCAAACATGAAAATCGGAAAACGTTACATATGTGAATGTGAATGTATACTTAAAGCTTATAGGGGAAAGGATGCAGGGAAGAAAAAGGAGGAATGGATATCAAAGCAATTCATCTGAGGTATTAAGAATCACTTACATTTGGTGAGCATGCCGTTGTGGCCGTACTCCTGCTTCATCTTGGCCTGGCGGGAGGACAGAATGAAGGCCAGGATGGCCAGGATGAAGGCGTCGAAGATGCCAATAATGGCGAGAATGAAGGCCCAGCGGATACCACAGGAACCGATCTGGAACTTGCCAGCGTCTGCACCACACACACGCTGTACCTCAGGGTGATCCCAGCCCGCCGGGAAGAGGACGCAGCCAAGGAACATGCACACACCTGGGGGGAGGGAGAGAAAGGGATTAGCAAGGTGTTTCATGTTTATTTGACAAATACAAATAAAAGTTTATTTCAGTTTTTATTAAAATTTTGGGAAAATACTTAATTTAAATGCAATTAACAGCAATTTGCGGCGTATGTACCGCTAGCTAAAATATAAATACAATATATGGGGGACAACACTACTTGAAATTGGAAATGGAAAAAAAGTTGGGGGCTGAACCTGAAACGTCATTTTGAACAAAATTGAAGCTTTTAAACAAGCAATGGCTGTGCTTCTACATAGGTATTCAATTTTTTGATCGCGTCAAGCCGTGACTTTTTAGGAGAGATGGTGTGTGACTCTATCATTTTTCATATATATAGGAATATACATGTGCAATGTACATGTACTAGGAACCCGTGGGATTGTCTGAAACCCTAAGTTTTCTGTGTCTGTCAAATTTTAAAACCCCTGCAGGCTGCGTCGCCGCATCATGCGCATCAAATTTTACCCAGGTAGAGGCACATGGCTAAATATCGGAACATGAAATCATGTACTGCTCTAGGGTTGAGGATAGATAACAATGAGTCAATGGTGACCGAAATATATCAATTCTATCTCAAACCTTGGAATTTATTACATGGTGTAGTATATTGTATACATGTACAACATAAGCCAGATCTGTCCGCACAGAGGCTATTCACCGTTAACCTAGGTAAGACCCTGGATGCGACAGGCTTGTGTATGAATCTATGAGACTGAGTCAAGCATCTGCTGCTACGTTATGGTCTGTTGGCATGCCAACATAACCAATGCTTCACCTGAGTACACTTTACGTGAGAACAGGTAGAACACGTCCCTCTAGGTCAGCGGCTGATTGCAGGGTACTGTTTATTGATCTGTGTGTGTGGAGGGGGGGGGGGGTTACACAGGTCAGCTTTACTGTGTGTGTGTGTCAACCATACACACACAGTGTTGTATCTATATCTACACCACATCCTATGTTCTGTAGATGTGCAGTCACTGCTAGGTTCTAGGGTAGCTGGATGGTAACACTTCACCCACCCGACCCCTTAAAGTTTAGTTCAGGTGACAGTCAACATTCCTAGACAGCACGATGACTCACTCCCCTCCCCCTCCCCAATGCCCATCACATAACCCCCCCCCCCCCCCCCCCACACACACACACACACTAACACCAGCACACTGGATCCTGTTGGCCTCGTCACGCGTGGCTGCCCCCGACCTGCATAGTGCGTGGGATAATTAATGGGGGGTTGGGATCTGGTGCAAAGTGGGCTGGAGGAGGGTGGTGGCGGGTGGGGTCTCCTATACCACCAGGCAGGTTAGATCTACAGCCCACTCATATTAGCGGGTGTTAATCTCTTGTTTCCAGAGTTCATGGGACTGCTATTAATCAAGTAAAATCACTCAAGAGCTAGATTCCGAAATATCGGATACATGAACACATAACGACATAGATTTGACAACATTATGAATGAGGGTGAAATTATATGTACTCTCATCAAAGCTGAACCTTATTACTCAATATTACAAAATGTGCATGCATTCCAATACACTATTATACAGGTGGCCCTTACTCTAATACATTGTCATGTACAGCAAATTCCCGCGTATGACCCGCGTCTCTGGTATTACCCGCACCCAGATATTAGGAGAACCCTATTCTATAGCCCGAACCTGGGTTCTAAGAAAATGCTATTTTAGAGCTGTGTTATACTTCAAAAAGGAAAACTCGCATTACCTGCACCTAGATTTTGAGAATATTGTATACATGTAACCTGCACTGGACGTTTGGTTCCCATATAACTGGCGGGTTATACATGTACTTCTAAGCGGGAATTTATGATATACATGTACTTGACATTTTCTTTATACCCCCTCCCCCCCTCTCCTCTCTCCCACCCTTTTCACCCAAATCCTAGAGAGGGACTGATCTGAGTCATGACATATGGGGCTTTCAACATATGAGGAGGCTTCGATTGTACACAAAAAGAAGGCGCATCCCTGCCCACATGAAATAGCTTCAAGAAAGGCCGGCGAGGGAGGCATACTGCTCTGATATGCTAAAACAAGACTCAGTTTTTTTAAAAAGGATACATTGTCGGAATGCACCTCTGCCTACGCGTCTCCCTCTAACCGCTAGGTTTTAAGGATATGTAGAGAGGAGTGGGTTGTGTGTGTGTATAAGAAGGAGAGGGGGGGGGGGGGGGGGCTCTAGTTTGAGCCTGTAGGTCCAGACCAAACAGGCACTGTGTGCAACCTACTTATTCTGCCAACCAGAGCATGACCGCTGCCTGACTGGAATGCAGCCACGTCCATGTACTGTTTGACAGTAAACTCACAACTAGATCTAAATCCCAAACCTAGACAGTGCCAACATTAAGGAGTTTAGCTATAAAGTATCACGCAGCAAAACATTCAATGAATACGAGCGTGGACGTTAATCAGATTTCTACTCAATTAGCTCTATGGCATTCATAGTCAGAAATACTTCTGAATAATTTTGTTGATGACCTGTTTTGTATAATATGGTTTGTTATCCCTAATCTAGTTATGGTACCAACAAACTGTTTTATTGTGGGTCGCAGGTAATAGGGAAAGTAGTCTGTCCAAAACTAGACATTTATAGCTTAACTTTCCTGGAGGCGGCTTATCTCTCACATCTATGCGGCCATATAGCCCC
The DNA here is from genome assembly GCA_947462335.1 of Harmothoe impar. NCBI lineage: Eukaryota > Metazoa > Annelida > Polychaeta > Phyllodocida > Polynoidae > Harmothoe > Harmothoe impar. The sequence continues at coordinate 31,351,109 of OX381704.1, forward strand.
TGGCAACTTACAAGTGCCCTATGGTCATAGTCTCAATTTGAACTTAAAATGTAGGTTGAAGAGTTCATGGTTCACTAGTCCAGTAGTTCACACGAGAGACTACTCATATAATAAAACGTGTACAATTTCGTTGCAAGTATAATGAATATTGAGGATTGCCTTGCTTTGATAAAGTATCCGGGCCACATAGCTTGGTCATACATGTATTACAATTAGCCTACACAAACCACTGACAACCCTTGTTGTTCTTAGAAGGAGAAGAATACTACTAAGGAATTTCACAAAGCCTTTGTGAAATTCCTTAGTAGTATTCTTCTGCTTCTAAGACAATTATGACATGCAGGCAATATAAAAGAAAAAAGTCGTATTTTCTTGTTGAAAGGATGGACCTTGTTAGGCTTGTACATGTAGACTTTGTAGTTCAGATCCATGACATATTTTGGACATATTTCAATTGTTGCATTGCTTTTTGTTGTGCCTAGGTCTCAGGAAGATCTACTCTGAATTATAAGGACTTAAATTTTAAACTCCACTGTACATTGTTTATAGTACAGTAACCCTTTTCGAATTCCCTTGCCAATATCAGGTAGGATATAAGCCAGATAGGGGCTACACTGTGACTGGTCTGTATGTCCTCGCTGTTGCTCCTGGTAATAGGCACATTAACTTACCTGAGAGGACAAGGAAGATTCCACAGATGGCGAAGACGTAGGAGGCCCTCATGAAGAAGAACATGAGCATGCAGCAGATGCACACCAGCACGACAAGGGCCGAAAAGCCGACAAAGAACGAGGCGGCTTTGAACTCATCTGAGAGGATCGTATCAAACTGATCGAACTTCCCCGCGCAGTAAAGATTCTGTCCTTCAGTGAATAATTGGCAGTATTCAAATAAGCCAAAATAGCCTGTCCCAGGACTTATGTCCGTGTCTCCGATCCACTGAGGCTGTAGGAATACCACTATGTTGATAATGGCGAAGCAGATCACGAAGACACCCCACATGACACCGACCGCTCGGTAGTTGCTGAGGTATTTTCTGTAGTACACCCGAGTTGTCTCGGTGTAGTTATTGACTTCCATGTTAACGGTTGACATTTTGGTTTTGAAGCTGTGCGGTGTCTTTACGTAAGTTTGATCCTCCTGTCCTCAGCCTTGCTCTGGCTGGATCTGATGATGACTTGCTTCTAGGAGTCAGAGAGAGGAAATAAGTCTTAGTTTATGGGCTAGCGAAATTCAAAGTACTGTCAGCCCACAGTACATTTTAAAAATACAATTACCTCTGCTATTTGATATTGGATCTTCATGTGCTGCAGACTCAGCAGGGGCCAACTCCAAATTACAATCATGAGTCACTCAAAGGTCTTACACTACCATAGGCCTACACTGAGTAACACTAACAGGGGCGGATCCAGGATTTTGGGAAAGGGGGGGCGTGGAAAATTTACATTAAAATGTACAGAAAAATAGGGGGCGCCCCCCACTAAATCCGCTCCTAAGTGAGTGCTCATTTTTTAACCCCCCCCCCCCCCCGGCAGGCCGAAAAACACACGCATCCGCGCCCCTTTGTAGCACAGTAACGCGTGGGCTTTTTCCCTCAAAACAGGTTGAATTTTTTTGACCCACCCCTCCAAGAGGGGTCTAAATTTTTTACCCCCCCCCCCCCCCACGGTCAAGGGATCCAAATTTTTTACGCCCCCCCCGGTCAAGGGGTCCAATTTTTTTACCCCCCCCCCCCTGTTGTTAAAAAATGAGCACTCCCTAAGTAACCTGTAATATATAGCTTAGGCCTACAGAACTTTGAAAGATGGTAAAACATTTAATACGACTGCATGGTTATATGTTAAAATTCATTGTAACCAAAACCCCTAATCACAAACTGACTGAGTGAGTACCATAGTTCACTTCAGTCTCCAAATCACTGGCACATTCCCACTACAGTGACTACACAGCCAGACCACCTTTCAGTGTGGGCATATTCGGCGACTTTAAGCTAGCTCACCCTGCAGACTTCATAATAACACAGCAACCCAGACTTCTTTTGAGCTTTGGTAATACTGCATGATATTCCACATATATAATGGCCATTTCTACAATGTATAATTTACCTAAGACAAGATACCAGGCAATAAGGGAGGGTTCATTATTTATGGCAGGGGGGGGGGGTGAGCATTTGAGGGGGGGGGCAATTTTTTTTAGGGGTATTCAAAGGGGGGGGGCCTTTTTTTTTTACCCTATTCTTAGGGGGGGGGCCTTTTTTTTTAGGGGTATTCCTAAAAATGTTGCGAATTTAGTACGTTGAAATGTCGCGAATTTTGATAACAGCCTGTGTTATATTTTACCAAATTATGTCAATATTTTCAAAATTTTCTAAAATTTTCCTCAAACTCCCGGCAAATTTCTCACTGCATCACTTTTGACACTCAGAATAGCCCACCGTTTTGTCAGTCTTCAAAAAAGTGCTGGCCTCATGTAAGCACTAAGGGTATGGGAGCTTCCAATTTATAAGCACTGGGGCCCTTAGAGGCGCACTCAACCCAGGACCTAACCCTGCCGAGTTTTGTACGCAAATGACGTCGTGGGTTCAGTGCGCCTTTAAACTCAACGGTATGTAAGTCGAGTGTCTGAGGTTTGACTATTATCGCTCACCAGCGAGTATCATGAGACGTTTACACTAAAACACCTTACGAATGGATGTATTTGTTGCAAGGTAGTAAATTGTAGGTAAAAAAGTGCCCATGATTAAATGCATACAATTAGTAGACACCAACATCGTTTTTGTACTAAAGTTGAAAATGATCCAGGGTGAGGGGGGGGGGGCGCTTTTTTCAACCTATTCCGAGGGGGGGGCCTTTTTTTTTCAACCTATTCCGAGGGGGGGGGCCAATTATTTTTGACGTATTCGATTTGCCAAACGCTCACCCCCCCCCCCCCCCTGCCATAAATAATGAACCCTCCCTAAACAAAAATAGAAAATAGCATTTCCGAATGGGACCATCGCTTGTCCTCATTTCCCCACGGACTGGTCTGACAACTTCGACGCTCATAAAAGTACCTTGTCTATAGTAAATACAAGAGGTTATCTTTGTTGATTATGTTACTGCTCAAGTCCAATGCCATTTTAGGAACTGTTACCTACTCCAGTAGATGAAAGAACGTGCTTAGATATCTAAAAACAGAAGAATTCTTCAGGATACATACCTCCCACTTTCTCCCTCGCTTGCGGCCGACTCCCCACTCTCAACCGGAAACAGCTTCGACGAAATTCGACCAATCAGAAAATAGCAAGACTTTACTGCGGGCGAAGGCAAAATGGCGGCAAAAACAAAATCGCGGTAAGTTACAAATTGATTATTTGTATTTATTTGTTCACTACAATGTATATTATACTTGAATATATTCAATAACGAAGCCCATGTATCATAAGCAAGCGTTAGTCATCTATTAAGGGGAAAGCGTTGAAGAAAAAAGTGTCAAAAGCATGAAAACATACCATTTCGGGGGAAAAGACGTGTACAAAAGTCAAATTACTCAAAAGTCAAAACTCTACTAGTCTCTAGACTGTGCTAGGGGCCTATTAAAACGACCAGGTATGGAGTTTTCATTTATTAATTACAGAGCCTGAGAGGGGTTGGTGAGATCTCGCGCGGAGGTGCGAAATTTTTTAATTAAATAAGAAAATACCCCCCAAAAGTTTAAATTTCAATTAAGATAATGAATTGCTTCCCACAGGAACAGTAGAATTGTTATTGTGTTGTCACCTGTCCAGATATCTTTGCAAAACCTTCCCTCACCTTGTCAATCATGGGCATTGCTCTGAATAAATTATTCCATGTTTGGTAGCAAAGTAAACCCTAAGTGGCCGAAAATACCCCTCACTAGTCTAGATCTACAAAAGTCAAATTACTCAAAAGTCAAAACTCTAGACTGTGCTAGGGGCCTAGCTATTAAAACGACCAGGTATGGAGTTTTCATTTATTAATTACAGAGGGGTTGGTGAGATCTCGCGCGGAGGTGCGAACTTTTTTAAGCCCCCCCCCTCGAGAGCGCGTAAAATGTTTCCCCCCCCCCTCGCCGAAGCCTGGCGAAGGTGCCGACAAATTTTCACCGCCCCCCCCCCCCCCCCCTTTCATTAATAGACAGATTGGGAGAGACCGACCGCCTCTCTATCCCCCGTTGAGTATAGTAACGCGCGGGCTGTGAGGGGAGGAGTCGACAATTTTTACGCCCCCCCCCCCCCTGAAGGCCTAACTAATAAATGAAACTCTTCCTTAGTTACTATGTCTACAATTATTACAAAACGGGGTTCCCATCCCAAGTCAGTTAAATGTCAGTTAAAAAAGAAGAAGGCAAATTTCGTCAAAACCAGATTTTCCAAAATGTCAGTTAAATGCAACTTTTGAGCAATTTCATCAAAAAGTGCCTAGTATTTATTTCGTTCTCCCAGACTTGAGGGGTATCACTTGAGGTCAAATGCAACAGGAGGGAAATCATATTTCAGCATCTGTGGCCACGGACACAGACTTAAATAAATAGTTGGCCCCAGCAGGTAAACAATGTGCCCAGCTGATTTTTTCCATGTTTTATAATAGCACCATCATATAGAAAGATCAACTCTTCTTGAATTCTTAATCCAATCCCGCTAGATAAAAGATGAATGGCAATGATCTCTCGAAGGGGGCAAGCCACCAGAATCACTACCCATCTCTCTTATATCTCAAATCACGGCAGTCATCTAGACTTTATGGTAATGCTGTAATTATTTGTTCTATCATTTCCAATTTTAGCAAAATGGAACACGACGTGGAGGAAATAGTAGACAACCTCTTAGAAGGTATCCCGTGCAGAAAACGTCAAATCGAATTCTTGCTGACACTATTTGGTGAGGTACGTATCCACACTGTGACACATGATGATGGCATTTGGGTTGAGTTATACATGTGTCCTACTAGTAATGTTTGAACTTTTTCATGACATTAAAATAACCAATCAAAGCAAAAAAAACTGTATAATGAACTGTGTTAAAATTAAAAGGGAATTTCCTTGTCATACAACGATTAGGTCTATGTTATGGTCTGTTAAGAATTTTTTTTTAATGATATAAACGCCTTAAACAGAAATATTTATTTCAAATACCGATATGTTTTCTAAAATGATCATAGATTAGAAGGAATATTGTACTGATTAATAAAGTCTGCAATTTATCATATTATTGTGTGACCGACAGTCAGATCAGAGTACCCACCCTGGACTGTTTATCTACGGCCACACGGCAACAGGAAAGTCGCTCGTGCTTAATGCCCTCCTAAGCACCCTACAGGTAGGAATGCCAACACGTTTTTGTAGAGTTTCTATTTTTTTATATTGCTTATATGATTGTACATTCTATTCCTCGAAACAATTCGTGTAAAAGAAGGTCTTATTGTCCTGCAACAGCTTTGGATGTTTGTTTTAAAATTCATTATGTTTATAAGTTTAAATGTTTCCCCTCGAATACTGACTAAGAGCTGCGTTATACTAGATCGTGTATGCATTATCTTACAGTTACCGGGTAGTTATCCTGATTATCATATTTCAGGCCCCTCACGTAGTCATAAACTGTGTTGAGCACTATACAGCTAGACGACTGTTTGAGCATATTCTGAACCACCTGTCTGAGACGGTGCCTACGCCGGATAATGACTTTGAGATCTACAGTAAGTGTGACAACATGAACGACTTCATTCGCCTTCTGAAAAGGGTCGCTGAGGAACGAAACATAGACCAGACAATATATCTAGTAAGTACACCGTTTCAAATACCGTCATGGTTTGTGGTATTCCACACACATCCATAATAAATTCTAAAGTAATCTTTAATTGAGAGAATAATGACGTCAAAAATGGTTATAAATACAGATACATAGAGGCCTGCTGTAGATTAACAATCACGCTGCAACCAAACTGGACATGTTTCTCTTTTCAGGTGTTTGACAAAGCTGAAAGACTAAGGGACATGTCTGTAAACCTCCTGCCAGGATTTCTACGTCTTTCAGAACTGGTAAGTGTACAGCGTTTATCCATATAAACCATTGAAAAGCAAATTTTATTTGAGCGACTATTAAAGACGATAATATAGTCATAAAGATATACATCAAGTCACCTAAGCAATGTTTATGTTCGAGAATAGACTGAAGTGATTGGTTATGTACTGGATTTCCACATAATAAAAACAATATAATTATGAAGATGGACATTAATGGCAGACTTACAATAGTGGCACTTGCCTATTTCAGAGTGGACTCAATATCTGCAGCGTGTTGGTGACGGACATCGTGTGGGATAAGTTCAGAACAGGCACAGGATGCCTAGAGCCATACATTGTGCATTTTTCAGACTACACCAAAGGTATGAAAGTATTCCGTTATGTAAAACAATGGTGTTTAGGACTAGATCAAAACATTTTGATTAGCTATATTGGGGTAAAGAGCTATTGGAGACCTTACATTTCTTGCTCCACTATTCTAATTTTTCAGCAGCAAATACGGGCACCCGGTTATATTGAATGAGGCTTGTTGTCACGGGTAGTACATCATAGAAGGGCGATTGCGCAATAAACCTAAACCTAATTCCTGATACTTTAGAGATATTGAAATTGAAGGGCAGACTTGGAGAACCGATAGAAACGCATAAAAAAATGCCAATTCTTATTTTTTAGATTGGCCACTTTCATTCTAGACGATACATGTAAATTATGTCATTATCATTGGCTGTATGTTAGACCATGTGTTTATTGTTGTAGATGAGTTACTAGAGCTGATGACGCTGGACTGTCCGACTGACTACAAACCCCATTTCTACAGGAATTATTGTAACCTGGTGCTCTCCATATTCCACCTTGTATGTCGTGATCTGAGTGAACTTAGACATCTGGTGAGTAGAAATCGTCTACTATTAAAGGAAAACTATTACTCGAATCTGAATCTTGTGATGGAAGTAGTATTGCAATCATCTGATTTAGGGTAACGATGAAGCCCATCCATTGTATAATGTTTTATGCCAGGTCTGGTTTAGCAATTTCATTTTATGTCAGTTATTTATCCCTATTGCCAGAAATGATGTATATTATGTACCGAACTACATGTTGCGTTTTGAATTCTTTTAAGGCACTACTAAACTTCCCAAAGTATGTGGAACCCATCACTCGTGGAGAAGGTACGTTTCTGACACGTTGAAACTTACAAAACTCGCTGGGAGTCTTTCAGGTGGTGCCTCCTGTTAGCAAGTTATCACACTATCTTCTGTGTAATGCTCCAACAGGGCTGTACGCCTACTCCTGACTAGCGGGACCCCTGATGCGGGCGGCCATTACTTCATCTGGTACTGGCGAGATAATCACTGATAACAGCTGTTATTCTGGGTACCAGTTGCATCCTATTGAATGCGGCTGTGAAGGCCAGGGAAATATTCCGTTGGTCCTAAATGTATTCCACTATTTAAAGCGCCTATAGTTTATACACACTGTTACGTGCCATACTTCAATACAAAGTTCACATTGAATTGTGTGATAAGTCCAAACTCGACAATGCCAATTTTATCAACTAAAATGTTGGACAAAAAAAGTCTGATGGGAAAAAAAGAAGAACTCATAAGATGAATGTTATTGCTACTTGATTAAATGTGATTGGACACAAAGAAATGTATTCATTTACTTGCCTTTCAGTAAAGAAAGCACATTTTAATTACCGGATCATGTTTTTATTTCAATAAAGCAACTGTTGACCAGCAAAGCAAACTCTGGCGAGCAATTGAACCTCAACTAAAGAAAGCCCTTCAGACAGTCTACCTCAGAGAAGTGTCCAGGTAAGGGTATTTCATTTACATTGACGTCACGTCGTGGTTTGCTCTTGTTATATTAGTAGCTGTCCAGATGTTATACATACTAACTTGCATACTCTGCACCACTCGTGGTGCCCTCGGCAAAATTAAAATCAAATATCACCTTACCCTGGTAAGTCTCATTTAATTTCACCATTATACCAGAGATTATATATTGGAATAGGGGAATCATCATGCCTCGGATGCATTCACTAACGTTTGCATCGGTCTGAGTGGTCGTCAGCTGGAGATAATGATAGTGCCTTGATAAATAAATGGGAATGTAGTAACCCCCCCTCCCCTGCCCCTTTTATAAATCAACCTTACCACACAACTTGACGTACCGTAAAGTCTCGCGTACAACTACAACCGTAAATTTCCACGTACTACCTGCGGGTTGTACGCAAACCAAATTCAGCTTTCATTTGATATCAGACATGCCCATAAAGGGTGCGGATTATACGATGGTTTTTATCACTATAGAACAGTAAAAAAAAAATAGAAATTTTCAGATCCAAAAACGGGTAAAAGGATTCTCCTGAGTTGGGGATGCAGATCATATACGCGAGATGCGGGTAGTACGCGAAAATTTACGGTAGTATAGTTCTAAAGAAAAATCTTGTATATATATACTATAAGCCGCCCCCTATACTATAGGCATGTTTAGTATCAAATGCAAGCTGTTTCCGATTCGCGTACAAGCTGTGGCTTCTACGCGAAACTTTATGCTACATGACCATCTTTGACAGTGCTCAGTGGGAACGACTACAACAGCAGGAAACGGAAGCAGCTGCTGCGTCAGCCACGACGCCTGCCGCTACGTCATCAGCGTCGGTGACGCCGGCTGTGACGTCATTACGGACTAAGGTGGAGCTGCCCTTCTACTCCAAGTACCTGCTGATAGCCGCCTACCTGGCCTCCTACAACCCGGCCAAGACCGACAGACGCTTCTTCGCTAAGGTATGGGGTTATTGTAGAGGTGGAAATCATTTTACTGGAGTAGTGTAGTTCTTTAAGTAACTACTGTAAATGTAGATCTTTTCGCATGTATAAATTTTCGCTAATTTGCTTAAAAAGAAGAAAAAAAAAAAGAGGACATTTTCGCTGGTATTTAAATTCGCGGATTTCCGAGATTTGCCTCTATAGTTCAATGCTGTATAAATATTCGCTTTGCACATATTTTCGCGGATTTTTGAAAATCGCGAAAATATCTATGTTTACAGTAAGTGAGTGACAAAAGCTTGGTCAGATGTCACATCACTTGTGTGCCTCAGGAGTTTTAAGACTTTCCATATTGAAAACGATCGATTTCGATTTCCTGATATTATACATGTAACTTTAAAGTGTTATAATATTTTCATCATTTATGAAGTGCCACCTGAGTATGATTGTAATAGCTGTTTTAGATGTATCTAAAACGTAGGAAATGTCCAACCAATTATTGCTTTCCACTCCAATAATTATAATAACGTATTGACTACAAAATCTGTATTTAAATTCAACTTACTGGGTAAATCTCTCAAAATTCTAAAATTATGTTTTATTTATCTCTTGTGCAGTACAAAGCAGGCGTTGGAAGGAGGGCTCAACTCGCTTCTCTCAAGAAACATGAACGTGTAAGTAAACCTACAAACAATGTTGTTCCCAGCACATATTATGTACAGATTTAGGACAACCATTCCTCTCCGGTTCTGTGGTCAACTAATACAGACACTTCAATGTTGTCTATATGGATAAACGTGATTTAAATATAGGCTAATAAGTTTACTTTATATGTGTTGTGATGTAATTGTGTATATTTTCTTTTGATTCTGACAGACCTCCAATCAGCTACTCGGACCAAAGCCATTCCCTCTGGACCGTTTGATGGCCATTTTCTACTCAATAGTCGAGAGCCGTATTGCCCCAACAGCCAACATCTTTTCTCAAGTAAGTTTAAAAAAAAGATACTAGAGCAAGGGGCAGTGTTTGTCCTACAATATATATATAAATAAAATCCGAAGGCCTGTGTTAGATTCTAATTTATCTGGCTTTTATGTATTAGATTACCAGCGAATTAATTTGCTGCAGGAAGGTGGCCAAATTGTAAGACTTACTGATTTTTGTAGACCAGGGAGTGGCATCTTTGAATCCGAACTCATGTGTTATATTATCTGACACTAATAGTGTGTGCTGGTGGTTTCAGATCACCACCCTGGTGACGCTAGGACTCATGACCCAGGTCGGTAGCTCTGACATACTGGAAGCACCAAAGTTCAAATGTCTGGTTGCGCTCGACTTCGTCAAACCAATAGCTAGGTAAGGAATACAGGCCTCATACAACTGTTGAAATTTCCTAATCCACTCGGTATTGTTAGAAGTAATCCCCCTTCATCATTGAAGACCACATCCGGAGGTTTTTAATTGGCAATTTCGCTATTGTAATCAGGTACCTAGGTATGTTAACTGACTTCCTATCTAAAGGTAACTCCTGTAGAGCTATATTTATTCATTTATTACTTGGTTTAGTTGGGGGCCAATCCATGAGACCTCATATCCTAAATATCAGTGATTGTGCTGTCCCCAGTGAGAAGCACATGAACTACAGCCCAAATACCCAATGTGATCTCATATTGGGTGACAACCAACCCAATGGGGAGGCCACCCCATATATTTTCTATAGAAACTACATGCATGTGCAAATATCACTTCAAACCTGGTATTCTTATTACAAGAGGTAAATCAACAAACTAGCACTAATTTGATGAGAGACCCCTCCGATTCCCTATCTATAAAGGGCCCCAGAAAGTACCATTTCCCTTGGAATCATGGTCACACATGCTAGCCAAAACTGTGGGAGTGGCCCCCCCCCCTGGGCCCCTGCAGTGGTCAGTCTGCCTGAAGCACTTACCTCCCACTGGCCGTCCCTCCCTCCCCCACCCAATCACTGAGCACTGGCCCTGATCACTCACCATACTTCAATACAGAGTGTAACAACGGGCAATCCATTGGGTAGTTAACAGTTGTTAGTTTCCCTGCAAGCAGGTGGGGGGGGGGGGATGTGGGTAAAACTACACCCCCCCCCCCCCCCACACACACACACACACACTCTCTCTCTCACACATGTACTTAGCAACGGCCTCTCACAGCAGTGCCCCCTTGTGCAAAGTGAGGAAAGCACACATTGACCAATTCAGTATTTGGAGGGATTTACTATTTTTGCTAAAAACACCACTTTATTCACATATTTATGTCACATATACTAAAGGATTATTCAAAACAGTATGTCTGTAGTGGTATATTCTGGTTTTCTCATATTATTCAAAACCTCCGGAGGTGGTCTTCAAGATGCAAGTGGTAATTTTCTATTTCAGACACATTAATTATTGATTTAATTCATAGAGGAAGACGGTTAAAAAACATCACTATATAATCATATGTAGTCGACTATAAATGTACACCCTCATTTCTACCTTTACCATAGGTAGATCTGATTCAGAACAAACGCAAGAAAATCATATCAATAAAGCGTTATGAGGAACTTGACTACAACAAAAAGTATTGTGAAAGAGTTGTTCCCCAACGCCCGTGTGTGTAACCCCGTTACTACTGATAAAATCGTATTCTCGTTGTGTACGTGGAAGTCTTGTCATGACTCAGGTTTAGATTAAGAGTAAACTATTTTCGTTTTTCTCGCCTGAAATAAATATAGCACGTGTTTATCATGTCATTCTGTGGGGGTCTGGCAGCAGGGGTTCGTAGCATTCAGGTAGAGATAAGGAGTGATTACAATCCAGCTTATGTATTGTGGAGTACAGCTGACTACCTCACCGTCCTAGTGCCCATTGTGCATCATGCTGGTTAGGCCACTCCAAATAATTTACTTGTTTCTCATCACCACGCACATCATAAAAATCACCATTTGAATATTTTTGTTGCAAATTTTAATGGGAAAATATGACTGACCTTTAATGGGAAAATATGATAGAATTAGACAAGCAAGTATATCATTTGGAGTGGCCTTATGTTCGTCCCAATACATGTAACAGGGCAGTGTTTTGTTCCTCTTGCAGGACCGTGGACTTTGACATCCTGAGGTACCTGTTCGACTTCGTATAATGGACATTGTGAGACGGCGACCAATAAGGATACCAACATGTGATATACAGTCACTGACGATGGACTTTTGGCCATCTGCATTGTGGCTTATTGTATAAATGGGATTGATATGAAGTTGTATTAGAATGCCGCATGATCAATATTATGTAATGTTTGTAAGAATGTGTTGTTTGACAGTGAATAAAAAAAAGATGATCTATATTTATAAATATCTGAATTATGTTTAATTCCTAGATTAATACAAGTATGTGGGTCTAGTTAGTGTTTATCAAGCAAAAGGATAGTGTAGCATATTGTTGATAGGCAAATTAATGGCTTGCACTTAAATTACCAGCCACAACCCGGGAAAGGTTTTATCTTTATAAAGTGCATTGCAATTGTATCATCTTACAATTAAAACGACTTCCCGTCGTGAGTCATGGAGGATGAGCAATTCCTATGTGTATAAATTTGACATTTTAACCTGGTTGGGACATGGCGATCTCTTACCAGCACAAGTAAAACTATTGACCCAGAAAGACCCCCTTTTCCCCTGATACTTTGAAATCAACACTTAGGAGTTAGTTGGGTCACATGACCTCAGTACTAGTTACAGGTCTGGACTGGCCGTGATAGGGTGGAGATAAGGGGAGTGAAATAAGGCTATTGGAGATTACTAAGTAGGTAGGCTGAAGGGAAGTTTGAGGCCTAGTCGTACCCTTGTTCATGATAACAAAAAAAGGGGGGGGGGCGGAGGTTAACACCTTGATTTGTGGAGACTTACTTACAGAAATAGGGAAACAATCATGAAGACGGTCCGCTACAATTTTTTTTATTATGATGCCACGTATGAATTGCTAATTTCAAATTAATTCCATACGTCCGATTGATGGGTGTAGGCATACTTCCAGTCTCAAAAAGACCAGCTTCTAGCTATCGGCTCCTGCTAAAGTGTTTGGATTACCCTAAACTGTTATCTATTTGGTAGCCTTCTGTTCTGCGTCACGACCCATACCATAGCACCCCTTGGTATGTGATGACGCATTATTTCTAGCAAATTACTTAGGTACTATAATTCAATATGCAATTTCACAAGTAGACCATTGTTCAATAGTTCAAAAAAAAGTACACGGTATACTCTGCCTCGCCCCAACAATTCATTCCTTCCCTTTCTCCCTATCCCCGCCAGTTTGGCTGTCATCTCCTTTGCCTGTCCCGCCGTTCCGGCGTATTATTTTGTAGCATTGATATCAATGGTCATCATGCCTTATTCTCGCCAAGAAACATCACGGGTTGTTGTCTATATATATAGTGTGGAGAGAATCAGCAGATGTAAGTTACATATATGCATGCTAAAATGACAGAAAGGGGTACCCCTGCGGGATTAGTACCAATTTTAGCCACCAGGGGGCGCCACTATGGGCTAAAATGGAGGAAATAGGCTAAAAATTGATCTAGGAAACTTTTTTTCTGTACAGTGCAATAGAATTATACAAAATATTCCATTTTGGGTGAAAAGCTTCCATATTTGTTATGTTCAAAAGAACGTTTGAGAGCCTAAATTGGTTTCCATGCTGATATCTGTTGGCATGGAAACATGATTTTCATTCCAAAAAGAAGAAATAAAGAAGCCCATTGATAGAATAATTCACAAGGATTACTATGTCAAAACAGAATAAAATTCTCATTTCTAGATCAAAATCTATGACCTAAAGGATTAAACGTCTATGATAATTTTCTAATTATGCTAATTAGATAGAGATATCTTGGAAGCTATGAAATTTAGAGCTTGTTTGAATTTTGAATAGGGCATTGCCCCTCAAGGTCCTGAAGCCATTTCTCAAAAACTAGCATTGCCATCTTTTAGTGTAATATATTGCCGGAAAGCTTGCGAGATCAATTTATAAACGACTCTTTCCTTGGATAACCCTTTCCCTTTGCCTGCTCACATATATTTTTACAAAGATCTCAGTTTCATATCTGCCCACTTTTTACTACCCTCGCCTGTTGGATTGCTTCAGCAATACTATTCTATATATTTTATATATTCGCCACTCTTCCTTCCTTCCCTCCTCTCTCCCATCTTTTTTCAAACGATTCCTGTCCTTACGCCTTCTGTACCCACCCTCCGTCTCCCTGGCTACGGTAACTACCTCTCCTTGGATTGATGAACCTATATGCCCCTCATATACCTCAGTGTTGCCCTACCTCATTGATATCTCTATAATCTGCTGTGCCTCCGCCCTGACCGGATATAGGATGGCGGTATATAGAGATGTCAGAGATCTCTCTGTATATTTCTCACAACTTTCCTTTATCCCGTTCTAGCATTGACTCTGAACGGCGATTAAAATTGATGCGTTCTACTTCTAAAAGAATACCATGCCTACTGTCTGTAGTGTAGGCTACTATGTGAATCACTCATGGTAGCGGAGATAAGGACATATAAAACTCTTGATCTTTTCCCTGTTCCAAGTGAAATAGGAAATCCATGTCATCCCGGCTATTGTCATAATCAAGGACCTTCATACAGTGTCAGCACCCTGTACCCTTCACAGAACTGTGAGTGTTTTCTTCAGATAAGCAGAGATTGAAGTATCGTACCCATTGAACATGGGAAGGGCCATGCAATCCAGCATAAACAAAACTGAGTAACATGCTAGCAGCTGGCTGGTAAACAAAATAGACCATTAATGTATACCTATGCCATTCCTCTTGTCATGAACATTGTATGTACAGGTTTCGAAGTGTAAAAGAACTAGGGGTGCATGTCAAATGGCAAACCAACATCGATAAACATGATGATTCCAGAGTCTATTTAAAGTTGAGTAACACTATCTGTGTTTTCTAGTGTAACATGGAGGCATTGTCCTGCCACCCTGACCCAGGACATGTAATCAGTGAGCCACTCACTTTTTAAACTAAAGGAACCACTCTCCACCACAACCCCTCCCCCATTGCGTATTGCCCTAACAGTGAGTAGGGTGTGTGGCCTGTGGTGGAGATGCCGCTGTAGCCTGTGTGGAGGGGAGGGGGTTGGTGCTATCTCAAGGCGTACAGATCCGATAATGTTACTGTTCAATAGTAAGGCACCAGGAACGCGGTGCACCATAGGAAACCTGCTCACACGAGCAGCTCAAGGCAAACCATGGTGAGTGAAGTTTACATTTTATTCAAATGTTTTTGTGGCTCTTTGTGTTGTTGCTTTTGGGTTTACAGGTGGTTGGATGGGTGCGGGGGGGGGGGGGGGTAATGGCAGTTAACGAGGGGCATATACGTATAAATTAGATGTCAAGTACAGTCTCGATACACGACGTTTATCAGGCCATTTCCTAGCGTCCATGCCATCGTTGCTACACCCAACTTCTGCCAATGGCTAAGTTCCATTTCTTTTGATAGGTTCGATTTAATTTAACTTTCGCTTCGGAATTTATTATTCAATATTAAAATATAAGGTGGGGGGGGGGGGGCACTGACAATCTGAAACAGATTTAAACCGCCATATCAAACCGAAACGTGCTTAAAACCTTTAGAACGGCATTCTAAAATACATTGTATTCATAAGCTACTATCTGCCCATTTAGACTTGAGCCAGAGCCAGAATAAACACAACATATATATTTTATTCGATAGACAACAAGGCCAGTGTGTATATAATATATACACGCATATTATGTGTCAGTCAATATGAAGCTCTATTTGATCACTGCCCAACGTCCACAGTGGATTGACTACAACTATATAGTTATACCCCGGAGTCATACATATTAAAAGGGTGGTGGGCAGCAATCCTTTCAAAAGGTTATTATAGAAACGCTACACTAAATATGCAAATAGTAGTCCTGTAAAACAAGTCCTGCATTTGAAGATGCAGCCATTTTGGACCTTTTTATCTATGTTACAAGGCGTGTATACCATGTGTATTAATAAAATCAAATTCCAAAAGGCAATCTAAACTAAACTAAAGTATCGTTATCCAAATGCAATACAATGTGTTCGAATCGTACCACAGCTGTACACAGCTCACGTGGCCATTCCATGTTTTAGGAAGGATATACTCTCGGGGGAATCTGACACAGAGAGCTGCTCACTGTCGACGACCAACTCCGAGTACCCTCATGAGCTGCTCCACTTGGACGAGCTCCCCCTTTCTGTCCCTCTCCCGTACCCGTTTCCCTACCAGTCTTCGAGTTGTTATCAAATTAGGCAATTGCATAATGACTTGAAGAGTTATAATTCCGTAATTAATCCCTGGTTTTAATACTTGTCTGACAATTTTCAAACAAATCGAAGACCAGGTATACAAGCATAACCATATAGCTATGGTTATTGAAGGCATCTGCTTTATTCAAAAATGAAGCGTGCCACACTGTCTCCTTAAAACCCCAGTCCGGCATTGATATCTGATAACTTAATAAAGGCTGTCACTGGAATTCCTTCCAGAGTGCCTACATGCGCCCTGTTCTTTGATGACTGGATCATAGAATACTGCATAGGATTACTTAGCAGTACTTTTAATGGTGGACTGAATAGGTATACTATCTATGTGCACCTAATAAAATGCTTATAAACAAATGTGGTCACTGGAAGGTGTATTAGCCCCCCTATCAAATAGAAAATAGATATATTTGGAATGTTGCTTAGGAATATTTCCCTATTCTCTTAGGGGCTGCAGACCTTAGAATGGAACACCTTGATATGTCTATTAATCCTGGTAACCAAGGCAACCAGCATGCCGCCGGCCATGGCACCCTTCTTCTTCCTGTGTAATTACCATGGTGACCAGGACCAGTCTACCCTGGAGGACGGAGAGGTGGCCATAAGTGTGTCCATAGCCAACAACCCAGAACACTACGTGCCTGGCAACATCTACAAAGGTAGTATAGACCTGTCATTATATTATCATGTAATCATGGACACTATATTCTGGTACACTTCAATATAGAAAAAAATGACTAGTTAAATTATTATTTTTCAATTTCAGTTATCAAATGCCTCTACAAGTAGCTATCAAAGTAAATTGTAAACATGGGTTCATCATATCATGGGCGTCCGTGGTATTACAGGCTATATATCACAACAGCTCGATGTTCGATTTTTTGTTTGATCTGATAAATCATTTTGTTGCCGTCCATGGAATGGAATGGTATATTCTACAAACGTAATAATGTACAACCTGGTATAAACGGAAGCGTATGTATTAATTAACACTGTTATTGAGAAGGGGGTGGGGTGCAGAAATTATTCAAAAGTAACCAAGTAGTTATGAAACATAGAGTTTTGAGTATAGACCATGCCGTTTACAGTGACGGTGGTCTCCAGTCATGACTTTGACGGCTTCCTGCTCACGGGTGTCTACA
The DNA here is from genome assembly GCA_947462335.1 of Harmothoe impar. Lineage (NCBI taxonomy): Eukaryota > Metazoa > Annelida > Polychaeta > Phyllodocida > Polynoidae > Harmothoe > Harmothoe impar. Next base: position 31,368,399 of record OX381704.1, read on the forward strand.
CGGCGGCCGGAGCAGCTCACGGCCCCCTGTCGGGAGTTATAGGAACTACCGGCTCGGGACTACACTGCATGCCGGTACACAACTACGTGTCGGACCAACCCAAGCACAGCCTGTCCTTCTTCTGGAGGGCGCCGCCCAAAGGAACGGGCTGCATTAACTTCCTGTGAGTGGGCCATTGTTTCATTGGTATATCATATCTCTCATAATGAATACATTCTGTATTTGTCAAATTTCTTTAATTGCATTGGATACCAGAATAGGGCCTATATGATAATATTATTTCCAAAGTCTTGACGTTGATTATATTTGAGCTCCCACATTTGCTAACATTGCATTGCATTCAGGCATACTACCTGGGTTAATGCAGGGAAATAGTACTGTGTAATACACAATGGACAATTCGACTTTATTACCACTTTGTTACAGGGCAACAGCCACTTTACGTCAGGATGTTCTCTTCAAAGATACAACCGTCATGCAAATATGTGAGGAAGGTGGTGAGTAGATGTATTTATGGAATATTTAAGCAAATGAATGACATAAAAGTGGGTTAAAAGGCAAAAGGGTGTAAGCATATGGACCGAGAGAAATTATTATCTTGAAAATGAGAATAAAAATGAGAATAAGATATATGTCTTATGATAGCAGTCTACCATAATAAGTATCGGATGAGCTGCTTTCTCTTTGTAGCCGACGTGACGGTGACGTTACGTCCAGCGCTTGCCGATGTTCATGAACCGGGCATTGTTCTCCGAGATGATTTCGACTCCTCATCGGCTCTGGACGCTAACCTCTGGTAGGCATGTGTGGCATCTGCATTATATATACATGTCAATAAGAAAATGTCATTTAAACCCGGCATTTAAATAGATACACAAATGTAGGCCTACCTATACAGTGTACATTCAGGATTGTCCCCTGCATGGGGGTATGCACGTGTACAGTAAGAATCTGTTAATACCAGAGCAGTTTTATAATACAATATATGGCCATGATTATACATTCCATCATTTGACACATGAACCATTATGTGGTAATATGATCGACTACTTGTAAGTGTGTTTTGTGCTATCACTCCAGACCGTCACTCTATCTTCTGAAAGATAAAGATCCTGGCCTTACTTATACCATGACATTTTAGCAAACTTTTATACACATTATAATAACACACAGTCTTGCTTATACAATAACAGGTCTCATATGGAAGGGGCTGAGATGGGAGATGGGTGTGGACCCATACTACATGGACACTCCCTAGTCTTCTGTCAACCACACGCTATGCGTTCTCTGGTGAGGCATACCAGTTCAGTTGTATCGACCCCCGTTCATCTTATCTCTCTTTAGTACATGTTATTGTAATCAAATAAGCACAATTGTTATACATAGCCGAAGTGTATAATTCTGACAGATTAATCAAATTTTCAATAGCACCATGATTCTCATGAAACCAAAGTATATGCTCAAGTGAATACTTATTTCTTTCACTTTACGAAATCCATGACAATTTGGATACTTTGTTTCAGATGACGGTCCCGCTCAACCTGACTACTGCCTCAGTGGTGCAGTTTGCATTAGGTTGGTACATCCTGATGTCAACAGTTAGAAAGGAATGACCATGGTATACCAGTACATCTAGGCCCTTATATACAAGAAAATACATATTTAACTGCATATACTTCATAATGGATTGATGACTGCTACACCAAAAAGTAAACGAACAACAAAACTGATATAATTATAAAAAATCAATGAGTAACTTGAAAACATAATCGTATATTATTAACAAGAAAGCATGCATCAAACTATGGGTCTATGTTGACATTGACTTTTCTAACCCAGGTGCTGGTGTGTGTCAGCCGTCTGTGTACGACCGTCCTATTGAGGTGCTGTATTCTACAGACAGCTGCACCAACTGGACCGTGGTCGACAAAATAAGGTACGTGAGAGGTAATGTTGGAAGAGTTTGATGAGGTGATACCTAGGTGATACCTTAATATTAGTGTAAATAAATACAAATATTAAAATTATTTATACACATAAATATTACTGTCTTAACGTCCTATTCTTAATCTCGTTAGCCCTACAGCAGCCGTCGGAGTTTTGTGAGATTAAAAGGAATCATGACATTTTAGAGATGGAAAGGAATCACAAAATCCCCAAAAGCTAGCCATATTTGGTGAGATTGGAAACATGTTCTCCTGAGTGGTCTAATTCGAGTTCTTTACGAGAGCAGTGGGTCAATAATAAACGTTATCGCCTCCTGCTCATCGTCTGTCTTTTTGTCTGTTCTTCGTACTTGAGTTGTCCACGATAGTCACAATTGACAGTCTGTCCCGTTGACAGCCAAATGTTCTCATCTGTTCCCATCTTGATGTAAATTTGGTATACTAATAGATCAACTATCACTAACTAAGCAATTCATATACAGGTGAGCCAGAAAATTAGTTAGGAAGATCATGTTGTATGATATGAGTAACTTAATAAATAAAAAAAATAATAAATAATAATAATACATGTACCGAGGTGTTCTCTGTGCCCAGATCCCCTGGAGTATCAGCAGTGTCGGTGCACCTTGTACACCTGCCCCTGGAGGCTAGAGCTGCCGACGTGTGTCTCCAGTGGCGGCAGCAGCTCGCACCCAACACCAACTCGTTCGCCGGCTGCTGGGGGCTTGACAACGTGGTGGTGGTCAACAGGGCCACACCCCCGGACACCCTCTACGACACCTTTGACCCTGTGGACCCCGCCAACTGGATCTTCTTCCCTGGAGGTCAGATCAAGGTGAGTCTGTTTAACAGGGTGGGTTTTGAGAACTCTCCTCTAATATATATATATATATATATATATATATATATATATATATATATATATATATATATATATATATATATATATATATATATATATATATATATACATATATACATATATACAAATGCACGATGCGCGTTACGATGCGTACGGAGCCCCCATCTGGTAACCCTATACAGAAAAGTTGACAAGGAGATTCCGGAAAAAGTGCAAAGGAGAGCCGCAAAACGGCTACTGAGAGAGAAAACCTACCAAGAACGCCTCCTCGAGCTAAAACTACCAACAGTAGAATTTCAACGCCCCAGGGGAGATATGATAGAGATGATAGAGTTTTCAAGCTTTTTACCAAATATAATATTATTGCAGCAAAAAAGATATCTTATCTCTAGACCAAAACATGGGAAGAACCAGGGGCAACGAAAGAAAATTATTCAAGAAAGGAGGTCGGCCGGACAAAGTAAAAAACAGCTTCTCACGACGGGTTGTCTCAACATCGCCTAGGCCTATGTTTATTTCAAGAAATCGTCCATGTCGTCCTGTGTATTTTAGGAAATGCTCATGTCGCATGTCACTAAGCCCCATGTCTCCCTGTCGAAATAAGTGGTTCATATACCCATACCACTGTAATCTGATATTTTGTAGTCTTATTACTATTCCGGGATAGTAGAGAATAATAACTAATCCTCTACCAGTGGCGGAATTGAGGGGGCCGCGGGGCCGCACCATGCAGCCCGGTCCGTTTTGGGGCAAAATTTACCCTTTTTGATGTTAATTTTGACCCAAAGGTTGGGGAGGGAGATTTTTTTTCCAATGGTGCCCCCACTCCATTTTCAGAATCCGCCAATGTCTACCACACCTTTTGTATTGCAGCATAAATGTCAGTCAGACAAGCAGACGTTGGTGTTTCCGGATGCCCCCAGACCCCAGAACTACGCCACTACCCGGGACATCCAGCTAGAACCGCCGCCATTCACCCCCCTTCTCACACACGGCTTTGACGGAAGGGCCCTCCAGGGGTGAGAATCCTTTATATACAATATCATATTTTGATATGCCATTATATCAGCAGTCAAAACAAAGAACGCTAGTATTTATACAATATTATGAAGTTAAACCAACAAATTCCCCCTTAACATATGCATATGACAACATAATATATTATTTGGCTTATATAACTGATTGCAACAATGCTGAAGACATGCCACTACTCCATGGATGGATAAAGAAACATACTATTTAAAAAACCCTGCATAAAGCCCCACCAGAAATCCCACCAGGGGGTACATGTATCTATATACTGTTAGAGTGTCCGTCTCTATATATATATACACCCTACCTGTGCAGGTGGATCATTAAGGGCGGCCGGCTGGGGATGGACTGTGACAACCCGGGGCGGGGTGCCTCCCTGGTGTTTGACGGACGCGCCAAGAGCCGCCAGCTCTGTACGCCGCACCTAGACCTCACTGCCGCCGCCGGGCTGCGCTTCAGCTTCAGAGCAGGTAACACGGAGTAAAGGAGAATTGACGCTCTTACCACCAGATGTTTCTACAGTTTTGCCAAAAGATAAAACATTACTAAATATCAAAAATTGAAAAAGGATGTCACGAGAGTAGTATAGTATGTATCGGAACGGGACTATAGTTAACTACTGTTTATTACTCAATCGACATGCAGCCAATCAGAGGCCTCCATTTGGTCACGTGACCGGAAGTGACCTACTTAGGGGATTAGTGGTGCATTCTGGGTAACCCTGCAGCCAATCAGAGGCCACCATTTGGTCACGTGACCGGAAGTGACCTACTTAGGGGATTAGTGGTGCATTCTGGGTAACCTACTGACCTACTTAGGGGACCGGAAGTGACGTCATATGACCTAATTTAGGATCACGTGACCGGAAGTGACCTGATGAGTCACGTGAGCGGAAGTGACGTCACATGACCTAATGGCCGACCGGAAGTGAGTGACCTCATTGAGGATCACGTGACCGGAAGTGACCTGATTGATCACGTGAGCGGAAGAAGAAGTTTTTTGTTTAGGAAGTGAGGGTCTTTAGGATCACGTGACTGGAAGCGACGTCGTCACATGAGTGACGCTTTAAGAGACTGCGCGACTTACTAGTAAAAGAAGACGTATGAAAATAAAAACACAACAATATTTTATTTTATTCTTTTTATTTTTTTTTTTTTTCAATCTTGATAAACACTCTATTTTTGAAAAGATGCACACGCTTATTTATTTTTTTTCATATCTCTAAAGGACTCGTTGTCACACCGTCAGAATGCACGCGACGCTTATAATACAAGTAGCGCACGCCGTCTTTCTCTATGGTGTAGGTGACCATTTTGTTTCGCACCACTTTGAAGTTTCTATTTACAGCAATGAGAGTTTTTCGTTGGCGAAGAACATCCAAGAAGTCGTCTGGTTCCTGAGGGTTTTGTTTCTTCTGTACGCCTTTTGCACTCCATTTTTTGGATTTTCTTTCACCGGTGTCGCTGACTCGATCGTAGCAAATGTAAGTCTTAGGGTTGAGACTTAGGATCCCGTCACCTTCCCACTCCGCTTTCATAAGCCCCGAAGTTCTCAGATCGTGAAGGTACCGTCTCTCACAACATCCGCCGGGCGGCGGACACCATTCTCGCACTCTTTCCGTTTTTGTCTTCACGAAAAGCTCTAAGTGATCGTCGCACACCGCTGTCGGAAGCCACTTTCGTTTCTCTCTGAAGTACGTCTCTCTCAGGCGAGGTTTGACTAGGTCATCCAACGTGTCACCGCTGAGAGCCATGTAAAGACTGTCGGTGTCCATTTGACAAAGGGCATAATCGCGCCGATCGACGAATCTATCCAAGAAGTCGTATGTGAACTCTAACATTTTCAACTTCGCGTACTGGTATACCATGAACCCTATTTGAATAGGGAGGTTGTTGTTGACTGTTTTCGGTTGTAGTTCGACTTCAAACAGATCGGAACTCAACTCGGACGCCTTTTTGAAGCGCCACGAATTGGCCAATAGTTCGAACTTCCGACTGTCAGTGTATCTCACCGCCGTGTGTTTTTCTTTGTTGCAGATTGTTTTACCGTACGTAGCGTTTCCCATTAACTTGTAACAGTCTGACAGAATTTTCTCGTTCTCGTTCACGTCGCCACGTCTTCGCGCCGCCGTTACTTCGTCCGCGAAACCGGCAAAGGAGCGTTTAGGTAGGTATTCTACCACCAGCTGCACTTTGGTGACTATCAAACCGTGCTCTAAATACCACTTGAGAAGCGGCGTTCCCAAGAGAATATTTTTTCCGTGGTAACTCCCTATCAGACATCTCTGAGGCGTGTTCAACAGCTTTTCTTCCTGCGCAAAGTCTGACATGTGAGGTCCTAAGTAGTATAGTATGTATCGGAACGGGACTATAGTTAAGTACTGTTTATTACTCAATCGACCTGCAGCCAATCAGAGGCCTCCCTTTTGGCGGGAAATTCAAAAGCAGCCAATGAGAGGCCTCCCTTTTGGCGGGAAATTCAAATAGGTCACGTGACCGGAAGTGACCTACTTCCGGTCACGTGACCTTTGGGCGGGAAATTCAAATAGGTCACGTGACCGGAAGTGACCTACTTAAGAGGGTCACGTGACCACCATGTTGGCGGGAAATTCAAATAGGTCACGTGACTGGAAGTGACCTACTTAAGGGGGTCACGTGACTACTAGGTTGGCGTGAATTTCAAAATAAGTCACTTGAGATTTTTATGGATAAATAAATTTTAAAAAAGAAAAAGCAAGCTGAAAGCTTGCTAAAAAATAATTTAAAAATGTGGCTCTTTTTTTTTAGGGGGGGAGGGGCACTCTGGGGGGCACTCTTTAAGATGCATGGGGGGGGAGGGGGGGAGGAGGGGAGGGGGGAGGGGAGGGGAAGGGTTTTTAAGAGTGAGACTCGCCTCTCTGCCCTCTCTTTTAGAGGGCAGAGAGGCGAGTCTACTGGTTCGTCTACTTACAATGAAATGTATCATGATTGCGTTTATGATGATGTGCATCATGATGTGACTATCTTACAACTCTATAAGAAATAAGCAAGGTCTCTCTCCTATACATGGGCGTACTTACACTGGCTATTTGTAAACTAATGAATGCGACTTCCTCGTTAAAATCAGTATCTACAACTCTTTCAATCCTAAGGCTTTTTTCTGAGTTTATTCTTTTGTTCAATTTTGGGCCCACCTCAAAAGAGGAATAGGCCCTCGCTTGCTCATCAGAGCCGGGGTGTAGAAGGCCCCTGCTCTGTCGGGTACGTTCTGAGATAGATCGCCCTCTGGTACGTTTTGGTTGGTTTGGAGCTCTCAGTCGACTGTCTTATGCACCCGAAAAAAACCAGACTTTCGGTGTCTCATGATAAAACTGGTGCGTTATACTAAGTGCTGGATTACTTTCTCATTTTTTTATTGTTCTATCCGATGCTTATTTAATTTTTGCACTGATAAAAACGGCTAGCTTGTACAAACACGTGGTCTATTTAAGCGTTAAGTGTAGAAAATGAACAGAACAGTGCACAGAAAATAGAGCTACCGACTACATTTCGCCCAGTCACTCAGCGGAGAACAAAAGAACTACTGACGTAGTGTACCCGCTATTCCGACAGTTGGCGCCACCGTTCGAATCTTTATACTTTTCCCGCGTGCGACATGAAGCCCTGGGGTGGGTACTGGCTGTTTGGTTGTAGGTACCGAAACATAAAAAACTACAGCCAGCCCATGTTATGGTGAGACAGCTCTCTTATTCCCCCTTGAGTAGCGTCCGTAGGGCCTATGACAAAACCTAGTCCCGTACACTGAGCAGCTTCAGGTCTGAAGGCTCATACAGAAAAATGTGTGGGTGTGTGGGTGTGTGGGTGTGTGGGTTGCTTTACGCCTTAGTTAACAGCTATGGTCATTTCAAGGGCGGTGATGGTGATCGAATCTATGGCCCTTTTACCGAGACAAGGGTTTCTTTTACATCCCACACTACATAGGGGTGTGTGGGTGTGTGGGTCTGTGTGTGTCTGTTCGGTCTGTGTGTGCACGCGTCTTGCACTCCGGAACATGTTCAGACACGTTCGAACCTGCTCGGACGTGCCTGGACAGGTCTCACACGCCGACCGTGTCTGAACATGTTTTCACCTTATAGCTGCTGCCGATGCTGCTACCGCTGCTGCAGATGCTGCTGATGTTAGTAGTCGCGTCGACAAAGAATCGTCATTTGTCACACTTAAGCCTCTAGTTAAATGCGCGACGGGTAGTAAGGCTACCAACGCGACGACCGGATCGCGCTCTTGCTTAAAGGTGCACCTCAACTCAGTGCGCCTTTAACACCCGTCCCAAATAGGTAAAGTTCCTGACGCAGCACAGCACCTCCCACCAGTAGCCAATCAGCGCGCCGAACGCCGGACACACCCCCACCGTGTGAGCCTCTAAGTAGGTCACACGAACCATACTAAGATGCCGACAGGACTAATTGGTCTGTCCGCGGTGGCTGCGAGAGATTGCGCGCCGTCTAAATTCACTGCCATGATTGGCAGAGGGGGGGGGCTGATTACCCCTCGTCGGATGAATTGCGGCGGAACCACAATCAATTTTTCGCTGTTTTAGATAAAAAGAGATCCAGAGCTATCCGCTCGTCCAAGAATTATTTTTCTATCAGCCCGGGATCACCCCCAAATTCAGGCCTAAAGTCCAAAAACCCAAAAAAATTTTCCTATGGGATTTTAAGGTTGAAGCGTTTTTTGTGACCCCAAGGAGCAGCTCACGGGTTCGAACCCTGTAAACGCCTTGACGCGCTTTCGTCGCCTAAGGCGCCTGTGGCTAGACGTCTTGACTAAAACTTAGTGAGGGTTCGAACCCGGAACGTCTATATTAGCCGCCTAATTTCTACTAGCTCCGAAAACGAGAGTATCACATCTATATAGGTCACCCATGTTAGCCTTGGTTTAAGTGCGTGCAGAACCGTGTATTGTGCATTTATGCAGCATACAGATATGGAGACATGCTGCTACAGTGTCAAATTGATCGACATTGTATGTAACTGGACATGAAGAAGGATATTTTTACTTAGTTTTCTAAAAAGAGGGTAGTTCTCGGTACTCCTCCAGCAACAGTGGTAGGGGAGTCGGACAGGTACTTAACCCTATTTATAGGGGCGCTAAGGTAGGGAGTTTGATAAATTTTTGAAAAATGAGTTAAAAAATACATAGTGGTTCCATTAGTATAGATCTCTATGAGAGCTTTTCAGATCTGCTTAGATCCAGAAATATCATGGTGAATGCATCTGAACATATTTCCCATTTCTGTGATCTAGGCAGGAGAGGGGCACTTTCACAGCAGTTAGGGGTTCTGTAGCTCTGGCCCTAGGCACCCTTCTAACTCAGACAGAACAGGTTTACTTAAAATGGCTAGGGTCATTGTTGGGCAGAGGCACATACATCTGGATTTCACATACGTCTTCAAGAACACAATTACCAACATCCCCATGGTAACAAGTTTTAACAACTCATATTTATTTATTACATTTTGACATGAAGAATGTCACCATAATATTGTAGGCTACAGAAAACAGAGACTCTTATCTTTCTCCACTAATGACTCCATTCATGTTGACTGCCATGATATTGTGATTAAAATGAGGGGTTTGTGTTTTTTTATAGCTCAAGAAATGAGGTCAGGAGGGCTATTTTTATGCAATGCACCAGTGAGGGTGCTATTAGGAAGGGTGCATATTTGATCACAGAAACGGGCAGACTACAGCGGCAGCGCTATTTTGAACTCTCTAGAGGCTAAGGGTTTGAGATGAACGTGTCCCATGTCGCATGTCGATTTTTAAGAAATGACCATGTCACATGACCCTAAGTGAAAAAGGCGTTGTCACTAGTGTCACTAAGGGGGAAAATGTAGGGGCACCGTAATTGATACAATCGGACTCTTGGGACCATAGACTACTAGGAATTTTTTTTTTAAATTTGACCACCCGCAAGGCCGGAATTTGAAGGAAGAGTTGAGGCGCCTACTTATACAGTAATTGAGAATTTTTTATTCATGTCACATGTCGATTTTTAAGAATGGTCTAATGACACAGATAGCGCTAAACTTAAAGACCTACTCCCCGCCCCCTTAGTCTTTCTATACTGAATCCGGGACTTGCCGGCGAGGCCGACAAAGGGCTGACCTAATGAGCTCACAGCTGGACTAGATACCCAATGTTTTGGATTGGAGAAATCAGCAGAGCAATAAAAGCGTGGTGAGGCTGGTGTTATTTTCAAGGGTGGCCCCTGTGAGTTGTAAAATTGGTGCTAAATGTGGTAACCAAGAGGATGCTAAGTTTATTGATATTGTCCGTTAATGATACTTAAGGTGGGTGTTGTCTAAAGTTTTAATTGATATTACCAATGTGGCCAATAATGACTTCACAGTTGGGGCCTTCGCCCGCAGGTCCCAGATTCAGGGTATTCTTTGTTTATTGTGTGGCCCCTAAAGAGGGGCCGACTAACTCCTTAGAGTTAGTTAGATGCTGCCGCTGTGCTATGCAACATCAGCGTAATTAATTACGCCTCATGTTGGGCAGCATGGATCACTTGATGGGTGATACCTCAAAGCACAAACACGGCAGAGCCGTGTGTGGCATGCGAGGACCAGTGGGTCAGGGGTGATCCGTTGCAGACAGAATACCGATCCGTGTGAGGTTCTGACTTTCTATAGCTTTTTATAAAGCCTTAGATATGGTGTGGTATTTTTCATCTCGCTATAGTTTAGTTGGTATTTAAGGAAACCGCCTCATTTCTATCAGAAATACACAATATTGAATTGTTTTTATATTTTAATATATTAGAAGCGCGCTTTGTTGCCTATATAGCTCATTATGCGTTGAAATGCTCGCGAGCATCGTAGGAATGTACAAAACCCCTATTGTGGCGCCATCTGACGAAAGAGCGGGGAACTATACTAGCGCGTTCGTTATTCACATCTTTGACAGGGACTTGGTTGGTTGTTGGGCTGCTTTACGCCCTAATTAACAGCTGAGGTCATTTCAAGGGGGGTGATGGTGATCGAATCTATGGATGACTGAAGGTGGAAAGCACACCCCTACACTTTTACCGAGGCAATGGAGCTGCTCAAAGGGTGTGGCGAGCTAGACTGGAGGATGTAATAACTAGGCGGCAGAGGGGACAAAAAGACAATCTCGTAGTAGTAGGTCTACTTGGATCTTGAGTAGCCGCCCTTGTGGTTATAATTACCTAGACTAGTTGGCTCTGCCAGCCTGGTCAAGTGAAAATTGGTAAGGAGACTATGAACTAAGCTAAGCTCGGATTTTAAAATGGTCTATAAAAGTATAATAAAACTATAGCGCACCCTCTTAGATTTGATGATAAGACACAGCCTACTAGGTATACGCATTTGTACAAGGGTATCATTGTGTATAAAATGCTCTTTTGGTACATCATCCCGACTCTACACGAGCACCATTTTCAACGACAGATAGTGCTGTAGTGAATTTCCCATCTCAAGGCGAGCCCCGCTAATTATGGAGACCCTGGAGTAGGATTAACATTATATCCCAATGTCTGTGGTGGTCATTTATGACATGCAGACTGCACCCTGGAGGTGATAGATCTGACCACAGGCCCGCAATATGGGGCTCCCCTCTGAGAGTATCAAGGTTTGCGTATAGTCTCCTGCAGTTTAAATCTGTTACCTCCCCCTTTGTCGGCCTCGCCAAAATCCTGGGAGATTCACTTTAAACTTAAGGCTTACCCTTTTTTATTCTTTGTTTATTGTGTGGCCCCTAAAGAGGGGCCGCGGTGTTGATTAATTACACCACATGTTAAGCAACATAAGATCAAACTTCCCTCAAAAGCGTCAAGGCTCAAAGTCCTGTTGGACAGGAACCCTGTGTGGCATTTGAGGACGAATGGTTGAGTGATCTGTTGCAGATGCCGTTCCGTGAGAAGTTCTGACTTTATATAGCTTTTATATCGCTTTAGTTATGGTGTAGTATTTTCAATCTCGCTATAGTTTAGTTGATATTTCAAAGAATCTGCCTCATTCTATCAGAAATACACAACGTTGACATGTTTCTTATATTCAATATATTAGAAGTGTGCTTTGTTGCTTATTATAGGTCATTATGCGTTTAAAATGTTCGCGAGTATTGTGGAAATGTACAAAAACCCTATTGTGGCGCCATCTGACGAAAAGAGCGGAGAACTATACTAGAGCATGTAATCGCCAGACCAGCAGGCGGCAGCAGAGTGGTCAAAAGACAATCTCGTAGTAGTAGGTCCACTTGGATGTTGAGTAGCCGCCCTTGTGGTTGTAATTACCTAGACTAGTTGACCCTGCCGGCCTGGTCAAGTGAAATTAGTAAGGAGACCGCCCATTAACGTGCTCCACAGTCTTTAGACAGTTAAGCCTATAGTCAAGACCGGAGAATTTGGCGAGACGCCCCTCTGGGAGGTCATAATCCTCAATGTTAGGTGTTAGCTCATTAACATCAGATACCATATTAACAACCCATTTAAAATGGTCATTTTAAGAGCAACTCACCCTATTCTGACAAAATCCTATTAGCAGGTAACCTCTGTATAATCCATACTGCAAACATCTGCTACTTCGAGCGTCTGCCTCGTGACTGATAGTGTACAACAAGACGAAGTGGGCAGAGATAAAAAAAATTGAGGCTCTTTATATAGCCGAGAGAGCGGCTAATCTGGATGGTCTAAGCTTGTTTTCACCTAGAGCCCCACCCTCTTCCAGAGAGGAATCAAATCGCTTTTCACCTGAACCCTTCCACCCCTAATCCCTCAGCATGGAAAGAGAGATAACGAGTGTAACGTGCGCTACATGTATATGGGATTATAGCTGGTGAAGAGATAAAGCCGGGTCACCTGCGTATACAAAGACTACAGGGGGTGATTAACGACAGGTGTGACGCGCCAGCCCGTGGACGGATTATCTTTTAAGCTGACGCTTATTCAACTAGCCAGCCGACGTCCGCGCCACTCACTGCGGCAAGAGGAGGTGCTTTTGTTTTACACTTGAGCCGCTTACCACATCGTCTCTACCTCACAGACAGACACATGCCCCCTGTAGCTTTTTTTGTATACACACTCTAATCTCATAACCTCCTGATCCGTTATACAGGTAACGGGTATTCTCTTTTAAATAGCTGCCAGTCAGCCTGCGGCAGCTGAAAACGACGGTAAGTAGCTTAGCTCTAGAAGCAAGAAGACGTATTTAAGGAGGCTGACACGTGTATAGGCGCCTTATAAGTGGGCAAGGGGTAAATACTAGTGAAAAAGGAAGGCAGGTGTGCAGGTAGCTTTCTAACAGACACGTGTGTGCACTAAGCTGCTTAAGTCTAAACCCACCTGCAGTAGTCAAGTAGCATGTGAAAACTTACTTAACAGATCATTTAATTGAGTAGAGACTCTGTACTGAGAGAGTCATTTCAGCCGTTTAAGAGGATTATCTAGGACAGGGTACATAAGGAGTGAAACGCCGCTCTCACCCATCACACTTTCTCGACCCGCCCTTCATCATCGTAGCATCGTCCACTCCACGCTCGCTCAGCATGTTATGAGGGTTATTTCTACCTTTACAGCTTCTTTTCTTATCGAAGTGTCGACGCTACAGAGCATCGAAACTCTCCAAATGAGTCCAAGAAAGAAAAAGCAACTCCCACTAGAAGCAGGAAGAGAAACAGTGCCCTATGATGCATGTGAGGTAAAGAAACATTGGAAGGACGTCACCAAGGAGCAATGGATAGAAGCATGCTTCAACTTCATCGGAACGGAAGTAGTTTCATTTGGACAGAGGGAGAAAATTTTGTTGGAGCTATTTTTCTTAGCTCCGTATAGTTGGCCTGACTGTAGTGGTGAAATTCCTTCAGGTTTTTCAGGCTTCGGCATACAAGTTATCTGGTCTTTGAAGGAGCTTCGATATATGCAACGCACTCACGAGGAGATTGTTCAGAAAATGACGGAATTCGAAACAGGAGAAGACACAATATGGTGCGAGGAGACGACATATACGGACGATGATCTGGAGTACATCATTTGTAGCCCGTTGGAACATTATGTTAAAGACTTTGAGGACATGCTAGCCAGCACTGCGATGACCCCGAAAGAGAGATCCCTTACTGCACAGAAGGAGGCCAAAGCTGTGTTGGAAAAGCTCAAGTTTGGTCAAGGATTCACTCTTCAAAGCAGCTGTGTGAGTGTGATAAAAGGTCTTGTGTTGAAACATCCGGACATGAAGTTTTCGCGTGCTGTCGACACACTTCCTTTGCCTGAACTGATGATGAACATGATCGACCCCATCGTACCAACATGTTTCGACTCTGCCAATTGCCCCATGTATAAAATGGTTTCAAGTTTTGCCTGTGGCCGATGGCTAAACGATCCACTGAAGTCAGAAAACCTCCTTGATTTAATCGACTGACTAATTGTATTTTCTCATACTAGTATTAGTAGCATTAGTAATAGCGGCTACTCGGTCTCGTGCAGCACAAGCAGCAGCATCTGTCAGCAGCATCCGTGACATCGTCAGCAGCAGCAGCACGAGCAGCACAAGCAGCAGCTGCTGCAGCAGCTGCACAAGCAGCACAAGCAGCAGCATCTGTCAGCAGCATCCGTGACATCGTCAGCAGCAGCAGCAGCAGCAGCAGCTGCACGAGTAGCACAAGCAGCAGCATCTGTCAACAGCATCCGTGACATCGTCAGCAACTGCAGCAGCTGCACGAGCAGCACAAGCAGCAGCAGCTGTCAGCAGCTGCAGCAGCTGCACGAGCAGCACAAGCAGCAGCACCGACAGCAGCAGCAACAGCAAATCAGCAGCAGCAACAGCAGCAGCAGCAGCAGCAGCAGCAGCAGCAGCGGCAGTGTGGACCGCTAAATTCGAGATGGTGACATACCTGTTTCTTAGAATCGACATTCGACATGAGGCCTAGTGACATTTGACATGAAGCTTGAAAAACATAGTGACAGGTGACATGAGCAATTCTTAAAATCGACATGAGATATGAGCATAATTAAGCGACATCGACATGCGCCATGGCTATTTTTTAATTTTTTTTGAAGACAACCGCCATAGCCTCCTCATCCAGACCTCCACTAGCAGTGCTCTATAAGCGCAAGCTTTGCCTTAAGAGAGCTGTGGCTGTGAACCCTCTCCTCCCTCCGTACACACAGGTAAATATCAGAGTCAGCCAATGTCGCCAATACTACTCTCATACAAGGGTCAGGCGCTGCTGGACTATAATAGATGGGTCAAGGACTGTTCTACTCAGGGTCAGGCTAGGCCGGACATTCAATAACGGGCTGGACTTTGGCAAATTTGCTTGAAAGTCTGGCCAGCAAGAGATGCACATCATCATAAACGCAATCATGATACATTTCATTGTAAGTAGACGAACCAGTAGACTCGCCTCTCTGCCCTCTAAAAGAGAAAGCAGAGAGGCGAGTCTCACTCTTAAAAACCCTTCCCCTCCCCTCCCCCCTCCCCCCCTCCCCCCCTCCCCCCCATGCATCTTAAAGAGTGCCCCCCAGAGTGCCCCTCCCCCCCCTAAAAAAAAAGAGCCGCATTTTTAAATTATTTTTTAGCAAGCTTTCAGCTTGCTTTTTCTTTTTTTAAATTTATTTATCCATAAAAATCTCAAGTGACTTATTTTGAAATTCACGCCAACCTAGTAGTCACGTGACCCCCTTAAGTAGGTCACTTCCAGTCACGTGACCTATTTGAATTTCCCGCCAACATGGTGGTCACGTGACCCTCTTAAGTAGGTCACTTCCGGTCACGTGACCTATTTGAATTTCCCGCCCAAAGGTCACGTGACCGGAAGTAGGTCACTTCCGGTCACGTGACCTATTTGAATTTCCCGCCAAAAGGGAGGCCTCTCATTGGCTGCTTTTGAATTTCCCGCCAAAAGGGAGGCCTCTGATTGGCTGCAGGTCGATTGAGTAATAAACAGTACTTAACTATAGTCCCGTTCCGATACATACTATACTACTGTCCTATGTCCGATTTTGAAACGGTCGCGTTCTTGAAAACGGGGGTCATTTCTTCGAAGTAGTCTCGTAGGTGAGGCGGCGTAGTGATGTCCACTTGAACTAAACCGAACATTTTCTCCTCTTTCACAGCGGAAAGGATGTCGCTCTCGCTCATCGCGTTTCGAGACACTTTCAAAGCGTCAACCTTCCAGCGTTGTTGGGAGGCCTTGACCCGCTCATCTCGACGCTTCATCTCTCGCCATTCGCACTCCCACACGACGACCAGCTTGTGACCTAGCGCTTTCAAGTAAGCGCTTACTCTGGTCGTTCTGTCGCGTCTCTCCTCTCTCAGTGAAGCGCACTGATATCGGTGCGACGGTATGCACTCGTGAGCGTGGAACCAACACCCATGAAACTGGAAAACCGTATTAGAGGCCGCGTGAAACCCGTCCACGCGAATTCTCCGACAGCCTACAACCATCTCGCCGCCGTTCAAAGCGTGGCGCAGTTTCACGTCGCGGTCGTGCTCTACGAAGCGTAACCACTCCAAAGCGCTGTGAGAGTTTCTTTGCCTAATTTCGGGCTTGAACTCGGTCTCGGGCCGTCTCACCGCGTAATAGCCCGTGCAGTGCGCTTCGCTCATGCAGCGCAAGTACAGAGAGTTAGCGTCTAGTCCTAGGATGTGTTGGCACGGTCTCGCTTCTTCGCCGTACTTGTGCTCCCTTATCCGCGTGGTGCCCTTCTCGTGAAATCTATGGAAGATGATGGAAGGACCGCCGACTAGATTTTCTTTGATCAGAGCGTGGAGGACGGCGTCGAACTGGGGGAACGTTGTGAACGCGTCTTCTAGGTTTTGGAAGAGGAACCGTAAAGTCAAACCGGCGAGAGAAACTCCGTCTTTCAACATGTCAATGCCGCGATCTTGGAAAAATTTAGCGTGATTTTTCAGAGCTTCTATGAAAGGTTTGACGTCTTTGTTGTTGTAGTGGATCAAGTAGTCTTCCATAGTTTGCATCTTCTCGTCGGACCAAACTTTCTGACATGCGGCGTAGTCGGATTCGGACATTTTGACGCCCGTCAGCTCGCTGTCGAAAGCCGATCTCGGTGGCAGCGTTCTGTTTGCCAGTTTCCTGGTAGACGTCATCCATTCGTAAGGAAAGTGACCTTTCTCTTCGTTCCTGGTGAAAGCTCGCAAATAGGTCGCGTAGTTGTAACCGGGTGCCAAATAGTTGACTACGTCCAAGAAAACCGTGTGCTGTGTGTAAACCGCCAAGTATTGATTGCTTCTCTTTATGACGCTGAATTCTTGGTTTCTTCGGTCTCCGGAGGCGAAGAACGAGTGAAGGCGTATTTTGATCAGGTTCAAGTCGTAACGCCCCGAGTTGAAGCCCACGACTGGAGCTTGACGGATGTATCTCAGAAGACGCTTCTTCAGTTGAACTCATCATCCAGCCTCCTCATCCAGACCTCCACTAGCAGTGCTCTATAAGCGCAAGCTTTGCCTTAAGAGAGCTGTGGCTGTGAACCCTCTCCTCCCTCCGTACACACAGGTAAATATCAGAGTCAGCCAATGTCGCCAATACTACTCTCATACAAGGGTCAGGCGCTGCTGGACTATAATAGATGGGTCAAGGACTGTTCTACTGAGGGTCAGGCTAGGCCGGACATTCAATAACGGGCTGGACTTTGGCAAATTTGCTTGAAAGTCTGGCCAGCAAGAGATGCACATCATCATAAACGCAATCATGATACATTTCATTGTAAGTAGACGAACCAGTAGACTCGCCTCTCTGCCCTCTAAAAGAGAAAGCAGAGAGGCGAGTCTCACTCTTAAAAACCCTTCCCCTCCCCTCCCCCCTCCCCCCCTCCCCCCCTCCCCCCCCATGCATCTTAAAGAGTGCCCCCCAGAGTGCCCCTCCCCCCCCTAAAAAAAAAGAGCCGCATTTTTAAATTATTTTTTAGCAAGCTTTCAGCTTGCTTTTTCTTTTTTAAAATTTATTTATCCATAAAAATCTCAAGTGACTTATTTTGAAATTCACGCCAACCTAGTAGTCATGTGACCCCCTTAAGTAGGTCACTTCCAGTCACGTGACCTATTTGAATTTCCCGCCAACATGGTGGTCACGTGACCCTCTTAAGTAGGTCACTTCCGGTCACGTGACCTATTTGAATTTCCCGCCCAAAGGTCACGTGACCGGAAGTAGGTCACTTCCGGTCACGTGACCTATTTGAATTTCCCGCCAAAAGGGAGGCCTCTCATTGGCTGCTTTTGAATTTCCCGCCAAAAGGGAGGCCTCTGATTGGCTGCAGGTCGATTGAGTAATAAACAGTACTTAACTATAGTCCCGTTCCGATACATACTATACTACTGTCCTATGTCCGATTTTGAAACGGTCGCGTTCTTGAAAACGGGGGTCATTTCTTCGAAGTAGTCTCGTAGGTGAGGCGGCGTAGTGATGTCCACTTGAACTAAACCGAACATTTTCTCCTCTTTCACAGCGGAAAGGATGTCGCTCTCGCTCATCGCGTTTCGAGACACTTTCAAAGCGTCAACCTTCCAGCGTTGTTGGGAGGCCTTGACCCGCTCATCTCGACGCTTCATCTCTCGCCATTCGCACTCCCACACGACGACCAGCTTGTGACCTAGCGCTTTCAAGTAAGCGCTTACTCTGGTCGTTCTGTCGCGTCTCTCCTCTCTCAGTGAAGCGCACTGATATCGGTGCGACGGTATGCACTCGTGAGCGTGGAACCAACACCCGTGAAACTGGAAAACCGTATTAGAGGCCGCGTGAAACCCGTCCACGCGAATTCTCCGACAGCCTACAACCATCTCGCCGCCGTTCAAAGCGTGGCGCAGTTTCACGTCGCGGTCGTGCTCTACGAAGCGTAACCACTCCAAAGCGCTGTGAGAGTTTCTTTGCCTAATTTCGGGCTTGAACTCGGTCTCGGGCCGTCTCACCGCGTAATAGCCCGTGCAGTGCGCTTCGCTCATGCAGCGCAAGTACAGAGAGTTAGCGTCTAGTCCTAGGATGTGTTGGCACGGTCTCGCTTCTTCGCCGTACTTGTGCTCCCTTATCCGCGTGGTGCCCTTCTCGTGAAATCTATGGAAGATGATGGAAGGACCGCCGACTAGATTTTCTTTGATCAGAGCGTGGAGGACGGCGTCGAACTGGGGGAACGTTGTGAACGCGTCTTCTAGGTTTTGGAAGAGGAACCGTAAAGTCAAACCGGCGAGAGAAACTCCGTCTTTCAACATGTCAATGCCGCGATCTTGGAAAAATTTAGCGTGATTTTTCAGAGCTTCTATGAAAGGTTTGACGTCTTTGTTGTTGTAGTGGATCAAGTAGTCTTCCATAGTTTGCATCTTCTCGTCGGACCAAACTTTCTGACATGCGGCGTAGTCGGATTCGGACATTTTGACGCCCGTCAGCTCGCTGTCGAAAGCCGATCTCGGTGGCAGCGTTCTGTTTGCCAGTTTCCTGGTAGACGTCATCCATTCGTAAGGAAAGTGACCTTTCTCTTCGTTCCTGGTGAAAGCTCGCAAATAGGTCGCGTAGTTGTAACCGGGTGCCAAATAGTTGACTACGTCCAAGAAAACCGTGTGCTGTGTGTAAACCGCCAAGTATTGATTGCTTCTCTTTATGACGCTGAATTCTTGGTTTCTTCGGTCTCCGGAGGCGAAGAACGAGTGAAGGCGTATTTTGATCAGGTTCAAGTCGTAACGCCCCGAGTTGAAGCCCACGACTGGAGCTTGACGGATGTATCTCAGAAGACGCTTCTTCAGTTGAACTAACGGGTGTCTGGTCTGAGCCGCAGCGAAGCCGCCTGGAGAAGGGGTGAACGTCGCCTCCTCCAGCAGGAGAGCTTCACCTATCGCCGCATCTAACTTCGCTAAGGTCGGTCGGTAAAGTTCTAGCACAGCTTCCCCGATGACTTTGGCGTTCTCGTTTATGTGATTTAAAACTCGGTCCAACAAGGGGTCGGAATCTGCGTCGGATTCTCTGACGAAGCAGACGGGCCCCTCCCACCCCGGAAAGTCGGACGCTAGCCGACAAAGGGACGTGATCCCACAGCAGGGACACGTGTTCCGTCGACGGTTCTTTGCACGGTCTGAAGAAAGCCTCGAAATCGAAGGCGATCTTGTAAGGGTAGATTCCGGAATGTCCGTCGGGGGGAAAAATGGAGAAGTCTGCTAGCGCTTCGAAAATCGTTCTCGAATTTTGGTAGATGCCACCTACGTAGCGCAACTTGACTTGTCGGCAAGAGGAAAGCTGGTTCCTGTGTCTCTTCAGCAAGAACTCGGTGGTGAACGCCGCCTTACACTTGCAACATTCGTATATGCCCGCGTACGCATTGAAGTCCGTGACGAGAGAGACGTGCAAACCGCCTTTCGCCGTCAGGTGTAGGTTGACTTTACCTCGGGCGGCCAGAGTTCTGGAAGGCGGTCTGATCAGAGTAACGCGTCTTCTCAACTTCCGCCCCGGCACTTGACGCGACGCGGTGTAAACCGCTATTTGTACGTCAAACAAGTTCTCTAACGCGGGTAAGTCGCGGATGTTCAGACCCGGAAAGGATTCAGGTGTGGCAGCGGGACAGAACTGACGTAACAAATCTGAAGCGCGCTTGCTGGTGTTGTATAAGTGAAAGGAAATGCAGCGGAAGATGCAGAGGTTGTCCTTGTTGGGAAAATCTAACACGCCGCTTCTCTTTCCAACTCGACCGGCCTGAGTGATCCTACCGCCTATGGGGAATTCCCCCGGTCCCATGTAAACGCAAATGTTCAGATTGGTAGGAAAAAGAACGTGCCACTTGGTGTCAGCGTCGCAAAGTTTCCGTACTTCCTCGCAAGCGACGGTGTTTTCCATCTTTGAGAGGAGCTCTTCCAAAGTTTCTGAATTAGTTATAGTAGGGAGCGGTTGTATGAGAGTTGCGTTGTTCTGGGAGGCGTGAAAGTAGCGCAGTTTGCTCTTGTCTTCTCTGTGTTGTAAGAGTAAGCCTACCGAGAAACCCACTTTGTATCTGAATCTTTGTGTCAAGTGAATGCGACGCATAGTATCTACAGCGTCACTCAACTCGCCGGTTGGTAGCCTGAAGTTTGTTACACTCACGCGAGTCCCGTGCATCCTGACGCCCGTTTGTATCGCAGGCCAATTCGCCGTGAACGTTTCCTCCCCGTTCGGTACAGCACATATGCGCGGAGGGACGGTCACCCCGTCCAGAGATTCGCGTCGACAGGCGATCTTTCGGCAATCGCCTTCGCCGCATAGAGGGCAAAACTTAGGTACTACTCTACAATTTTCTACGTGTCTCTCGTGGTTGTACGGTCTTTTAAACATTTTGAAACACTTTTCGCATACGTACTGTGTCATGTTTTTTTTCACTCAGTTACCAACTAGTTAGCCGTCTAACTATCTATCTATCTATCAATCTATCTGTCTATCTATCTATCTATTTATCTTTCTGTCTGCTGTCTGTGTATCCGTCTGTCTGTCTCATACAGCGTACGTCAAACGCTGTGTGTGTGTGTGTGCGCGCGTGAGCGTTGAGCGTCTCTCATTCCGAATCTATGCCGAGATATTTCAGAATGATCTCTGTTTTGTCATCCAACTCTTTGAGCGCTCTGGCGGACAGCGTCACTCCCTGCTGTGTGGGTTTTTTGTCAGGACCTTCGTACTTGCGCACGTGGACGAGGTTCTTACCGCTGTAGTAGCTCACAGCTGCGTACACTTCGCCCTCCTCATCCAGCACTGCGAACCAGGGGGTGTGATTAGGTCTTCCTTGCGCGGCCGCTGTGTCGCGTATGCGCACCACTGCGCAGATATCGGCGATGCGTGCTATTAGCTCGCGCAGCGCGTCGGCTGTGAAGTGCACTCGCTTGCTTCTGGTCAGAGACGCCTCTTTCACCTGGCCGTCTTTTGTGTAGCGCGGCCTCCTAGACAGTCTAGCCACGTCCTCCCAGATCTCCAGCGTCAAAGCTCCGTCTAAGCAGAACTCTAACCCGAGAAGACGGGAGAAGGTTTTCTCTGCTTCTTCTCGTCCATCTCGTTCTTTTTCTTGTATTTTTCTCTTCTTACTAGGCCTTGTTGTTCTGGAACTCACCTTAGAACGTTTCACACCCGCAGGATGAGTAACACCATCAGCGTGAGCTGAATCAGCAGCAGAACCGATAGCAGGAGCAGCGTCAGCGCTGGTGGTATCCGAGGCCTCGTTGTTGGAACAGAGCAGCCACACGCCGTCGGTGCTGAGTGTAGCGGTAGAAGATGAAGCGCCGCCGCCCTCGTAAGGTGGCGGTGAGGGCAGTCGCCACGGACCGGACGGGGCGCTACTAGTGGAAGTGAGGTCGAAAGGTCGAAGAGGGGAGCCGAAAAACGTACCGCCCACCCCTTTCCCTTCGGGTTCTTCGTAAGCCTCGTCGTCAGCGTCGTTCTCTGTCTCACCCTGTTGCTGCTGCTCCTCCTCCTCCTCCTCTTCTTCTCGGTTTAGGGGCTGAGTGTCCGAATAGCTGTCACTCTCAGCGCGAGCGGCGTCGAGGGCGTCGGTCGATGTAGTGGTGGAGGAGAGGGGCTGTGCAACGTGCGGCAGGTCATCAAAGTCATCAACAGTAGTGGGGAGGTAAAAACCCGGTTGCCAGTACTGCGCTGTGCCAGGAGCGTTGTCGTCAGTAGTAGTAGCGGTAGCAGCAGGTGCAGCAGAAGCAGCAGCAGCAGCAGCAGCAGACGCAACAGTAGCAGGCGCAGCAGCCTCAGCAGGCGCAGCGGTAGCAGGCGCAGCGGTAGCAGGTGCAGCAGCAGCAGCAGCCGCAGCAGCCGCAGCTCGAGGATCACCAGCAGGCGGGGCGGCAGTAGCAGCGGCAGCGCGCTTAGCAGCAACGTGTACCGTCGCGAGTGTAACAACGTCGCTAGCACGACGACTACTACCAGTAGTACTACTACCACTACTACTACTACTACTACTACTAGTACTACTACTGCTACTACTACTGCTACTACTACTACTACTGCCGCGAGCGCTCGCTACAGCGGGAGGGTGATAAGACCAAGCGGCTGCGGCGGTAGTCTCATTTTCAGTAGCAAGAGGAGGCACTGACGCTAAACGAGCGCTGTTCCGCGTAGTCTTCTTGTTCTTGGACGGCGCTAGGTGTTGTCTTTTGCTCATGGTGGTGACTGTAGAGAGCAGCAAAAGAATGAGTGAGTGAATGGAGGTTTCCAGGCCCCTTATATACGCCTTCTCGCTTCTAGAGCTAAGCTACTTACTGACCCTGTTCAGCTGCCGCCGGCTGGCCGGCGGCCATTCACAAAGAGAAACAAAAGACATAAGGCATGACGTTTTCAGCTGGATCCCTTTCCCCCCTTTTGAGAGATCGACTGTCATGAGCTAAGCCGCTTACCACCCTGTTCAGCAATTCAACGCGCATTAGCTGTATAAAGGATTAAGCGGTTGCTGCCGTCGACTGACCGGCGGCCATTCACAAAGACATAAGGTATGACGTTTTCAGCTGGATCCCTTTCCCCTCTTTTTTTTTGAGGGATCCACTGTCATGAGCTAAGCCACTTACCACCCTGTTCAGCAATTCAGCGCGCGTTAGCTGTATAAAGGATTAACGGTGATGAGCTTAGAGTGTGTATACAAAAAAAACTACAGGAGGCGTGTGGCGTGAAGCAGGACCCCCCTAAGACGAACGTGTCTGTCTGTGAGTAGAGGCGTGTGCATGTGGTGAGCGACTTAAGTGTAAGACAAAAAAAAATCACCACCTCCTGCCGTGGTGAGTAGACCGGGCCGGCCAGGCGGCGGCCGGCTAGTTCAATAGGGAGGGGTGACAGCTGACTAAGGCTGTGCATGAAAAAAATCCGATTTTCACCTGACCTCTGACGTTTGTTACAATGAATGTCAGAGGGAGGGAGACGTCCTCAGGTAGGGGGTAGGAGGTAAGGCTATGGATGAGGAAGAAACACCGTTTTCAGCTGGTCTCCACGGATAGCGATGACATACCCCTCGTCATCTAAGCTCTTAAGGAGCGGAGCGGCTGAAAAAGCGTCATGCGGACAGGTCGCTAGACAGCTGGAGTGCTGTTGGAAATGGGATTAAACTCCCTCTGTATAAAAGCTCTGATTTCTGTTGGAAAAAACCATATCGCCTCTGACCACAGTAACGTCTACTACCACCACCACCGCCACCACCGCCGCCGCCGCCGCCGCCGCCGCCGCCAAGACGAGACGAGATGGCTCAAGCTATTCCACTTTCAAGCTCGCCTTCACCGCCTTGTCCACCTGAAAAAAAGTTAATGCGGCTTGACGACGTGAGACGCGCGAGGCAGACCGATGGGGAGAACAGAGAGGTAGGACAGCGGCGGTTAGCCTATAGCGACGCCTTGCTTCGTCAACTAGGTAAAGAGTTGAGCGGCTGTTGGAGAGAGTTGGGCAGTAGCTTAAAAGTTACCGCCGCCCGTATGGATGCTCTAGTAGAGCGCAGTGTCAAGACACCGGAGGAGCTGTGTACGGCGATGTTCCGAGTCTGGTGGGGTGAAACCCCGCATCGTCATAGATGGGGAGAGCTCGGTCGCGTCTTCACCCGCATTAGACGCGTGGAACTGTTGGCTCAGTGGATGTCCCTTCTCCACAGACAGGGGTTGGATTTCGAAAACCCCGACTCGCGCGCGATGCATAAGCACTTGGGCACCCTCGGCAGACGTCTAGGTAGCAGGTGGAAAGAGGTGGGGGACCATTTAAAATTGTCGCCTGAGAGGTTAGATAAGATCGCTGAAGAATGCGAATACGGAGGAAGTCCCGCTGAGTGGGCCTTCCGAGTGTTGAAAATGTGGCAAGATGAAGCTGACGGTGCCGGCGGTACACCTTTTGAACTCCTTTTGAGTGTTGACTGACGACATGGGAAAGTTTGACCTCGGCATCGCGATATTACTTGACTTTATCAAGCAAGAAACAACGAGAACGACGGACATGTGAATTGTTGTGTTTTATTTTCATACGTCTTCTTTATTAGTAAGTAAAAAAAAAAATCATAACAATTAAGACGCGCGCCCTCTTAAAGTGTCACTTCCTCCAGTCGCAGCTGATCGCCTCATCGAGGCACGTGATAAACAAAAAAAAATGAAGAGACACGCTTCTTCCTCTCGAGAGGAAGAAGCGTGTCTCTCGATTGAAATCTTTTTCTTTTCTTTTTTTCTTAAAAGAGACAAACGCCCCTTAGAGTGCCCCCCCACCCCCCTAGAGTGCCCCCCTCCCCCCCTCCCCCCCACCCGCCCCATGCATCCTAAAAGCGCCCCCCTCCCCATGCATCTTAAAGGGGCCCCCCTCCCCCCCTCCCCTCCCCTCCTTCCCCCCCCCCTTATACACTCTAAAGAACGCTTCTACCTAGTTCAATAAGTCACTTCCAGTCGCTCGTAAAACAATAAAAAATGAAAAAAAACCAAAACTTATATCGTAGTGTTTTTTATTAGTTTACCGAAAAAAATAAGAGACTCGCCTCCTCCTCCTCTCCTTCTCCTCCTCCTCCTCCTCCTCCTCCTCCAAAAAAAAAAAAAAAGATATCACATTTTAAAGCGCGTGACCCCTTAAAGACGCTCATCTCTTCATTAAGTCGCGTGACGTCACTTCTTCTTCCGGTCACGTGATCAATCAGGTCACTTCCGGTCACGTGATCCTCAATGAGGTCACTCACTTCCGGTTGGCCATTAGGTCATGTGACGTCACTTCCGGTCACGTGACTCATCAGGTCACTTCGGGTCACGTGATCCTAAATTAGGTCATATGACGTCACTTCCGGTCCCCTAAGTAGGTCATATGACGTCACTTCCGGTCCATAAGTAGGTCATATGACGTCACTTCCGGTCACGTGACCAAATGGCGGCCTCTGATTGGCTAACTAGGTCACGTGACGTCACCACTAATCCCCTAAGTAGGTCACTTCCGGTCACGTGACCAAATGGAGGCCTCTGATTGGCTGCAGGTCGATTGAGTAATAAACAGTACTTAACTATAGTCCCGTTCCGATACATACTATACTACTCACGAGCTTTGATATGATACCAAACATGGGGTGCTTTAAATATACCTTCTGAGAAAATATTTTCATCAATATTGAGTAAATAGTGCAGCAGCATCATAGGCTGATTAGCTGAACACCCATCACCAAAAAAGACTAAGGTATGCCATATACCTACGGAAAGCTCTGATCGTGGGCATTTCAGATATGGTGAGTGTAAAAGAAATTTGTGAACAATCCAAGATGACCGCCAAAATCCAAGATGGCCACCAAAATATCAGAATTCCATCTCCTGTGACCTAGATATGGCTTAGAATACTATTTTAACTCTGCCTACTCCCTAAATTGGACCCAATGAATTCGGTTCTAGGACTTCTACCCCCTGGACATCTACCCCCGGACATGTACCCCCTGCCATTTAGCCCCCTGGACATGTACCCCCTAGGACATGTACCCCCTCCAGATGCCCATATGGTTGAGTCACATCATGTGGAGGGGTAGATGTCAGCAGGGGTAGAAGTCCTAGAGGTTAAAAGTCCAAGGGGGTTGATGTCCTAGGGGGTAGATGTCCTAGGGGGTAAAAGTCCTAAGTGGGTAAAAGTCCTAGGGGGTACATGTCCAGGGGGTAAATGGCAGAGGGTAGATGTCCGGGTGGGGCGGGGGGTAGATGTCCGTGGGGTACTTGTCCTGATACCAAGGAGGTTCATGATTCTATTGATTGTTGCTTAAACAGCTGGTTGCCTAGTGTCTTGAAGTTGTGTGACACACCATAATTGTGTCTAGACCAGGCAATTCTCAATTACGGTGCACTGTAACAAAGGGCAGGAAGCTGCTCCATCTTTACAAGGTAGGTCCTACCGTCTTATAAAGATAGACATTGTAGTTTATAACAGTGTTCTATGTGGTGCTTCCCTCGCACAGGAGGAGTGTGTCAGAAGGACAGTCTACCTCTACAGAAGAGTAAGGTGTTTGTGTACGTGGAGGACGAGAGTAACCAGACCACGGTCATCCTCACCCTGGACATGCACCCCAACAAGGTGAACAGTCCTCTATATACAATGTGTGATACAAGAGGTAGTCATGTTTATAGCACTAGAACAGACAACAAAGTAACCTACATGATTGTCTCTGTTAGTGGTTAATGAAGCTGGTCAGCAGAATCTACTGTATATTTACAAATAGATGCTATTAGTGTACATGAACAGCAGAATCGACTGTTGGCTTACAGTATAAATAACGTATTTTTGAGTTCACTACTTACAGTGTATTCCTAATGTAGCCATGCCTATAATTTGAAGGTAACAATACATTATCTGTTTATCTCCCTTTTTCATTTCCATTTTGTGACGCAGGGTACACAACACCTATCAGTGCCCATTCCGCCTATAGGACGAGGATACGAATACCGGATATGCTGGATACAAAAGCAGCATGGGGGAGAGGGATGGGATGTTTGGCAGACTGATAACGTAGAGGTAGGTTAGACCTTATCAAGTGGTCACTCCCAGAGAAGTAGGTACCTCCGTTATGACATATATTTATGAATTGAATTGCAATGTTTAACTGTTATTATGTTATATATTTGAAGTTAAATACAACATGTATAGAGAATAATTTGGTCACGTTGGTGTAACTGCACAGAGAAAAGAAACAGCGTCAAAGGGGAGTGCAGGTTGCCTCCAGAATGGCTCCCCTCCTTAGGATAGTCCAAGTCCTTAGGCCAAAATTTAAAAAAAAAGTTGGTTTCCGGTAACAAACCAGACCCGGTCGCCCGATCTTTTTTTTCAATTTCTTTTTTGCATTTCCTCATTTTAAGGCTAGTTTTAGGATGTTTCCTATAAAATCCTTAAAAATTATCCGATTTACAAACCGTAAAAACTGACATGTAGCAAAAAAAAGTGGAAAGGTGAAAAAAGAGGGTTACCCGGCACTGTTTTCCTAGACCCGGTCGGGTGACCGGAAACAAACCTTTTTAAAATTTGGCCTTATGTTACACCCTTAGGTGAATCAGGGAACGATGTGATTCCCCCCAGGTGACTCCCTTAGGTCTTGTGCAGCCTTGCTCTTGTGCAGCCTGGGCTTCCCTAAAGAGGGGAGTTATTCTGGAGGCAACCTGGATTCCCTTTTGATGTTGTTTCTTTTCTCTAAATGAAAGGCGGAAGTAAGCTTAAAATATCGTCCTATTTGTTTCAGCTGATTCCGTTGCTTCCTGAAATTCCCAATCACTTCATCCAATTCAGCATGAATACCGACTGCGTCAGCTCAGCCAGAGAACTAAGGTTTGAATTGGCACTTGAACATAACTAATATCCCGTTATATCCACATGGCATGGTCTGACTGACGGATATGATATTTAAGAAAAATATTCAGAAGGGAGAGAGCAAATTATGCTTAACATATTTAAGTTCAAATAGAATAGTTCACCATAAGACAATGCATTGTATCGTTTAGGGTGGACCTGGAGTTTTCCACAGACCACGGTGAGCACTGGTTCCCTGTGTACAGCCGATGCCTACCAGGACAATGCCCCGGACACCTCCAACCCAGGAGTAACTCCTACAGCTCCCAGCAGGAGGAAGGGTAAGGGTGCAACATGTATGGGTCTATAGCCTTACATTATTAACGTAACAGGTGTTAGTATATTCAACCGTCGTGTATAGCAATATTAATTGTTAACAATTAAGGCTGCATTGCTATGGTTTACAATAGTACTGTAGTACAGAAAAGCGATGTAGTTTCCTGTTAGACGTATTATACAGTATGATAGTATGGATATGCAAAGACCCTTACAACTGACATCAGCTTGAAATGGAAACACTGTATATTTAATGTTTGATAAAACTACACCATACATTATAAACAGGTGGATCCGACACACACTACCACTTCCGCTGTCTGCCGTGACGCCCTACGTCCGCTTCCGGTGGCGTCAGACCACCCGGGCGCTCTCTGGTGGATGGGCATTAGACAACGGTGAGACAGTCCAGTCATATTACATACTTTTTAGCCCTCACATCTTCCCAGCAAGGGATGCCTAATAAGAAAGGGGGAGGGGTTGCTTGGGATTATCTATGCACATATAGGCTAATACGTCCAACGCAGAAGGCCTGCACTCAATCTAATGCTGTAATCATTTCTCTCTTTAGTTTTCGTTGGCAAATGTGTGGACGGATGTAATGGACATGGACAATGCACGGCAACAGGCTGCAAGTAAGTGACTATCTCATATTATAGCTATGTAGTGTGGGACGTAAAACGTTCCTTGGTAAAGTGTATCCCTGGTCTCGTCACCCCATAGACCATGACCGCCCCATGAAGACCTCAGCTGTTATCTGTAGGGTACAGTGGCCAACACAACGCAATACAGAAAGTCGCCAGGAGTCATCAGGGTCAATCTTGTATTGTTCAAATTAGTAAAATGTTGATACACTCTGAAGTTGACAAATAAATTAGAACATTCTATTCAATCCACATGGTGTACTTCTCTGCAGATGTGACTATGGCTATGACGGTCTTTCGTGTGAAGACCCTTCTGGACCACGACCAACCTTACTGATAGAGACGCTGTCCACTGTGTCCTCCATCCGTTCCCACTTTGAGGTAGGCCCAACTAGTAGAAGAATATGCTATAGAATCGCTTGCTGTCCAGGGAGTAAACTATTACTAGTATACAACTAATAATATAACCGATGTACGCCACTGCACAGTTCAACCGTAGTGCCCGGGATTAATTATTCAAAAGGCCGTGAAATACGGGAGAGTGCTATTTTACAGGGGGTGTGAAATACAGACTTCTTTGCTTAAGTCAATGGGACTGTCGTATTCACTGTGAAATAATATGCCTGTGGCTCTAGTTGCACTACTACAATTCAATATATCAAACATTACCATTAACGTAATCCCTGGGTTACATGTGGTATGGCCAAAGATGCCTTACTCATATATATGTTTAAGGATGCAAACCTCGAGTTTTCCTGCCCAAGTTCTAGACTGTGTACCCTTAATTACAGGTAATCCAGGGAGCAGCTCTGTCGTACAGCTGTGGTCTGGTGGCCAGTGGTAAGGCTGTAGTTTTCAGTCGTGAAGGTCCAAGGATGTTACAGACCATTGAACTTAACACCACATTAAGCGGGTAGGTACACATGTATACTATGCCTACGCTATATAGGGTACGGACATATATGTAGTAGATACCCTACGAGTAACTGAGTGTATGTCAAAATAACCATGGCAAACTGACTGGTGGCCTCATACCCGGCTACACTACATGGCTTGAATTGTACTCAGTTAGTGCCATCATAATCTAGCGTACCATCTATAGCAAGTCTAATTTGGTTGTGATCTGGGGACTTTTTTTTGGAGGACATTGTGCTTTTTGGTAAGATTATCACTAAGCTTGGGTTAGGGTCATGTATCGCTACCCCGATACACTCGTTGAAAATGTACTGAGTTAGTGCTATCTAGGGGACCAATATGCATGTCAAATTCGTTTGTGATGTTAGCAACTTTCTTTTATTAAATGAAAACATTCTACGAGTGTTGGTACTGGTGTTTTTCTGGTATTCTTCTGGGGTTTTTAACCAATGAGGATCGACTATTTCAGCTATAGGCTTGATTGGTCTAGACACAGTCTAGACACTTCTTGATTGGTTGCTCGGTAATGTACATCATTCTCAGTGCCACCCAACGGCCACTTAAGGGCCAATAAAGGGCCAATCATCGGTCACTGTGGATGCAGACGACTCTTTATAACGTGACAAATCGCAATTTCTCTTTAATTGTGGGGTTTAAAGGGATGCAGGAGTGTGTTGATATATAATAAAGTTGGTATTGTCGTTTGGTAGAATTGTAATTAAAAAGAGATCCCAGATGGAGAAGCATGTGCCTTTATTATGCACATGCCTCGATATTTCGCATACTCATCCACCAAACACCAATACTAGTTCTTTACCCTTCTAAGAACAACAACAGTATTTGCAATACGTCTGATAGTTTGGTGTATACTAACATATGAGCTTCAAAACATAACACATAAAACATAAACATAAATACTCCCGGCCTTAGTCTGTAGTGGCTATCCTAGGTTAGTCATAGGGATATTGGTCAGAGTGACGAACTAACTGATATTCGAAAATGACTACGGCAAAACTGAGGCCTTACCCGAAAAGACTTGGCCGTATACCCATACCAATGGAATGATTAACTAGGTTCGTCGCTATTGACTAAGTTCTGGAGTCTAACTATTATCAGTGTACTTGTTGTTGTAGTTACCTGCAGTTCAGCCTGCGGCTGGGGAGCAGCTCGGACACAGGGCCCTGTCCTGCTCCCACAAACAGGACTCAGTCAGTCTTCCTGCACTACACCTGCTCAGGGGGCGTCATGTGGCAACTCCTAAAGGCCTTCTACCCCGATCCCGTACCTGAGGCCAAGTATGTAATGCCAGTTTGTAGTCTTTCTGACAACGTGTAATAGTTACATGTACATGTACATCAAATTCAGTGGTACCCTTGCATATCATAGCTTCGTTTTTTTATCTACGATCCACAAGGTTTAACACTAACATTTTTAAACAGAGTATATTAGCTTCATTAAAATACGCTTTTATCTCAATATCCCCCTTTGCCGGCATGATTCATGAATTCAGGACGGCAAGTAATTCACCGGTGCTACACTTCAGAAGTGTCAACACAAAATGTAGCAATGAGGCGAGTTATACTTGTCGGCGCTGCAATGCCGCTGCTTCGTGGCGACAAATGCAACCCATATGCACGTGGTTCACTAAGGCATGATGTTGTCTTATAATGGTTAAGATGCTGTCGGCTATGCAAAATAATTGTCTCATTTCAAGAAAATCAGGTGAATGAACTCGCTTGGCGGACAAATGACTACTTATGAGAAAATAATTGTCTTAAAATTATCTTAAAACTCATTTCTCCGTCAGACAAAATGATTCATCCTATATTCTTGGAATGAGAAAAAATATTTTTGGCTGTGTGCGTTACTTGCTCAGGGTGCACCTGGTGATGATCCCGGAGGCTGGTCGGCGCTCGGCCTGCCGGTTCCGCTGGTGGCAGCCGGTACACAGCGGCCCAGGACGTGACGTGTGGGCCGTGGATGACGTATCTCTCACCCACCACATGTACAACACCATCAACCTGGACTTTGGGTCACGTCATGACGCCGACCAGGCCCTTGACGTACATCTGGGTGACGTAGACACCTTCTGTGGCCGCAGTGATGTGCTAAGGTGAGTAGCTCTATTCCAGTATCAACGATTGCGGGTTCATTTGGGTAGATCTTGGTTAAGGCGCTAAAATAATCCTCCATGCGCACAGTCATATGGGAATGATGGGTTTAGGGTGACAATGATGTTAATTGTCGTTGCTATTGATAACGAGGTTTTTTTCTCAAGTACAAGTGCACTATTTCCGACTTATTTAATTGTTCGTCTACATATGGTACCATTTGCTACCTTCGCACTTCTCCCCATTCCCAGTTATGTATACCTGCCATGTACATCAGCACCAACACATCTCCTCTATATCCCTCTATGTTTTACATAGATAGAAGAAACAGTGTCAAAAGGGAGTCCAGGTTGCCTCCAGAATGACTCCCCTCTTTAGGGGAGCCCAGGCTGCATAAGAGAGCCTAGGTGACTCCCTGCGCGACCTATGGGAGTCACCTGGGGGAGTCTCATCGTTCCCTGACTCACCTAAGGGTGTAACATAAGGACAGCTGGACTCTCCTAAAGACGGGTGTCATTCTAGACTAAAAGGAAACCTGGACTCCCTTTTGACTCTGTTTCTTTTCTCTATGATAACCTCCTGTTCCTTGACCAGATTTATCCGTGAGTACGAGGAGAGCCAGACGCGCTATGTGATGACCACGTCCATGCACATCGGTCCGTCCTACGCCCTACAGTTTGACATCCTCCTGGGTTGTAGCCGCGTCTTCACGCCACACCTGGATAACGTGGTGCGCCTGGAGTACTCCAGTGACCACGGCATGACGTGGCAGCTGGTGAGGGCAGGGTGCCGCCCACCCGCCATGTGTACCGAGTACCACCAGCCCACCCTCTATGACGCCTCCCAGTACGGCCAGTGGACCAGGGTCACCATCCTCCTCCCACAGCATACATGGTCCGTATAACAATACCTGCATTGTGAAGGTTCATATAGAGCAGTAGCAGGATACATTTTAGACTAATAAAATATTTCCCTCCATGCACTGCTGAATTATTAGGGTGCATTATGTAACAATTGGTACCCATTGTGACAGCTGTTATCAGTGTTTATCTCGCCAGTACTGGCTTAAGTAATGGACGCACCCATAGCACAATCAGCCTGACCCCTATAGGGTCTTTCTTATTTAGTTTCTTATTTGGAGTAGTCTACGTGAGACATGATTATGAAGACATTGAACAAAGGACATCTGGGTAAATTGTAGGTACATCGTTTATGTATCATTGTCAGTGCCGACTGGTCTAACGAGTTGATGCCTAACATACCTATTTCAAGTAAAACAACAGGTGCGGGGAGGAATCTTTCATAAACCAATCCACCGCCCGCCCCCGGGTCAAAAAATAGTTTGCACGTCCCGTTTGATGTATGGCACCCAAATCCTGATACTAACCGTCAATTCCATATACTACTCACGCGAAATCCACAGTACAGCTGCATGTACATCTTTAATTGTATGAACCGGACAGCTATGTATACATACGTATAGCGCGATTCCTGGGCCCACTGGCAAATTCCCTGTACGTGATGTACCCATGTCCACACCTCTTACGAGATAACATGTGTTTACCGATGAGTATCATACCACTTCTTTTGATCAAGGTCTGGTGCCACGAGGTTCCGTTGGCTGCAGACCAAATGGGCGCCCACTGACAGCTGGGCCATCGACAACCTCTACGTGGGACAGCAGTGTCCCGCCATGTGCAGCGGCCATGGCTACTGCCAAAATGTCGTCTGCAGTTGTGATATCGGTTACCAGGGCGACACGTGCTCAGCGGCGGTCCCAAACCCAAGTCACCTCAAGACGGACTTCACCATTCTCTCTAAGCTGGATGCTGATTGGCTGACCATACAAGGCGGCGCTGTAGCTGGAGCCAATCACGGCTGTGGTGTTATTCTCTCCGGGGAGTCCCTATACTTTAGCAAGGTAATTTTCTACAACTACCGACAACAAAAATAAAGACATACATGTAATTCTAAAAGAAAATAATTTAGTCATGTGTACACATGTAGCCGTTCTCAAGATATCATCCATTGCATTAGAGGTTCCAGGGACACTTTGATACATGTACATGTATACGGGACTAGCACATCCTGGTACCTCAGGTAGTCGGGGGCTAAACCTCACACCCAGAACAAAGGTGCTGATAAGAAATTCTCCCAAGATGCACTGCTCTGGAGTCGGGGGGCCTAACCACAATGCATTGCTCTGAGTCAAGATGGCGGCCTCCATAGCCTAATATGCTAGTCCCCTATAGCAATTTGTGGGTCTACTGAGCTTGTTGAAGCTTGAGTAAATAAATAAATAAATAAATAAATACACAAAGAAATAAATGAATAGATAACCGGTTAATAACAAAACCAACACGTGTATTTCCCCTTGTCTGTGGTCAGTCTGGGATGCGGCAAGCTGTGACGCGGGACCTGAGTACCTTGTGGGGGGCCGACTACCTCCAGTTCTATGTGCGTGCAGGAGGCACCAACTCCCTCCTGTGTGCCGGCTCCACGGTGCGGCAGGAGAACGTGCTCGTGCAGTACTCCAACAATGGCGGCATCACCTGGCACCTCCTCAAGGAGCTGCACGCACAGGACTACAGGAAACAGGAGTGGGTTATCTTACTTGAAATTCAAAACTAAATTGTTTGAGTTATATGCACATATTAGTTTATAATAGCATAGTTGTTATACAGTAGGACGTTCATCAGCCACCTCACCGGTTTACATTTGACTCTGTGGACATTGCTGACTCTCCTGTATTCTGCTTTTGCTGACTCCCCTGGATTCCTTGTCACCACCAGGTTCGTGCATATCGTGCTACCCCTGGCGGCCAAGACGGAGGCGACCCGTTTCCGGTTCTGGCAGCCCGCGCACTCCGGGGAGGGCACCGATCAGTGGGCCGTGGACGAGATCGTGGTCGGCATGTACCACGGCATGCAGCAACTACTCGATGACTTTGAGGCAAGGCCACTATAAAAAGTGGTTTCTCATTGATCACCAGACAGTATTTTTTGTTTGATTCTTTTGCTTGCTGGCTATTGAAAATACAATTCATATACACTCTCATAGAGCTACCCGAGCTAGACCATATATATAAGTAAGTATCACATGAATAATGATTGCCAACATATTTGATATTGTGTGAATGAACTAACATTGGAAGTTCACATTAATATGACTGTATTGATATACAGCCTACCAGACAGTAATACAGATGAATGGCACCGAGCCATTTTAATGATGCCGTAGCCCGGTGCCGTAGCTGCCATTTTGTATGGCCATATCGCTATCTGCATGATATATGTAATGGTATAGCCTCAACTGCCTCTACCTACCTATACAGACTGTAGCCCACAGTGACGGGCCTGCGACAGCTGAGACGCCGTGGCTGACAGTGACAGAGGGGATGTATGACACCTACTGCCAGTCACCTGACCACGTGCTCATGTTCATCAACCAGAACAACGACAAGTTTGCCATGACCAAGGACCTCCTCCTCAGGCCAGGAGACGTCGTTCAGTTTAAGGCTAGTGAATTATTTTATATCTCTGTAATGTGTGATATTTTAGTCTTTGTAGTTTTATTTAGCAGCCAGGCACATTGCATCTATATGTACTTTGTGATTTAAATATTCCCATCGCAGTTCTGAAAATGCCCACCGCCATAGTAAAAGTTAAAGTTTACAGTTAAAGTATCGCATATCAGACATGCTGTGCACATGCATGGTATTAATGAGCTTATCCCTGCCTGCACAGATTAACGTGGGCTGCAGTGAGACCTTCTCCCTGTTCTACCTGGTGCTCCTCCAGTACTCACATGGTATTAATGAGCTTATCCCTGCCTGTACAGATTAACGTGGGCTGCAGTGAGACCTTCTCCCTGCTCTACCCGATGCTCCTCCAGTACTCACATGGTATTAATGAGCTTATCCATGCCTGCACAGATTAACGTGGGCTGCAGTGAGACCTTCTCCCTGCTGTACCCGGTGCTCCTCCAGTACTCACATGGTATTAATGAGCTTATCCATGCCTGCACAGATTAACGTGGGCTGCAGTGAGACCTTCTCCCTGCTCTACCCGATGCTCCTCCAGTACTCACATGGTATTAATGAGCTTATCCATGCCTACACAGATTAACGTGGGCTGCAGTGAGACCTTCTCCCTGCTGTACCCGGTGCTCCTCCAGTACTCACATGGTATTAATGAGCTTCTCCCTGCCTGTACAGATTAACGTGGGCTGCAGTGAGACCTTCTCCCTGCTCTACCCGGTGCTCCTCCAGTACTCGCAGGACTCGGGCCGCACCTGGAACCTGCTGGAGAAGCCGTGCCCCCTCTCCTCCAGCTGCCACGGCCACTACAGTGACGGCAGCATCTACTACTCCGGTACCTACGGGGAGTGGAGTCTGGTCGTCATACCTGTCATGTCAGCGGTCACCAAGGGGTAGGTAGCATTGATAGTGTCTGTCACTTTTAATTCGATGGAATCATTAGCAACGCCTTTAATCATACGATAGACGTATGTGTCAAACGATTTGTAGATCTTGCGTTTCTGATGTAAGTAGTATATGGAAACATAGTTTGCATCAGGCTCTCAACAGGGACTATCCATAGGCGTAGGCTACTGTATGGTTTGGGGTGACTGTAGGGGTCATGGTGTACTGTTAGGGATGGGTCGAAGGCCTGCTCTAAGGTTTTGGGTTAACTTTAGGGGTGGAGTGAACTGTAGGGGTCATGGTGAACTGTACTGTCTGTAAAGTTACAGTTGCCCTTTAACAAATTCTAGTGAATTACATAAGTAGGCATATCTACAGAAAGCCGATGTTTCCCTGTAAATAATCTGATTTATAATAAAGTGTACATGTGTATACTCCTTTGGTGCTGGCAGGAAGGTGAACCTAAGGTGGTGGCAGGCAGGCTCGGCCACCAGTAGTTTTGCTATAGATGACGTGTACATCGGCTCGCCGTGCCCGTCCATGTGTAACGGACATGGTGTCTGTGTACGGGGCAGGTGTAAATGTGACACGGGATTCACAGGTAAGTCACGTTAACCCTTTAAGGACAGATGTCACTAAGATATGACATTTGTCGTCATGAGGCACCAATGCACCCCCAGCGAGTAACTCGCTGATGCTACATTGGTGCATCCTTCCGACCCTACGGGAGTGTCTCAACCCCATAGGGTCGGCATGATGCTTGAATGCATCCCTGGCGAGTTACTCGCTATGGCTGCATTCATGCATCATAACGATCCAGACATGGTGCATTGATACATTATTCCGTCGTTGAAGGTATATAGCATCGTTGCACTAAACGTATTTTGGCAGGGAGGCGTAAACAGGTATTTTAATAATGGTGATACAGTGGAATGTCGATATAAGGAGGACATAGATACAAGGAACTTCCTGCCATAATGAGCCCATTTCCATGGTCCCGATTCTGTATTCTCTATATCATTACATCATTAGTATTGGTCATAAGAAACATTGCTTTATATAAGGAGCAAATTTGACTGGTCCCAATGCCCCCCTTATAACGAGATTTTCATGTATATATATATCATGGTTATAGCGTTATGTTTTGAGTCAAAAGGGAGTCCAGGTTGCCTCCAGAGTGACTCAGACTGCCTATGGGAGCCTAGGTGACTCCCTGGCTGACCAGATGGAGTCACCTGGAGGAGTCCCTGGCTCACCTAAGGGAGTCACATACGGACCAGTACTCCCCTAGAGGGGGAGTTGTACAACTGCTAAGTGTATCAACCCTGCTAACTGTAGTAACTACACTTAGCATTTGGCCATCCAACTGCTAAGTGTATAAAAAAACTGCCAAGTGTATCAAGGTTTATTGATACAGTTAAGGACATTGATACACTTAGCAGTTGGTAAAAATGTATGATAGCCCTCTCCCATCCACACTCTTTTCCAAGCTTTGATACTCTTGAAATGCAATGCATTGATTTAAACATTAACTTGACTCCTATGTGCTCTTTGTTGTCGTTATGCTCTCCTGTTCTCCACTTATTATCTCATCATTACCATGGAACATGTGGCTAGTTTAGAACTTCATGTGTTTTCTCTATTGTACATAGCATGTTTTTAACATTAATTAAGTGTGTGTTCATTATTATATTATGTAACTCTAGAAGTTGATTTAAATTGCTTCATAGCTTAAACATTGTAGTTTCACTGACGGGTTTTGTAACCTGAAATGGCATAAGCTGTTTATCTAATCTCTGTAACTAACTAGTTATGGAATTGTAATGTATAGCATACATGCATACAAAGTAATTAAGAGGTTAATCCTGACCTGGACTTATTGGTAGGAGCTAATTACTTTATGAATTAATGGATGTAGATGACATTGTCTAAAATCACTCTGTTCATATTGCGGAAGACAATAAAAAACATTTCAAACATTTTTCAAACCAAAAGTCCAGCACAAAGGCTCTCAAAATGGCGCTTCCATGACACTATTTTACCCTAAGACAGGTGGTGGCTTGTGGTGTGGGGCTCTACACTAGGGAGTTGGTAGTTTGACAGGAGAGAATAATATGGAGAGAAGGTTGACACAACTGGGCCAGAGAACTGATTAGTGGAAAGGATGTGTGAGGGTATACATAGGGCCCAAAAATCAAATTCCTGGCATATTACACTATATACCTATTATGATACAGATAGCATTTATTGATACAGATAACAGTTGTATGTCCCTATAACAGACATCCCTGGAAATTGATACACTTAGCAGTCTTTTGATACAGTTAGCAGTTGGATGGTTGATTGCTAAGTATAGTTACTACAGTTAGCAGGATTGATACACTTAGCAGTTGTACACCAGTCATTCTGGAGGCAGCATGGACTCCCTTTTGACCCTGTTCCTTTTCTCTGTGTAGGTGTGACTTGCCGGGGTTCCCCATCCAGCACGCAGGGGCTAATAGACCGGTTTGACGACATGAGCCGACCCGGCCCGGTGTGGGACGTGGTACGGGGAGGCTCCCTGGGACGGGGCTGCGGCAAGATTAGTACGGGAAATGCACTCTACTTCCACGGGGAGGGAACCCGCGAGGCTCGCACCGTCCCCGTCGATATAAGGAATATCAAGTGAGTGTACTACATAATGTATTGTTTGTTTTAGAAAATATGGCAACGCTATTTGATTTCATGAGGTGAGGCCATTTTATAGTCTCCTTTTTCATGTACATAGATGTTTCGAGTGTGGTGTACATTGCATCTAGTTAACAACATAATTATATCCCTCGCATATTGTCCAACAATCACTATATTTTTGTACATAGGATTTTAGAATTCAAGGCACGTATCGGCAGCCCTAGTGGACAGCGGGGGTGTGGGCGGCCACAGAGCCGTGACGAGGGGGTCCTGGTTCAGTTCTCCACCAATAACGGCCTCACATGGGAGCAGCTCAAGGTGTTGGACGCCGAGCAGTTCAGTAAGGGGGTCAGTACAGTCACCGTGCCCATACCGACCTGGGCCAAGACCGCCGCCACCGTCATCCGCTGGTGGCAGCCCATCACCAAGCCAGGTAGGAGAACTGCAATAACCAGCCAACTCTGCAAACACATGGGAGGTGCTTTGATTCTTTTAAAGGGACAATGAGGGTTATTTTCTTGAATTTAAATGGAGATGGCGGGTGGTCGCTGCATGATAGCTGAAAGACAATAGAGGAAACAGAGTTAACATACTGATTTGGACATTCCTAGAGGATCTACTAGCTTATGGACTAGATATGGCACAATCATAAAGTGATGATAGGATGAAGGCCTTCTTGCTAACCAGTATACAACACTGTACCATGTACTACTCTGACTACAGGTGCCAAGAGGGCAGAGTGGGCTATTGATGACGTGACTATAGCTGTGAATGACACGAGTGCAGCGGGATTCCAGGACAACTTTGACCCCATGCTGAATGATGCCTGGCACATGGCCATGAACGCCATTCCCAAGGTCACCTGTGACTCCAGGTCTAATGCACTGGAGTTCAGCAAGAATGAAGGTATGGCAGTTATATTCGGATAACATCATGACTTTCAACCGACTAAGTTTGTCGAATTAAAGGGATAATATCACCACTCGCACTTAACCACATAGTAGACTAGAACAGTACTAGAAATGTGAGTTGAATACGCTCGGTGCATATGGTACAAGTGTCTTGTTGTATGAATGTTATAAGTCAAGGACAGGGTAATTGTCCAAGGTACACTGCATTAAGGAGACCCTTTACAGATATGCAGAAAGTGAACTATCTATGTATCTGAGGTGGTACCTTCAAGTGCAAAAACCTTCAAGTATTAACACAGACCTACCCTGGTAATACATACATGTAACGATATTAAACACAGGTGAGATGCGTTATGCTGAGACGTGGGACTTTGAGGTGACAGAGCTGACCTTCCTCCAGTTTGACATCGCTATGGGGTGTAGCGGCACCTTCTCCACGGTGTACTCGGTACAGCTGCAGTATTCCGTGGACAGGGGCCGCACGTGGCAGCCCGTGCAGGCCCCCTGCCTGCCCCCGGCCCTGGACTGTAGCGGCTACCACCAGAGCAGCACCTTCCTGTCACAGGCTCACTCCAACTGGACGCGCGTCACCGTGCGCCTCCCACCCGGCGCCGTGTGAGTAACTCAATTACATGTACATGCAGTGCCGTAGGGTGATAGGGTAGGGTATACACTAGAGTCATCTAGTGCCTGTTGTGGACACTACATGCCACTGAGATGACTGTGGGCATTTCGTTGCATACCTTCATATAGCACCATAGTAGCCCACTCACTCACCAATGTGTAGTTAAAACCTGTGAGGTATAATTATGCAGTGACTACTGGCATTGAAAAGAATCTAAAGAAGTGCATGTAGCATATACATTGCCATTGATTTGCCGACATTTTGATATACTACTCACAAGTTTTATTATACGAAGCGTTGTGAATATTGCCATGGATTTGCCGACATTTTGATGTACTACTCACCGGTTTTATTTTACGAAGCCATGTGACATACTTCTTTCTGTTATCTATTTGATTAATATACTGGCTAAAATGAAAAAAACGATACCGCTTTGTTATAAGTACTTCCCAAAGGCATATATAGATGGGTACATTAAGATGGCTTTGTTTTGCGCAGATCTCCGTCCACCAGGTTCCGCTGGCTGCAGGGTGAGGTGGCCCTGCGCGGCAACGTGTGGGCCCTGGATAACGTCTACCTGGGTGACGGCTGCTCCTGGATGTGCTCAGGTCATGGCTACTGCCGCCGGGGCACATGTGTGTAAGTAGCTTACTGCCCCAGAGCAGCTCACAGTACTTAATGGCGTAGGAAAAGACCAACCCATCCTCTCTCAAAATAAGAATTTGCTATTATAAGCCCCTAGCACTGTAGGTGGGGTAGATGTGTGTATACATGTGAGTACTAACTCAACCAAGTTCTGGGGAATTCCTATAGGGTTCGCCACATGTTGGAATAGAAGTTGGCGACCTGGGCTGTTTTCCAGGCGACCTGGTACAATCATTTAAGCAACTTTTGGACAAAATTGTCAATAGGATAAAGGCTCCAAAAAAAGCGACTTTGCCATATAGGCTCCTTAATTTCGGCTACTTTCCTACCTCAGAGAGTCTTTTCATAAGTTTTGTCTTTTTAAGGAAAATGCTCTCCGGGGGGACCCCCTCTGCTCCCCCAGCTATGTATCGCGGAGTAGGAAGAGAATGGGAGCGGTGACCCCAACCAGCTTGAATCTCCATGTTCCTTTTCCTATGGCACTGATGTAAAATATATCCTGAACATTACCTATACTTTATCATAAAATATAAAACCCTATATCTATGGCTACACAGGTGTGACGCCGGTTTCTCGGGCCCGTTCTGTGTCCCCCAGACTCCATTGCCGATGACATTGAAGTCTAGTTTTGAGGGCCGCCTGTCTGGGGAGCAGTGGCCTGAGGTATACGGAGGTGAGCCCACCAATATCTGTGGTACACTCGTGTCCGGCAAGGCTATCACATTCTACAAGGTAAGGCTAATGTAGTCCCCAGGATGTGGGATTGTACCCTGTAAACACAGTATCATCGGAATTGAATTTAAGGGGGGAGGGGGGAGACCTGCAGTTTAGCTAAACGGGAATTACAATGTTTTTGCTATATACCTACGCTATGTTGAATATCTGAGGATTGCAATAAAATTCGGTTCTATATATTTACACCGTCATATTTACTAAGAAAAATCCTGATAAAGAACCATTTTTTAAAAACATTTATGGTTTCTCCCCTGTATAGCTGAGACCACACACAAAAATGCTTTTATGGTTATTTATTCCATTCCCCTGATCAGAAAGATCTGCGGATGTTGGTGTCGCGAGATCTGGATATGTCGATGGCCACCTACATGCAGTTCCGGTTCCGGTACGGGTGTGGCGGTCAGACGCCGTCCTGGCCGCACCAACACAGCGTCCTGCTGCAGTACTCCAACAACGGCGGCATCAGGTGGAACAGACTCAAACTCATCCACTTCAAGGACGAGAGCAAACCCAGGTGTGTATAAAGCAGAGGTAGCAAGTATGGTGCTAAGTAGGTAGGAGAATATACGATTTTTAATGCCAATAACATGTAAATTCAACTCAGAAAAGGGTGGGAAGGAACCCGTTTTAAAAATAGCGATTTTTCATTACTGGACGCAGGCATGCTGGTGTTCATTTCCCTACTTCGGATTTTTGCCAACCAAAAATTTATCAATGTCAAGTATACCGCAAAAGTAAATTCTGTAATAATTATTGCTAATGGACGCTTTTGTTATGGGAGTAAATAAATCAGCGTGAATGGCGCAGTGTTGTACGTTGCCTGGTCACTGTTGCAGGTTCCTCAGCGTGCAGATCCCGAGCACCGCCAAGACCAACGCCACCAGGTTCAGGTTCTGGCAGCCCCAGCACGACGGTCAGTTGTCAACTATTTCACTAACCCTTTAAGGGCGGCATTATACCTTAATGCATCGTCCCCTTTAGGGATGTTTCAGACCATGTAATCTGAAACAAAACTTTATTTTTTGTCATTAAATGGTTATTATTCTTTGGTTGCATCTAGGTGTGATGAAGTCGGTGTGGTCGCTAGATGACCTGCTGATTGGGGGCTCCATGGTGACACAGGACTCCGTCTACGAGACCTTTGACGCCGAGCCCCACCCTGACGACTGGCTCTTCTGGCCTGGAGGAAGGATAGACCGCTACTGTGACCTCAATACCAGGTTAGTTATAGTACCTACAGGGGTTACAGTGTTGGGGTGACCCTACGATCATTATTTTTCCAAGAAAGGTTATCTAGTCCTGAACAAACCATTTTCTGCAACTTTGGAAGGGACTGGATGTCCCTCTTACCCCAGATACTCAAATACAAAGGATACAAATAATGAGGCAATAAATGTGCCCATTATGGATACAAAGCAGCATGACAAGCAGCTTCAATGAGGGGTTTGTGGTGTTTCGGATGCAGTTTTACCATTTTTCACTTTCGTGTTTGACTTTTATTGGGGTTGGAATGATCAGTAGGGAAGGGGTGCGTTTGCAGGATGCCACGTCCATGTTACATGTCCTATATTGCTTCTCTCCTTTTTGTTCTAGATCCGACACGATCTATGCCGGGACAAGCACCATGGTCTTCCAGAAGACTGATGGGGAGCGGTCAGTGACGACCCGAGATCTAAACGTCAATGACATGTCCGTCATACAGTTTGATGTAGGCTAACTTTATTACATAGACATACCTTTGATCATAATTCAGTGAAAGTGAACGGCATATATATGCGTACAGACAGATGTCGTAAGTAGGCTCAGTATATTCAACAATCCTAATATATTAATCGTATTGTCATAGTTAATAGTAAAGAATGCGTCTATATTATAATTATCCCTTCAGATGACCACAATTAAGTAGTCACCATAACGCGCCACATAAATACGTTTTTAATTGTACAGTCTGATATATATATATTCACCCCTTACACAACGCGCCACATTAAGATGTCTAATATATTTACACCCCCACACCCTCAGAAAAGTGAGAGTCATTGTCGCTAAAACTACCCTCACCTGAGGGTCAGGCACTGCCTGACCCTCAGGTGAGGGTAGTTTTAGCGACAATGACTCTCACTTTTCTGTGTGTGCATACATATCGCGCCACATAAAGATCCACATCATAATAATTATTGTGTTCACTCCCTGCCTAACGCGCCACATAAAGACATACAGAGTCTAATACCGTTTCACCCCCTACATAACGTACCATATAAAGCTGTACATAGTCTAATGTATTTACACCCCCATACATATCGCGCCACATAAAGATGTACAGTATAATATTGTCTTCACTCCCTGCACTCTCTGCATAACGCCCCCAAAAAGACAAACAGAGTCTAAAAATATATGTTCACCCTCTGCATTATCGGGGATTGAAAATCACCGGGTAATGGCTCAAGGCGTGGCGGCAAAAAGACACTCGTGGGACGCTGGCTATAAATAGACTCTCCGGTACCAGCGGAACTTATCACTTCCGC
The DNA here is from genome assembly GCA_947462335.1 of Harmothoe impar. NCBI lineage: Eukaryota > Metazoa > Annelida > Polychaeta > Phyllodocida > Polynoidae > Harmothoe > Harmothoe impar. The sequence continues at coordinate 31,412,981 of OX381704.1, forward strand.
CCAGCTCTAAACCTCAGCGAGTCGTCTTTAATTTTTGTCTCGTCATTAAGTTTCTCTTTTGTGTGGTTCTACCCCCCACACACCTTACAATGCCTCCCAAGAAGGCAACTAAGAGTAAGTGGACGACAGCGGAGCTATCGGAGAAGGTTACAGGCATAACTGGCCGTCTGGATGGCATCGAAGGCACCGTCGCTGGTGTGAAGACCATCGCCAATGACATCCTCGCCCGTCTTGACAGCATGGCTCCCCCGCAGACCCCGGTGACAGCGACGCCTACGGCACCGACTGCTACGGCATCTGCCACTGGGGGTGGAAAGGCGTCTACGCGTTCGTCTGTTAGACCTACTACTTCACCATACGCCCGCCCAACACCAATTACTGCAGTGAGTACACAAGCCCACCTGGCTCCTGTCACACTCCCTGTCACTGTGACTGCACCGGGTCAACTCCCTACGGTTACGTCATATGCTGCTGTCAATGCTCCTGTCAACTATTCGGCTGCCCCCACTGTCACAACGACCTCTGCAGGTCAACTACCGACAGTGACGACACATGCTCCTGTCAACGCTCCTGTCACCTACCCGGCGTTCCCGTCTGCTACTGGCCCCACGCAGGCTCTACCTCAGCAGACCTATACGGCTCCCTCTACTGTGGCCTCGGCAGCTTATACTCCTGCTGCCCCTGCTGTAGTTCCCCTACAGTACCCGGGCTACCCTAACTACACCCAGCCCTCCGTTCAGGCTGTACTCCAGTCCATCCCCTCCATCAATGTTCCGATGGACCTACGCCCGGTGTCAATGCCGCCCAACCCTGACCCGGCTGTCACCCTCCGGGTTCAGGCTCTCCTAGATACAGCCCAGCATATAACAGGCGTAAAAGGTAGGAACACACATCCCCACGACTTCATTACCAGAGGCCCGACCCGCACCAAGACCACTCTGGCCTCTCTCGACTTGGCTGAGTATCTCTCAGGCCTTAAGCGCCTAGCACTGGATGATACCGCCGTTTACGCCTAGGCCGTCCGGGTAAGAGAGGTCAAGGACCACTCGTCTGTCAGATGTACCCTTTTTAGGGGTAGTCATCATGGGGGCGGTGTTAGTCCAAGGGATAAATGGGGGCTGGTTGAAGGGACCCAGCAGCCCACCTAGGAGGAGCTCCTTTTCGATATATTCCTGTATATGTGAGGGGTACTTGGTGGCTGTGTCATGGTTAGTATCATTAGCAGGTGGGGGTTGTGGGGCTGTAAAGCCCACCGGCCAGCCATACCGGAGGAAGTCGACCAGTTCAGTGTCATGGTAGTCCTGGAGGAGTGCCTCCCACCTATCCAGGTGTAGTGCAGTGGGGACTGTAATACGTGCACCAAGGTGATTTGGGAGCCTGGAGTTCCTGACAGCTGTGTATATGTAGGCGTATTCAGGGAAGTTAGTCCATTGAGGGGCGTTGAGAACTGGCCAGAACCTATCTCTGACCGGGGCATACTGGTATGGGTCAGGGCCAGGAGGGGGAGCATCCAGGTGTATAGTCTGAATAGATCGGAGTAGCTCAGTGTCCTCTAGTTGTGTGGTAGTAGTGGAAGGGTCTAGGGTAGCTATGCCAACATCACCGGGGTAGGCTGGTGACGTGACACGGGCTACAGGGGTAACAGGTGGTAGGCCTGTAGTAGTGGGGGCA